>JAJOZX010007905.1:60000-202063 GCA_023014485.1 Bathynomus jamesi
AAGTAATTATAACGGACTTTGACTTCACAAGAGATGATATCACAGAAGCTATAGGGAAACTAAAAACACACTCGACAGCAGGCCCAGACAAATGGAACGCCACACTAATCGAAAACTGCATCGCATATGGAGACAGACGATCACTAGACACGGGAGAAATACCGAGCATCCTGAAAAGAGTGAACATAGTTTCAATATATGAAGGAGGAGATCGGTCTGAGGCCAAAAACTATACGCCAATGTCGCTTACATCTCATCTCACCAAAATATTTAAAAGAATAGTTACAAGTTACAGAAAAGATTTATGACTTTTTTAGAAATTAAAAAAAATTAAATGGATTCCGGTCATGAAGATCATGCCTATCACAACTGATGGAACATTATAAAAACATTATTGATACACTCGAACACAATGAAAACCATGATGTGATATACACAAACTTTGCCAAGGCAGCAAATCGTTACAGTTCAAGGAATATCTTCATCAGAGTTAGAGGTCCTTGGCTTAGTATCACAAGGAACAGTATTAGCTCCTTTACTCTTCAGAATCATGCTAACCAGTGACAGCACAGTAACATCCTTTGCCGATGACACAAAAATTAGTAGAAAAATAAGAAACCCAGAGTCTATAAGATCTCTACAGACATGAACAAAATCTACAATAACATGGAAATTAACACTGAGAAATTTCAAGGGTACGGAAGAAGGTACGGAAGGTACGGAAGAAGGGAGAGCCTAAAATCCATGGAATACTATGCCCCAAATGGACAGGGAATTCAGAGAAACTCTAAAGCAAAGGATTTAGGAGTTGTAATGACTGATGACGCGAAATTTGAAACGCAAAATAAAATAGCAGTAAACAGAGCAAAGAGAATAACTGCACAGATGCTGAGAACCTTTAAAAGAAGGGTAGGAATATAAAGATTCCTCTGTTGAAAGCACTTATCATACTATATCCAAGATGGAATATTGCTTGGTCTTGACATTCCCATATAAAAAAAGAAGACTAGACAACTAGAAGGGATTCAGAGAAGTTTCACAGTCAAGATCAATGGATGCAAATAACTATTACTTGGAAAGGTTACGTGAATTAAATTTATATTCGCTGAAAAGAAGAGGAGAGAGGTACACCATTATTTACACTTGGAAAATAATTGAGGAACTAGTCCCTAATCTTACTTTGAGCCCTATAACCACTCAAACAACAGTGGAAAGTATCAAAGGAAGATGTGTCGTGTTCCTAAATTAAAGGCTAGGCAGGGAACATCCTCAACCCTGAAGGAAAATACTTATGTTGTGAGAGGACCAAGACTGTTCACCCAACTGGCCAAGGAACTAAGGAACACGAGTGGTGTACTGGTAGATATCTTCAAAAAAAGACTAGACGCCTCGTTCAGAACAATTTCAAATAAGCCGAATGCCTGGCTATGTGAAGTGGAGAGCACAAGAAACCAACTCTTTACTTCACCAGGCCAACTCAAGAGGAGAGGCAACAAATGAGGAACATTTGAAAGGTTGGAAGGTTAATTACAGAAAGTTTTCCAGAAATAAAACAAGTCACTGATGAAGATACGTTAGACTGGATACTTTTAAGAATCCGACGCGTTTCTCTTCTCATTAGTATTGCATACGTTTCACTATTATTACTCTATATCAGTGGTTCTTAACCTTTTTACTACCATGCCCCCTCTAGGAATTGGTCCTTCCCTCCACGCCCCCCTTCAATCAAAATAACATTCTCAATAACTTCTCAATATTAGCCCATGCTCTCGTTAAGAGAATAACAAATACAATTAGAGAAATTCCTGTTTCTAGGGGGGCGCGCCCCCCAGGTTAAGAACCACTGCTCTATATGTTTCAGTATTATTATTGCACTTACGTAAATATCATTTATATCGCAGATGCGTGCCGAAATTCAAATCTGAATCCAGCGAAATTTTTAGAGGAAATTTTCGAATCCAGATCCAACCAAATATCTTTATAGAATTGAATTTGATTCTAATCCGATTCTGAATAAATCTGAAATATTCATAAATCTCCATGGCAATCACAATCCAGAATCGTTCATCAGCACAAAATATAAATAGTTTTTAAAATGTTATTACGTAGAAAATAATTAAATTTAGCCCTTTTTTGCATGGAAATCTCCCTAAAACTGAGTAAAATCGTCTGTTGCAACCAGTATAGAATTAAAAAATCCAGAAATTTTATTCATCCCCTAAATAAAATTACAGTACATTCAAAACGAAAAGTAATTATTTTTATACAAACAATTTAACTGTTTTAAAGTGTCCTTATCTGAATATACCGCTAGAAGGGATGGAATCTTTCAGAGAAAATCGATGGGATTCAATTCATTTACAGTATTACGGTGGTCCCCAACGGGGTCGGTACCGCACCCCAGTGAGCGTTTGTAAAGTTTAGAGAGACGTTGAGAGTAAGGGACGCTAGGAGAAAGGGCTGAATGACATGCAACCTTCGAAGTATCAACTCTATTGTAGCAATTGTGATGTAATGTAAAATTAAATTACACTGGTCAACAAAGCTTTTTCATCAGAGTAAGATTTGTGGTGGCTGGATAGCATTTTTCACGCTGATTCCAAAACTGCATTCAGATTTTTTCTAGCACGTATAGTTTTCAAGATGAAGGCATATATATAACTACACAGATTTAACCATTTTAAATAGGCAAAATACTAATATTTCAACATTTGATTGTGTTTATTTTATTGTGTTTTTTTAGTTTATTCATCTTATTTATTTCAATTATCTTAATTATACATCTTATGTATTTCAGGTGTGAAAAAAAATGAAAAATGAAAATGAAAAACACAATATATATAATTTAATTTTCCCCTCTTCTCGTTCTCCATTTTGTCCATGAGATGCATGTTGCCCTTCATGAAAATTAGCATATCAAAGTTTTCATCAGACAGGGATGATCTCTTGGCCCTCAGGATGTCCTTGCCATAGAGAACAAACGCTCCACTGCAGCACTGGAGGGGATGGCTGTGTTGAACTTGATGAACAAGTCCACCAACACTTGCTCACCCAAGAAGGCAGCATCTGTCAGCAAGTCCTTGGAGTTGGTCTCCAGCCAGGTCTTGACCAAGTTCTGGGCCTTGCCCTTGAGTGACCTGTGGCTTCTGCTGCTCTCTTTTGTCTGGATGACAGCACTGAAGAAGTCATCCTCCTCCTCCTCCTCGTTGTTGCTGCCTCCACTGTTGCTGCTCACTTCGTTGGACTGCTGCTTCATGGCCTCCTCGACTGTACCCTCCATGCTTTTCCTCACCCTGGCGACCTTGGTGTTGTCATACTTGTCCAACCAGATGAGGCGAAACCTGGGATAGAAGGCAGCAGCCAGCTGGCATTCGTCATCCTAAAGAGTAAACAGCCTCTGGCGCCACACGCTCACATTTACTTCTCAACGCCATCTATTATCTCATAAAGAAACTAATTCACATTGGGACTTGAAAGTACCGGCAGGATCAACCGGGTAGAAAAATGATTATGGAGATTTTAAAGATGTGGTACCTAGAAGTACCGCCAGGACATAAAGGGTTAAGGTGAAAACGCTCCCATTGTAAGACATCAATTGACTTAATTTATGTCATCAAAGTGACATGAGAATTGAAATCTTACCTGATCAGTTTTATGGTTCTTGAAATGTATCAAGGAGACTACTGATAAGGTACTCACAGACATATTATAAATATACATGACTTACTTGACAACGATTATTTTTAAATATTCACTAGCACAAACATGTTGCGCAAGAGACAGACTGCAAATGAAACGAATGTAGTTATTTGTTGTAATTGTTACATATATATTATTGAAAGTGCCTTAAAATGCTCGTGATATTTCTTGAAAGAAGTTGAAACATTCAACTCAAATGGCAAATCTTTCCGCCTGATTTTACAGTCGGCCATGTTTGCTCAAACCAATGCCATAAATAACTACCATATTTGGTAAGACACAAATTGTGGCGACGGAAACAAATATATCGCCTGATTTTGCACTGCGGAAATGGAAATTCGTTCATCACTATTAACAGTGGCGGATTAATTGCGCACCTGCTCAGCACTGAAAATAATATAAACTTTTAAACGTTTATTTATGAATTTTTTGGGTTAACGGACTTGAGTTAACGGAAGTTAAATGTAACGGAAGTTAATTAGTCCGATAATGATTTTCAAAGTTAACTTAAAAGTTAAATCGTTAACGAAAAAGTTAACTTCGTTAATTAACGATTAACGGATTAACGGTTTGTGCCCAGCTTTGCAATGTACACAGTACACAACTCACAAACAAACAATAAAATATATTAGGATTAGGCTATTTTTCCGTCACCGTTAACTCTCCACTTCCAGTCAGTCATTTGGAGGGTGGAGTGATAATTCAATACATTGTTGCCAAATCTAAAGGCGCACACATAAATTTTGTAAACTAAAAACCGGCTGTGCGGGTCCTTCACTTTCGGGTCGGGTCTGGGTCTGGGTCATTTTTAAAATTCACTTTCAGGTCCGGGTCCGGGTCCGGGTCTTTTTTCTAATTCACTATCAGGTCCGGGTCCGGGTCTTATCTCACTTTCGGGTTAAACCGGGTCTGGGTCCGGGTCCGAGTCCGACCTGCCAGCCATGATATATATATATATACTGTGTATATATATATATATATATATATATATATATATATATATATATATAAAAACACAATAACGGTGTAAAAATTAAATAAGACAATTAAAATCCCAAGAGTTAAAAAATAAAACACTAGACACCGCGAAGCTTTTCGAGAGAATCTTCCCTCATCATTCAGGTGGTGAACAGAAACTAAAAGCAGGAGTCAGAATTAAAAGGAGCATTACTAAAAATCGTCATGACTCAAGCAACTCAAACCGGTGTAAATTATTTCCAAAAATAGGAGATTTTGACAGCCAACAATTGGTCGTAAAATCAGTTGGAAGGTTCCATGTTTTATATCAAATTATCAGTAATTTTTATAATAAAAGATTCGGTGAGTTTATTTTTGTTTTTATTACCAATATTTAAAAGTAAGTGAGCGTTATTAATATCAATATTATGCTTTCTGTCTAAGCGATTCCTCTGCAAGGCCGAATTTTCAACGGTCGTATTCAAACTATATTTATGTTGGTAAAGGCGTCATTTAAAATCAATAGTTTCGCCGATATAACTCTTCGAGCAATCCTTACAAGGAGTTTGATATACTCCAGAAATGGAAGAAAAATTATATAACTGATGTTTTTTGTAAGATACCACGAGTAGAACATGGAATCCGAAGGACGAGATTAAGTTTGGGAGAAACAAAGTCTCGAAGTGAATGTACATTGAACGGGATCACCAGAGCGTCTCAAAAGTTCTTTCCCTATATAAAACATTTTCGGTAATTTAGGTTACCCTCATTACTTACAATAAAATAGAAATGAAAAGCAGAAGCTTCAAAAAGATAAGCACCCCTGTTTCAGACATAAAAGAAATATACTGAAAGTACGTGATTCGTTTGTGAGGTTCATAAGTGGAATTGGAAGTTAATCTCATATATCTTATAGTATATGTAAGGGATGATAATGACGATGTCGGATGATGATGTTCTATTTTCGTTTATACACGCCTAAACGGCTAGGGTAATCTGCACCACATTTAATATACACATTAAGAGAGAACTAGGGAAGGTTTTAGTAACGCAGCCGCCCCTCCCAGTCCCCCACTAGCTGTACAGTATTTCGGGAGGGTTTCGCTTCTAAGGCGCAGCGACGTTCTACTTTTGTATATTTTTACTAGCACCGTATTGATATCAATGTTTTTATTTTTCAAAATTTTAATTGTTGTTGCATCGTCGCTTGGCATGGGTGGTGCCATATTTTGTTGATAAGGATAGTCAGTGTTTTGAATCGAGATAATGATACCGATATCTGAAAAGAAAGAATGTAATAACTGGCTATGTCTTGGGGATCACTGTAAGATCACTGTGCAAAGGATGACTAGATTAGATTAGAGTGGAATTAGACTTTTGTTCATTAATTTTTGAACAGTAGTAATCCAATTTCGCTCTTTTAATAATTGTATTAAACCTCTACAATAGTTTTCAGTAATATTATTTTCCATAATTTAAAAAGAGTATGTTTGCTTTCGTTATCTACAATTTGGTTTTGATACAAGTTTTGATCTAACAGAAAATTGTTTGAAATTTTGTTCCATTGTCGTGGTTATTTTTTATTATTCCACACCGATCAAAAGATGTTAGTTATCGAGAGAATTTTAAACTTGATGCTACTCACAAACAGTTAATCTGACATTTCTTATTTATTAAGACAAAAACAATGATTATTTATATTTAATCTTAATTAATTGCTCGCCTAACTACAAAACTGTCACAGATTTTCATAACCGATGGCTCTTAACTCTATTTTTTTTAATAAAATAAAACAAGGTTTTAATAATTAACTTATTTAATTTAATTTGTAAGTATACTGTTAACGTTTCGTGTACAACAGCCATCTTCATATTAAAGGGTTTAACATAATGCCATATATATCAGATACAAGTTAGGATTTATATAATAAGCCAGTGGCGTATGGGAGTCACTTTGATAAGATGAAAGGTTTCTATAGGGATTAAAAGTAATCTGTGGAAAAAGGTTTAAAGAAGGTTTTGAAGATCTTATCTTAGCAAAGAAGTAGTAACACACACACACACACACACACACGCACACACACACACACACACACACAAAATGGAATAAAATAACTAAATAAATAATGTAACGATTAAAAGCTTGTTTACCTTTTGTTAATAAGCAACCGTGTTTTCATTTAAGTCTGATTTTCATTCAAATAATCAACACCAATAGCGGATCGAGAGAAGGGGATAATTAGGGGCAGCTATCCACATCCGAAACTGTTATTGCGCTCTTACGTTAGGGTATATGACGTCCTCTTCCGCAATTCGCATACGCGTACATTTTCCTAAATAAACTGAAATTTAAATTCATATAAAAAATATGACGATATAGAGGCAGACAATAGTCAGAAAAACACAAAAATATTAAGTTTTGCCTGTCATATTTTGGGTAGTTATAGTGTGTGTGTTTATATATATGAAACCAAAATTCCCCCCACCAGTATTCGAACCCGGGACCTCCTGAGTAGGAGTTGCGAGCGCTATATCACACTAAAATGGAATAAAACACTAGCGACTCTTTCTCAGGGGGTTCTAGGTTCGAATCCTGGTGCGGTATCTTTGTTTAAAACAAAAACCACGCGTGCTCATGCATGTTATTATATATATATATATATATATATATACACAAACTCAGAATGGTTCCCTGAGAACATTATATGTTAAACACAGACCGTGCATGGAACAAGGAACTCTTCTGGGAAAATTAAATCCACTATAGTCCGAATAAGTAATGGTAAATGACAAATACCATAGTTTTTTTCCTTTTTCATGATTTTAGCCCCGACGTGGGCAACGGGTCTCTCGCAAAGAGATCCCATAAATATAGCTTCCCTCACCAGCTATCTGCAAAGCAGACAGGATCCAGCTTTGGGACGTGGATCTAGGGTTTAAAGCAAACCTAGATCCCTACACTCAGAACCTCTATATAAGTAAAAGACTCGTTGCATTCACGTCGTGTTGAATAAATCAAAGAAAAAGGGGGTAACTATTGTATTTTTAGCCAAAAAAAAACCAAAACTTAAACCTCAACCGGGACATTGAGCGTCCACTTTTCAAGGCACGAAACACGTCCGTTTAGTATACACAAACTCAGAATGGTTCCCTGAGAACATTATATGTTAAACACAGACCGTGCATGGAACAAGGAACTCTTCTGGGAAAATTAAATCCACTATAGTCCGAATAAGTAATGGTAAATGACAAATACCATAGTTTTTTTCCTTTTTCATGATTTTAGCCCGACGTGGGCAACGGGTCTCTCGCAAAGAGATCCCATAAATATAGCTTCCCTCACCAGCTATCTGCAAAGCAGACAGGATCCAGCTTTGGGACGTGGATCTAGGGTTTAAAGCAAACCTAGATCCCTACACTCAGAACCTCTATATAAGTAAAAGACTCGTTGCATTCACGTCGTGTTGAATAAATCAAAGAAAAAGGGGGTAACTATTGTATTTTTAGCCAAAAAAAAACCAAAACTTAAACCTCAACCGGGACATTGAGCGTCCACTTTTCAAGGCACGAAACACGTCCGTTTAGTATACACAAACTCAGAATGGTTCCCTGAGAACATTATATGTTAAACACAGACCGTGCATGGAACAAGGAACTCTTCTGGGAAAATTAAATCCACTATAGTCCGAATAAGTAATGGTAAATGACAAATACCATAGTTTTTTTCCTTTTTCATGATTTTAGCCCGACGTGGGCAATGGGTCTCTCGCAAAGAGATCCCATAAATATAGCTTCCCTCACCAGCTATCTGCAAAGCAGACAGGATCCAGCTTTGGGACGTGGATCTAGGGTTTAAAGCAAACCTAGATCCCTACACTCAGAACCTCTATATAAGTAAAAGACTCGTTGCATTCACGTCGTGTTGAATAAATCAAAGAAAAAGGGGGTAACTATTGTATTTTTAGCCAAAAAAAAAACAAAACTTAAACCTCAACCGGGACATTGAGCGTCCACTTTTCAAGGCACGAAACACATCCGTTTAGTATACACAAACTCAGAATGGTTCCCTGAGAACATTATATGTTAAACACAGACCGTGCATGGAACAAGGAACTCTTCTGGGAAAATTAAATCCACTATAGTCCGAATAAGTAATGGTAAATGACAAATACCATAGTTTTTTTCCTTTTTCATGATTTTAGCCCGACGTGGGCAACGGGTCTCTCGCAAAGAGATCCCATAAATATAGCTTCCCTCACCAGCTATCTGCAAAGCAGACAGGATCCAGCTTTGGGACGTGGATCTAGGGTTTAAAGCAAACCTAGATCCCTACACTCAGAACCTCTATATAAGTAAAAGACTCGTTGCATTCACGTCGTGTTGAATAAATCAAAGAAAAAGGGGGTAACTATTGTATTTTTAGCCAAAAAAAAAACAACACTTAAACCTCAACCGGGACATTGAGCGTCCACTTTTCAAGGCACGAAACACGTCCGTTTAGTATACACAAACTCAGAATGGTTCCCTGAGAACATTATATGTTAAACACAGACCGTGCATGGAACAAGGAACTCTTCTGGGAAAATTAAATCGGGCTAAAATCATGAAAAAGGAAAAAAACTATGGTATTTGTCATTTACCATTACTTATTCGGACTATAGTGGATTTAATTTTCCCAGAAGAGTTCCTTGTTCCATGCACGGTCTGTGTTTAACATATAATGTTCTCAGGGAACCATTCTGAGTTTGTGTATACTAAACGGACGTGTTTCGTGCCTTGAAAAGTGGACGCTCAATGTCCCGGTTGAGGTTTAAGTTTTGGTTTTTTTTTGGCTAAAAATACAATAGTTACCCCCTTTTTCTTTGATTTATTCAACACGACGTGAATGCAACGAGTCTTTTACTTATATAGAGGTTCTGAGTGTAGGGATCTAGGTTTGCTTTAAACCCTAGATCCACGTCCCAAAGCTGGATCCTGTCTGCTTTGCAGATAGCTGGTGAGGGAAGCTATATTTATGGGATCTCTTTGCGAGAGACCCGTTGCCCACGTCGGGCTAAAATCATGAAAAAGGAAAAAAACTATGGTATTTGTCATTTACCATTACTTATTCGGACTATAGTGGATTTAATTTTCCCAGAAGAGTTCCTTGTTCCATGCACGGTCTGTGTTTAACATATAATGTTCTCAGGGAACCATTCTGAGTTTGTGTATACTAAACGGACGTGTTTCGTGCCTTGAAAAGTGGACGCTCAATGTCCCGGTTGAGGTTTAAGTTTTGGTTTTTTTTTGGCTAAAAATACAATAGTTACCCCCTTTTTCTTTGATTTATTCAACACGACGTGAATGCAACGAGTCTTTTACTTATATAGAGGTTCTGAGTGTAGGGATCTAGGTTTGCTTTAAACCCTAGATCCACGTCCCAAAGCTGGATCCTGTCTGCTTTGCAGATAGCTGGTGAGGGAAGCTATATTTATGGGATCTCTTTGCGAGAGACCCGTTGCCCACGTCGGGCTAAAATCATGAAAAAGGAAAAAAACTATGGTATTTGTCATTTACCATTACTTATTCGGACTATAGTGGATTTAATTTTCCCAGAAGAGTTCCTTGTTCCATGCACGGTCTGTGTTTAACATATAATGTTCTCAGGGAACCATTCTGAGTTTGTGTATACTAAACGGACGTGTTTCGTGCCTTGAAAAGTGGACGCTCAATGTCCCGGTGAGGTTTAAGTTTTGGTTTTTTTTTGGCTAAAAATACAATAGTTACCCCCTTTTTCTTGATTTATTCAACACGACGTGAATGCAACGAGTTTTTACTTATATAGAGGTTCTGAGTGTAGGGATCTAGGTTTGTTTTAAACCCTAGATCCACGTCCCAAAGCTGGATCCTGTCTGCTTTGCAGATAGCTGGTGAGGGAAGCTATATTTATGGGATCTCTTTGCGAGAGACCGTTGCCACGTCGGGCTAAAATCATGAAAAAGGAAAAAAAAACTATGGTATTTGTCATTACCATTACTTATTCGGACTATATGGATTTAATTTTCCCAGAAGAGTTCCTTGTTCCATGCACGGTCTGTGTTTAACATATATAATATATATATATATATGTGTGTGTGTGTGTGTATGTGTGTGTGTGTATGTGTGTATACTGCTTCAAGAATATTAAACGCTTTGAACTTGACCTCAGTTTTTACAAATTTCAATTTATTATAAATATATGCACAGAAAAACAAATGAAGTATGTTCTATTCTGCCTTCAATTGAAGGATTTTATCTATCACAAAATGTTGCTTTCTTGCCTCAGCTTTTCACCATCTGATCGGGATGCCATTTTCTCCCTTTCATTCTCTGCACTTTTCCAAATACACTTTAAAGACTCTTTACTTCGTGTTCACAAATTTCTCCCTTTCGGTCTTCTTTTTCTGTCTAGTTTTGGCTTTCTTGTAAATATTTCAGTTAAATGCTCGCTCACTCTTTCCCATGTATGCTTTTCGATACATCTTTCACCTTCATTCTGTACCATACTGCCTCCACATTCATCATCGCTTGCTGTACTATCGGTTACCAAAATCGGGATAGATACGCTCTGCCGTAAGGTAAATGTATCCCTGTATCTCGACGTTTGTAAACGACTACAAATGAATCACTATAGCAGGCATCTTGCATCATACTTTCGCTCGCATACTTCTCATTATTCTTTAACGTGCATTTGTCTTGATCTTTATGTAAAACTAAATACAGTTAATGAATGTCAATTATTACCTTTCCATTATAGCTTTATTTACCCACTTTATGCACTGTTAATTCGCTATAGAAAAAATTCTCATCTTTCGACCATTTAAATTCAAAATTTTCATGCATTATATTCTTCATTCCACTTTATCATTTCACAGACCTTCAGCTTTTCTTACTGCTTTACTGTCATTTTTTTTATTTTTGGTGTAATACTAATGATCAAGTGTCCTTCAAGTAGACGTCGTTATAGCGAATCCGTAAAGTTGAAACTCGTCACTCAGTGGAATATACAGGGTGTTTCACGTCGACCCTAGAAATATGGAAAAGAAATGCTTCATATTAGTTACAGAATTTACTATGACGAACCAAACTACAAATTCCGAAATTTGTAGTTTGTATTTGGTATTTGGTATTTGAAGTTTCTCATAGTAATTCCATAACTAATATGAAGTGTTTCTTTTCCATATTTCTAGGGTCGACCTGAAACACCCTGTACATTTATTTAGGAAATCACATAATTATTCAAAAAGATTTCCATTTACTTCAACTTACGTTGTTGTGCAATTAATGAATTAATTAGCGTAATACCCACTGGGCAAAAAATTTTTGATCCGAATCCAGTCATATATGATAGGAGGAACGGTTTCCGTACATTTTATATATATATATATATATATATATATATGCATATATAACTGCAATGACCGCGCAGTATATAAATGAATAGAAACGACATAAGTGTTAAGGAACGTTTCTGCACACGAGGAGGAGAGATAACGAATAATGAAAAATGAGGCGAACCGCCCGGGAATCGAACCAGGGCCTTCCAATTGCCGGTTGGACGCTCTACCATTATGCTACGGACCTCACTCAATCACAAATCGAAATTCTCCCACATAGGGCAGAAACCAATGCCCTGAGAGGGCACCCTCGCAAATCGTGAATATGCGCATATAACTGCAATGACCGCGCAGTATATAAATGAATAGAAACGACATAAGTGTTAAGGAACGTTTCTGCACACGAGGAGGAGAGATAACGAATAATGAAAAATGAGGCGAACCGCCCGGGAATCGAACCCAGGGCCTTCCAATTGCCGGTTGGACGCTCTACCATTATGCTACGGGCCTCACTCAATCACAAATCGAAATTCTCCCACATAGGGCAGAAACCAATGCCCTGAGAGGGCACCCTCGCAAATCGTGAATATGCGCATATAACTGCAATGACCGCGCAGTATATAAATGAATAGAAACGACATAAGTGTTAAGGAACGTTTCTGCAGTTATATGCGCATATTCACGATTTGCGAGGGTGCCCTCTCAGGGCATTGGTTTCTGCCCTATGTGGGAGAATTTCGATTGTGATTGAGTGAGGTCCGTAGCATAATGGTAGAGCGTCCAACCGGCAATTGGAAGGCCCTGGGTTCGATTCCCGGGCGGTTCGCCTCATTTTTCATTATTCGTTATCTCTCCTCCTCGTGTGCAGAAAACGTTCCTTAACACTTATGTCGTTCTATTCATTTATATACTGCGCGGTCATTGCAGTTATATGCGCATATTCACGATTTGCGAGGGTGCCCTCTCAGGGCATGGTTTCTGCCCTATGTGGGAGAATTTCGATTTGTGATTGAGTGAGGCCCGTAGCATAATGGTAGAGCGTCCAACCGGCAATTGGAAGGCCCTGGGTTCGATTCCCGGCGGTTCGCCTCATTTTCATTATTCGTTATCTCTCCTCCTCGTGTGCAGAAACGTTCCTTAACACTTATGTCGTTTATTCATATAATATATATATATATATGGTGTTTCATATGTCTGGAGACAGTTTTTTTATTATTATTTTTTTTTTCAAGTTTAGAGTATGGCATTTTCGCTGACAATTGAGGAAAGAATTAAAGTAATTTTACTTTTGACCTCTTGACTTTTCCCTGTGGGCATTTGAAATCTGCTGTCTACGTAGACAAAGAACAATGGAGAATTTGAAAGCTAAGATAAAAATGGAATTGTGGCGAATTTCTGCTGAAATAATCAAAAGTGTTTAGAGAGCTTGCCAATTACGAGTAATGAAGTGCCTTGAAGTTCAGGGATAACAATTTGAACACTTTCTGTAATAGTATGTTGAAAATAAAATATTGTCATAAAGTTGTATTACTCTTTCTGTATATTGCCAATGTCTCCATACATATGAAAACACTCTGTGCTGTACATACGAGGGTGTGCTGAAAAGTTATGCCTCCACTTTAATAATTCTGGATTATATAGAGGTAACCAGATAAAACCGGTTTTGTGTTATAGCCTAATATAGCCTACACTCATTCCACACGTTGGTTCAGTATCGACTACAATGGAAAGGAGTGAAGACGTCGCTTCAAGCAACGTGCCGTAATTGAATTTTTGACCGCGGAAACTGTTGCTCCCATAGACATTCATCGGCGAATGCAAGCTGTGTACGGCAAACAGTGTGTTGATGCGAGTACCGTTCGACGTTGGACGAGGCAGTGTAAAGAAGGAGAAGCAGGACAAGAAGATTTGCGAGACAAACCCGCGAAGTGGAAGTCCTGTAACGGCAACCGACGAGTCTCATCGGAATTACGTTGACGAACTGATTCGTGGAAATCGTCGCATTAAACAAAATGAAATTGCTGCAATGCTCGATATCTCCAAAGAGCGAGTGGGACACATTATCAGTATTCTCGGTTACCGAAAGGTCTGCGCCAGATGGGTACCTCGCATGCTTACTGCTGGGATGAAAAACTGAGAGACTACGCATTTACCAAGAAAATCTGCAACGCTTCGAAAACGAAGGATGAATTTCTGCACAGCATTGTGACAGGAGATGAGACCTGGGTCCACCATTATGACCCTGAAATGAACGGCAATCCATGGAATATCGGCAAAAAAATTCACCTCAAAAAAAATAGCAAAGTTCAAAAAACGGGCTGGAAAAGTGATGATGACTGTCTTTTGGGATATCAATGGCGTTGTTCTCGAAGACTTTACGGAAAAGGGGACAGCAATCAACTCCGCACGTTATAATAAAACTCTGAAATTGAAAAAACGGATCAGGAGGTTCGCACCCACAAAAACGCAGTCATTGTTCACCATGACAACACACGGCCTCGCACCAGTGTTCAGACGCGAGAAGCAGGTGAGGATCTGCAATTCACCGTCTTGCCGCATCCACCATATAGCCCAGATTTAGCACCTCTTTCCTAAACTTAAAGAATATCTCCGTGGAAATCGCTACGAGTCTGACGAAGAAGTTAAGGCCGCTGTGAAATTTTGGTTTCGTAGTCAAAGCTCCGAGGTTTACCCGGATGGATTTCAAAAACTCATTTATCATTGGCGCAAAAGTATTGAGGTAGAGGGTGATTTTATTGAAAAGTAAATATATCGTTTTGAAGAATAAACTCTAAGGTAGATATCTGCTTTTGTTTCGATAAAATCCTTCAACCCGTTTAAAATGTATTTGAGTGGAGGCATTACTTTTCAGCCCACCCTCGTATATACGATTTTTTCCAAAATTGGACCGTTCTTTGTAACTAGAAAGTTACATTATTATTATGTGGTTTTGCGTGCTGAGTTCAAAAAGTTATTCTTTTTTTGGAGAAATAAAAAATAAAGAAGTTAGCAATTTTTATTACCATTATTTACATATATCGACCTAATATTATAAAAAAAAATTGCTGCAACTTTTTTATTTTTCATTTCTCCCAAAAAAAAGAATAACTTTTTTGAACTGAGCACGTAAAACCACATAATAATAATGTAATAGACTTAAAAGTCCCTCTCAATCACATATACGTTCCAACTCCCATCAGTTAGACCACCCAATTCAATCTACTAACTTTTCAATAATTGTTAAAGCCAATAAACACGACCTACCCCTTTTAGAAACAATACTCATTTTAAACATAAACTGGATATAAATCATCATACCCCATTCCATAACCTAATATCCTTCAATAAAACTAGGTTGCCCGTTCATAAATTCTTTCAATATCTCTCATTCTTTGCTGTGTTTGTGATTGAGTAATTTGTACCTGATTTGTTCCTTTTAAGGTTTTATAGATTTGAATGTTTTACATTTTAAACTTTTCCATAATGTTCCCCTAAATTATTTTATAATGTTTTTACTTACATTTACTTTTATCTTAAAGAAGCCCCCTTTTATGGTTTCTTTTATAATATTTTAAATTTTAATTGTATTAATTTTATAATTTCATATGTCTTAATTTTTAATTTTCGTTGCGGTATTTGTCAATATATTTAAAGTGTTTTAAATTCATAGTTGGTTTTTAATTGTATACGGGGCTCCAATAAACTAAGCCCCCCGCCCATGACCTAAACCATTAGAGGTACAGTAAAACTAAACATACCTTACAAAAGAGAATTTAATCCTGCATTTAATGAGAAACAATTGAAACTTGGGGTTCCCGCCATTGGCTTCCAAGACAGCCTGAATTCGCTTTGGGTAGCTGGCCAAAAGTGACGTGAATAGATCTTGATCGTTAAGCAAATTTGCTAAAACAGTTTCAATGTGTTGCGTCATTGTATCCTTCGAAATTCGATTTGCTGCAGGTTCTTGAAAACAAGAGACATTCAACCTTGTCCTTTATAACTGATCCAATGTGTTCACAGACGTTCAGGTCAGGAGAATTTCCTGGCCATTCTTCATTTCCAAAGAATCGATCTCATGGTTCCGCAACAACTGTTGAGTGGCTAATGCCTTAAAGCAGGGGGCCTTATCGTGCAGAAGTGTGACCTGATCGACATCCATAACATTGTTTGGGTTTCTTAGAAAGGAATGACATGCTGGGATAGAATAATATCACGAAAATACTGTCCATCCCAACTCTGACCATTGGCTTCAGTACCCACATGAGCTTCTTTGCAGTGAACAAAACAAACACACCAACACAGTCTGGACTTTTTAATAATTCGCGATAATGTTCATTGTCATCGATTTCATCTGGTGTTGTGGCCCACACTCGATCATTTTGGTAGTTAGGCCGACGTGTTACGTAAACAAAAAATTCATCGGAGACAGCTAAATACATGAAATCATCCACATCCCAATCTTCAAGGTAATGGCAAACACATTCTGTCATCGATGTTAAGTTGAGTTTTCTTGGCTTTGGAAGTTCATGCCAAGGCTTTAAACCTTGCCTATGACGGTACAGTCGAATGATCTCACCACTAACGGTTTAGCACAGCTGTTTTTCCGCTTACGCGTACCGCTTTCAATGATGTCCTTTGTTTCCTGAGAGAGTGGCAAATTTGGGCGCCCAGATTTGGTTGTATCCATTTCACATTCATCCAAAGTTTTATTCCAATTTCTTTTGACGAAGTCCTCACTTCTTCGCAACTTTTTGGCAACCCATGAACGTGTTATAAAGGTGGCTCCAGCATCACGAGCTTCCCGAAATGTTATTGCTCGTATGCGATCTATCACACGTTGCTCTCCTAATCACCAATTAATTGAGAAGCCATTATATTATCACTTTATCAGCTAGAGTAATTTTAATACCTGCAATAAATAAAGAATTTTATATATTTTTATAATCACTAAAAACTATTTCGATATAAGTAAACATGTAAGCTGCAAATGGGGGGGCTAAGGTTTTTTGGAACCCCTTACATATACTGTATCTCATTTTAGCACTGATGATGACATTAGAAATGTCGACAGCTCTGAATATTAAATGTTTGTATATGGACTAGTCTTGTCCATATATATATATATATATATATATATATATATATATATATATGGACTAGTCTTGTCCATATATATATATGGTTTTATTTATCATAAATATTTTTCACGTGTTACTTTCGTGAAATAATTTTCATATATATATATATATATATATATATATATATATATATAACGGGTGTGCCTTTAAAAAGTGTACATTGTAAAAAGGCTATAAAATCAACATTTGTCATTTAATTTTAATAAAACTTCTACACAATAAACCATATGTATTTATCTATATGCAAACAAGTTTTCAGACTAAAATATCAAATAATTCAAATTCTATCAACATTTAACGAAAGAGTATAATTTTTCTACTTAACATGCAAAAATTAATTATTAAACGTTTTTAATATTTTTTTATAAAAATAATTTTTAATGTAAAATTTACCTGAAATTATTAAAAAAATTGTTCGAAATGCTTTCCTTCCATTTCAATAACTTTTTTTATTCTTGGCCGGAATATAGAAGAACTTAGCAGAGCGAATCTACAGAACTAGGATAAAAGATGTCGCTCATTTTTACGCGAGATCATCATTCAAAAATGGGAAGAGTTTCCACAGAAACAAGTAAATCGAGCCATAGATGAATTCCGGCCAAGAATAAAAAAAGTTATTGAAATGGAAGGAAAGCATTTCGAATAATTTTTTAATAATTTCAGGTAAATTTTACGTTAAAAATTATTTTATAAAAAAATATTAAAAAAGGTTTAATAATTTTGCATGTTAAGTAGAAAAATTATACTCTTTCGTTAAATGTTGATAGAATTTGAATTATTTGATATTTTAGTCTGAAAACTTGTTTGCATATAGATAAATACATATGGTTTATTGTGTAGAAGTTTTATTAAAATTAAATGACAAATGTTGATTTTATAGCCTTTTTAAAATGTACACTTTTTTATGGCACACCCGTTTTATATATATATATATATATATATATATATATATATATATATATATATATATATATATATATAGCGTACCTGGCTGTGTGAGGTGGAGAGTACAAGAAACCAACTCTCTACTTCACCAGGCTAACTCGAGAAGAGGGGCGACAAGCTTAACCTTCGTGAAATGAGGAATCATCGCACGGAACGTTTGAAAGGAAAGGTGTGTATATAGTATATGTTCGTCAGGTTTCAAAATATACGAGAGTGTGTGTGTGTGTGTGTGTGTGTGTGTGTGTCGCGCTACAAATGCAGTGTCGTGGTTCTGTTTTATTAAGTTAAATTCAACCATTTCTCGTTTAAACTAACGGTGATGACTGAAAAGGCCGTTTTGTTCTCTTAAAAACATGTGTGTGTGGAAGGTTGTGTTTAGCATAACTCGCCAATTTATATATATATATATATATATATATATATATATATATATATATATATATATATATATATATATATATATATATATATTCTAGTTTCAGTGAAGTGAAGTATTCTCAGCTTTAAGCTATTAAGTTATTAATTATTATTTGAGGTGTAATAATAGAATTTTATGTGTAACTCGACTTCGTCTGTTTTCCAGGTTGTTGTTGGGTGAGCGTTATATTTCTTTTAAATAAATTATAATGAACAGCAGGAACAGAGACTGATTGTCAGGGTTTGGCCGTGGCATGTGGGGGGTAGGTTGAGAAATGCCTTCTTTACTTCATACTATTATTCTGTGTATGAAAACTTCGAGAATATTTTAACATTAAAATGGTTGATCCTCAACTTTATATACAGTATATATACAGGGTGTCCGAGAATTATCTGTACAATTTTTGGCTGTTATTAAAGTCAACCATGAAGTGTAGAAATTCCAGTGTTGTCCCATTTTACAGAGAATCTCATTAAGTTTTTTCTGATACCAAGTTGTGACAAGTTGTTTAGAAATTCAGTGTGTCCGAACATTATCTGTACAATTTCATCTTTTAATAAAATTCTTGATAACACATGTAAAATTCTTAAACAAGATTATTTAGAATCTGTATTTTCAAAAGTTTCTTTTATTAAAGTAACGTTGTTACAAACATTCGATATGTGCACCATTAGTGATTCGCAAAAACATCCAATCGATACTCCAAATGTTGCCATATACGCTGCAGCATATCCACATCAATTCGCTCAATAGCAGCTGTGATTCTTGCTTTTAAATCATCAATGTCTGTCACCCGCGTAAATTTCTAAAAAACTTGTCAAAACGTGTTATCAGAAAAAACTTAATGAGATTCTCTGTAAAATGGGACACACTGGAATTTCTACACTTCATGGTTGACTTTTAATAACAGCCAAAAATTGTACAGATAATTCTCGGACACCCGGTACAGTATATATATATATATATATATATATATATATATATATATATATATATACAGTTGCGCTCATTATTCGTAGGACACTCTTGAGAACAGATAGCGACACCTGGCATATATTTGTTGTGTGTACTATGAACGGTTGTAATATTTTATGAATGAATCTGGAGTTTAGTGAGTGAGCGCTGGTTGGTTGGTTGACTCATTGCCAAGTGTCTTTAGAACATAATTATTTCCATTCATCACTCTGGTTTACATGTTACTAAGGAAACCTAAGTGAATAATTAAATATAAATTCAAGAAGGGGATATATATATTAACAAGGGGAATGTCAATGAAGTTAATAAAAAAAATGGTCTTGTAAAACTAAAAAAAACCTTCGAACGTGATGACAGTGTTCATGGTATTCGCAAGCTTGTCATCCTGAACGAACTGAAGTTTCAATGTATAAAAACAGAGCCGTAGGTAGGCATTATTGCGCCCTGAGCAAATTCCACGACCTGCACAACCATCCCCATCCCCTGTATTTATTTATTTATTTATTTATTTAAATTTAATATTGAACATAGATTCAGATATTATTTTGTGTTATAGCAAAGACGGAGCAAAAACCTGATATATATATAAAAATACAATATATATATAGGCGGTTTATGAATGAAAAAACAATGTTTTGATGCATATTAAATTTTAATAACATAACATTACCAGATTGATGGGTATCTGTAGGTTTCATATGTCAGTACTTAGAATATCTTCCAATTGGCAAATGGGCGACAGCTGAATGGATACTACTGGTATGGCATTGTTATAGCCGAAGCAAATGCTATTTCTAGATCAGCAACACTGATATAGTAATAAACAGTCACTGAGAGAAATATTATTTAGAAACGAAGACTGTTTTGTATTGAGGCAGCATCATAAATGCAGATAATTGTTTTGTATTAATAAGTTCCAAGTTACAATTTAAGTGTTGAACCGCTGCATCTGTGACTCTTGGCGGTCTCTCACTTCATAGGAGAGAATTACAGAAAATAAAAACTATTACAGTGATCCATATCAATAAACATAGAACCATTTAAACGATGATATTTGACAATTTTGCAAAGGTGTTACACATTCATAATTACCATTGTACAGGGTGTACATAAAGTCAGGATCTATTTTTGTGAAGCACTTGGAAATTATATGGAATTCAATCATAAAATGATAAAGTGGTAACATTTATTAAATAATTAAGAGTAGGATTCGACGTGATGCCCATCAGTATCCCTGCACAGCTCAAATCGTTCCGCAGCATTTCTAAACACATTCTGGAGCATTTGCGGGGTTATGTTATCTGCGGCAGTTCGTATACGTGTACGTAAGTTTTCAAGACTCGTAATCTTCGTCTGATAGACGTGCGATTTAATAAAGCCCCATGCAAAGAAATCTAAAGGGGTTAAATCTGGTGATCTCGCTGGCCAAGGTCTGTTGCTTCCGCGTCCGATCCAGCGATTTGGAAAACGTCCATTTAGATAATCCTGAACAATTTTGGCATAGTGACAAGGAGCACCATCATGTTGATAGACGACGGGGATAGGATTGTTAGTACCGTCGTCTATCAACATGATGGTGCTCCTTGTCACTATGCCAAAATTGTTCAGGATTATCTAAATGGACGTTTTCCAAATCGCTGGATCGGACGCGGAAGCAACAGACCTTGGCCAGTGAGATCACCAGATTTAACCCCTTTAGATTTCTTTGCATGGGGCTTTATCAAATCGCACGTCTATCAGACGAAGATTACGAGTCTTGAAAACTTACGTACATGTATACGAACTGCTACAGATAACATAACCCCGCAAATGCTCCAGAATGTGTTTAGAAATGCTGCGGAACGATTTGAGCTGTGCAGGGATACTGATGGGCGTCACGTCGAATCCTACTCTTAATTATTTAATAAATGTTACCACTTTATCATTTTATGATTGAATTCCATATAATTTCCAAGTGCTTCACAAAAATAGATCCTGACTTTATGTACACCCTGTATTTGAGAGATATTTTATACATGAACACAACAAATTTAATATCTTGTTCAGCCACCGTTGTTGTCTATGATTTCCTGCAATGGATGTGGTACAGAAGCAACATGATTATATACCAGCTGTTAATTCCTCCTCAGCACCTCCCACTCACTAAATGTGTTGTAAAAGCTGGTCCGTTGTTCGCTCCTCCGCTGGTTCCCACACATTTACAATATTGGCCCAGATATTCTCTATGGGATTTATATCACAACCCTTACTTGGCCAATCCAGAAGGTCGATATTTCTTTGCTCAGAGAACCAACGTGTGACGATCTGTGCTCTGTGAATTGGGGATGCAACTGTTTCTGCTGAACTTACGCCTGAATTCTGGGTTCAGTTTCGCTCAAGGCGCAGCGTAAATCGCCTTCAGTGTACAGCCGATTTCGCAGTTTGTTCTTTATGACCATCATTGCTGAAAAGCCTGCCTCACAACGATAACTTGTCGCAAAAGGCACCAGCACTTTCTCTGTCTCTTCAGCAAGCAAAGGATACTCCCCATCCACTTTTGTCCTAAATATCTCGATTTTTTCCTCTGCAAACTCAAACTTCAGAATAAGATCTTGTCGCATTTTCAGGAATTCTGCTTTCAGTTCAAATGAGTCACTGCTTTTCAGGGCGTAATAAGTGAATGGCCTCTTTTTTAGATAACGTGGCTGCGTATTAAATATGTACTAATTCATTTAATGTTATTAATAAGGATGTTAATTGTGGATTTGACATAGAGTGCCTACACAGAATCTAGATTAAACTAGGTTTTGTAGGTAGAAATTCAATTTTTAGCTTTTCTTTAGCCAACACGCAACTATGAACACACCATGTCAGTCTCGGAAAGTCTCTATAATTCTCCTCGTGGTGTAGCCGTTCGTCTTTTGTAACACTGCGACCACAACCGAAAGAGTTAAACGTATAACTCGAAAAAACAATTTTTTCACAAAACGAACACTAAAAAAACAATTTTCAGGAATTCCTTTTTACCTCCGGGAAAAGTCAAAATTACCCCTTGGGAGTAATTACCCCCACTTTGGGACCCGCTGTGCTACACAGACCATCACATACTTACAAAGTCTAGCATATATCTGTGGCAGTGTTTTTCAACTTTTTCTAGGTCGAGGGATCCTGAAGCAACATGTAAGGAACATTCTATTCCCCTTTGTTTTGTAAGCAAAATTGTTTGTGGAAAACTATGTAATAAACGAATTACATATCGTTACAAACAAATATAATACATTATTCACTGCTTGTTACAAAATACCCTTTTATTTTCATTCTAACTTAGTTCCGTCTAAATATTCTGAACTACATATCAGAACCCTTAATGTTTTTTCGCTGAACCCCGGTAGAAAACAATGACGTATGGGCTAGTGAATATTTTCGCTCATCTATCGTTCAGTTGGCAATTCTAACGAACTTTAGGTAAAATCATAATATAGAAAACTCAGGCAGTACTCTTGCAAGTGTGTGAGACTCACGACGATACAATATATTGGCTTCCTTTTAAGCTGATAACTACCATTTACGTGTTAAATTGCATTCAACCAATATGTCTCATCTGGGAGATGGTAAGTTGAACATGCTGACAGTGTTTAACACGTGTTGTTGTATTGCATGTTATGTGTTACAGTGTTTATTCATTGAAATGTCAGTTAAATAGAGAATTACAGGCCTGCCGATATCATGAACACTGTCATCACGTATTATGGTTTTTATTTATAGAATACAAGAACATTGTTTTATTCGCGTCATTGACATTCCCCTTGTTAATATATATCCCCTTCTTGAATTTATATTTAATTATTCATTTATGTTTTCTTAGTAATATGTGTAGAGACCGACCCGAAATTTCTTTCTTGCCGTTCTCAAACATCATGGAATTAAAACAAACGCTATAAAACTCAAACACATGGGCATGAAATAGGCCCACTGAGAAAACACAGATTTTGTGGTATTTCCCGAAATGGCCGCCATAAGACGTCACCAAGGCCTATAAAATGCGAGTTATTTCTCAAATCACACTCACTTGCCATTCTCTCGTTTTTGTCGTCACATCTCGCCCTCGGCTCCTTCGTCAGTAACACCACTCGTCACGCCACCCCCTCTCCGGCCTCCAACGGAGAGCGGCCCGTCGTTCCTTCAAGGCTCCGGCCGAGCATACACGAACTCTATCATCAAATAGGGCCCTTTACAATTTCATCCAACAAGAATCAACATCACTGCTGCAGGATTTCAGCTGGCCCACTTTTCAACAAGTCTCAACCGGCCCTCAACACTCATCCTCTCGCCGGTAAGGCCAGTCCGCCTTCAGATCCATCTACATCGAAGCCCAGATCCGTAAACCTTCTCGAAGGACATAAGCCTACCTTTGTCTTCGTATTAAGCAACTCTCGCGTAGCCTACATAGTGTAACCTCAGCCTAGCGAATAGGGTATCTTCAAAGTGTTCCCGAACAACTAACTAATTCTCCACAACTAACAAACGGCTAACTAGCTCTCCCATTACGACTGCGGTAGGCCTGTTCAATTATTTTACCGTATTCAATTATTTTGCAATATTTGTACCTGCTTGTTTATTTGCTCATTTATGTATTTATTTTACTTGCCTAATCCGTTTACTGTACCAACACCGTTCTTTCATTACCTCAGTTATTACTGGGCTTAATTACTTATTATTGTGCGTTCACTGCCGCATATCTTCTTAGCCTACCCGAATTAGTGTTTCTTGTAATTATTATATTCTCTTAACGCTTATACCATTTCTCATTACTAAGAATCACTCATTGTAATATAGCACAATTACCGTATACAGAATTGTTAATCACTGTGAACAAATAATTTATTTGTTGTTTCGTGTTTAAATGGAAACAATAAAGTAATTTCTCTCTCCTTATTAAATATTGTTTGTTTGGGCTGTGCCCCCAACTGGTGACCCTCATTATTCATTTCAATTTAATTCATAAATTATAGTAAGCCTACTTTCTAGGCCACATCAAATTGGTGTTGTGTGGCCACTATATATGTAAACCAGTGATGAATGGAAATAATTGTGTTCTAAAGACATTTGGCAATGAGTCAACCAACCACTGAGCGCTCACTCACCCAGATTCATTCATAAAATGTTACAACTGTTTGTAGTACACACAACAAATATATGCCAGGTATCGCTATCTGTTTTCAAGAGTGTCCTACGAATAATGAGCGCAACTGTCAGGGCCGGATTAACCATTAAGCAAAATAAGCCCGTGCTTAGGGCATCAAGGGAAGGGGGGCACCACAGAAATTTTCCATTGTCGGATTTACCATGGATTTATTATACTATTATAATCGCGGCTTATAGCCTATAAGCTGTTGAAAACTGAATTATATATATTCATATATAGTATTTATTTTTTTTCATTGTTTGAATTTGTAGTGAACAACAACCCTTTTGAGAGAATAAATATATTTCGTTGTAATCACACACTTTACGCTTTGCGTTATTATTTTGTTTATATCAAATCTTTGAGCGCCATATTAAAAATACATATAGATTAAATATTTTCGTGTGCTATAGTAAATGTAAAAACAAGATTCAGTCATGCTGAACTTTATAAAATAATTGTAGAAGACAATATTGAGTGTGCCTTCCCAAATGTAGAAATTGCCTTTCGTATATTTTTAACATTAATGGTCACAAATTGCTCAGCTGAGCGTTCATTTTCTCAGTTGAAGTATATTAAAAATACCAACAGAACAACTATGCAACAAGGCAGGCTGGATGCCTTATCTCTACTAAGTATAGAAGCAGATGTGTTACGTAAGATTAGTTTTGAGGATCTGATCAAAGACTTTGCAATTAAAAAAAGTAGGAGAAAACTTTTCAATAAAATGAAGTGGAAGTATACAAAAATAAACATTATTTTCCATCTTACTGTAAGTTTTGTTTCATTTCAAAAAATAAAATTTTATTTTATGGTTTATTTTTGTTTATATTTTGAATTACATATATATGGGGCACCAAAATCTTTTAAGTGCTTAGGGCCTCTAAAGGTCTTAATCCGGCCCTGGCAACTGTACATGATATGAGAGACTAAAGATATTTTTATAATCGAAAGCCTTCGCCAGTAAAAGTTTTAGCTTGGAAATTTTAACATGTGGTTAACTTAGTTTCCGAGATCTAAACGCCCAAGAGTTTCGTGAGAAGTGGACGGAAAACAAAAAAAAATTAACATAGTTGCCCCTACGATGAGAGAGTCATATCCAAGAAATCTTGTTTCCCTGATAAACGACCCCTATCTCTACATATCCTGAAAAGTTGGTGTTAATCGGTAAGAGAAGAACCCTATAACACGTATAAGAAAGGATGAGATTATCTTTAACTTAGATGAAAGTTTTTGTTGCCACTAATGCAAACTGATGTCGATATATTCCACACATTAACAAGATATTTAAGTTATATACTTTCTACACTATTCACACACGAATTAGGAACATGTTGGAACAGGAGAAGAGGACGAAGGGGTTAGAATATAGGGTTGTTTGACCTCCTTCGTAACGGCAAACGACTTATGACGGAAGGGACCTACAGCTTTTTGTGGGATCCGAAACACGGATGAGCGCATCATCTGAACGCATCATCTGAGTTGCATCATGCAACTACTGGATAGATACAACGTCGTTTAACTTCACTGATCTAACAGGAAATTGTGATGCGACGTCATCAAGACGTATCCTGGCATGTGGGAACAAAATTTTTGGGGATAATATAAGGGTTTGTTGAATAGTGTACAGTGCATCAGTTTCTTTCTTACCTGCTACTATTTTAGCACGCATTATTTTAAATAATTTTCCCTTGTCATACAATCATTACACTATAGTTTATATTTTCAAGTAAACGTTTTTATTTTTAACATCTTAATAGCAGCAGTAGTGAAAAGGAAAAGGAACGTTTCGTTTTCAGAAATACTGTTAACAAAGCTGTATTATACCTGAATGTATAACTCTCATAGAAATTATGATCAATGTTCTACTGTAAGGAATATTTGTACAATTCTCATATAAATAATACAGGTATGAAGTGTAGTGATTTCTCCGTAGAATTTTCAGTTTTAGAGTTGGGAAATGAGAGGACTAATAAAGGTGAAGAACGTAACATGACTGTAATCCATCAGACAGGATCCAGCTTTGGGACATGGATCTAGGGTTTAAAGCAGCCTAGCCCGACTACATTTAGAACCTCAATATAAGTAAAAGACACGTTGCATTCACGTCGGATTGAATAAATCAAAGAAAAAGTGGTAACTATTGTATTTTTAGCCAAAACCAAAACTTAAACCTCAACTGGCAGAATTGAGCGTCCACTTTTCAAGGCACATAACATGTCCGTTTCATGATGGGAATGAACTCAGAATCGTTCCCTGAGTTACCCCTTTTTCTTTGATTTATTCAATCCGACGTGAATGCAACGAGTCTTTTACTTATATTGAGGTTCAAAATGTAGTGGGGCTAGGCTGATTTAAACCCTAGATCCATGTCCCAAAGCTGGATCCTGTCTGCTTTGCAGATAGCTGGTGAGGGAAGCTATATTTATGGGACCTCTTTGCGAGAGACCCGTTGCCCACGTCGGGCTTGCATCATGAAAAAGAAAAACTATGGTATTTGTCATTTACCATTACTTATTCGGACTATAGTAGATTCAATTATCCCAGAAGAGTTCCTTGTTCCATGCACGGTCTGTGTGTATCATATATACTGTATATATATATATAATATATATATATATATATATATATATATATATATGTGTGTGTGTGTGTGTGTATATATATATATATCAAAACCGACGGTACAATTATTGAATGCCCGGTTAGGCTAACTGAATGCCCAGTTAGGTCAACTGTACGCCCTTGACGATTAGTTAGGTTAAGTCGTGATATTTTCGTTAAAACTAACGAAAATACACGACTTAACCTAATCAATCATCAAGGGCGTACAATTAACCCAACCGGGCACTCATTTAACCTAACAGGGCATTCAATTAATCTAATCGGGCATTCAGTTGACCTAACCTCGCATTCAATTAACCGGGCATATATATATACAAGGTGTACATAAAGTCAGGATCTATTTTTGTGAAGCACTTGGAAATTATATGGAATTCAATCATAAAATGATAAAGTGGTAACATTTATTAAATAATTAAGAGTAGGATTCGACGTGACGCCCATCAGTATCCCTGCACAGCTCAAATCGTTCCGCAGCATTTCTAAACACATTCTGGAGCATTTGCGGGGTTATGTTATCTGCGGCAGTTCGTATACGTGTACGTAAGTTTTCAAGACTCGTAATCTTCGTCTGATAGACGTGCGATTTGATAAAGCCCCATGCAAAGAAATCTGAAGGGGTAAAATCTGGTGATCTCGCTGGCCAAGGTCAGTTGCTTCCGCGTCCGATCCAGCGATTTGGAAAACGTCCATTTAGATAATCCTGAACAATTTTGGCATAGTGACAAGGAGCACCATCATGTTGATAGACGACGGGGATAGGATTGTTAGTACCGAATGCCAAATTCGAAAATAGATTTTAAAAATATGATCTAACAAACAACATTAATTAAATCGACGAAACAAAATTTTTATTTCAAATTCATACAAGACGACTGCAGAATCTCTCTCTCTGATAAAAAGTTATATTTTTTTAATTTCCAAATGCATCTTCCATAATTTAATTTGACACACGCATATATATATATATATATATATATACACTGTATATTACCGCAGAGTGTACCTAGAATTTTAAATGAACCCGTCTAGAACGGCGGCCAATTTCGCTGACGGTGTACAGTATTTGTGGCAGGTATAAACACACGACATTTATAACAACTCTTTCGCAATTTCATTGCCGTCCTAGTGTGTGTGTATATATATAATATATATATATATATATATAGAGAGAGAGAGAGAGAGAGAGAGAGAAAGAGAGAGAGAGAGGTTAACGTTCTTTGCTTGGCACCTCTTATCGGTTGCCAACAGGCGATTATAAATGTACAATTTTTGAAACATTTCACCTAAAAACATAAAATTCCATAGAAAACTTAAATATTACAAACTGTTATTTATTCTTTTTATATATTACGTTAATTCTGCGACAGTAATAAAATTTCAAAAACAGAATCCAGTCGTTAATGATTAGTAATTTTTTATGCTTTACAGAAATTTTAGGTTTGTAAGCAAACTTTTTCGAAAACTGTACATATTCATTAGATGCATAGAAGTCTTTCCTAAGATTGGATAAAATCGTCTGGCGTTAGCCAGAATAAAATAAATGAAGGAGACGTTTTTCAATAAAGGGTAAGACACTAGTGTAAATATGATCTAAATACCCAAGTTCATGTTTTGGCTCTCTCGCTTTATCCTCTCTCAAAAACTGTATATTTTCAATTATATTATTAACTTATCTACGCGACAAATGACAACATCAGTCATGTTCATATTCAAAGAAAAGTGGGCTACGTCGTGACCACTTCGCGATACCGCTTCCCGTTACGTAAGCGAGGTGAAGGGACGTTGGGTCTGGTTAGTCGTTGGATAGGTGACCGTCCTCCGTGCTCAGATGATGTAACAACCCGTAGATGATTTTGATCCCACGTAAAGCTGTAGGTCCCCTCTGTAATATGACTTTCATTATTACAAAGGCGGTTAAACAACGCAAACATTGTTAAATGCGAAAAACTTCACTTTTTTCTAAGTGAAGGTCAAAATATGAAAATAAAAACCCACTCTAATAGACAGAGTTTATTTCCACAACAGTTTCGATGCCCACTGGTATCCTCCTCGGGTGGATACAGATGGATACAGGTGGATCTTTTTTGTATCCACCCGAGGAGGATGCCAGTGGGCATCGAAACTGTTGTGGAAATAAACTCTGTCTATTAGAGTGGGTTTTTATTTGCAAACATTGTTATTTTAACACACCCTCAACTATAAATTAACTTACTTACCACAAATTAACTTACTGCTATGTGCTTTGGTTTCTGATCACAATGGTGTTGAGCGTTGATTCTCGACAAAGACAATTCTGTAATTACCTTAAAACGCTCGATTTTCCAATAAATTTAGCTGGTTTTGTTTCTTTTTAAAGGGAAAGAGCTAACTTTAAGTTCCTGAGATATTTCCAATTACTTTTCAATACAATATCAACGTAACAACGGCAGTTAGATCTGTCTGTAATACGAAACTTGATGGACTATTTCTTTAAATGTCTAGATCGTACATAAGGAAATAATTAACTTCAGTTGGAATGATTTTCTCTATTTACATTACATGCAGCATCGGTTTCGACGTACACTGGACCGTTAGGTAAATGCGGTTCATTACATTCCCAACTTCGTAAACGACTGTGCAGTTTTGGAGAGAAATTCACCCCACAAAAAACAATAAAATTGGGTAAAAAAAGTCGTCTCAAACATAATAAAATAGTAAATTTTGGATTTTGATAGTTGAAAGTTTAAAAAGGAAGCAAAAATTACTAATTAGTACTTTTAGAGTAACTTTTTTATGATCTTTCCTTTTTTCGTCGAATTTATTTCCCCAACTTTACATTTTACAAACTGTTTCATGGTGCAAAACGTTTGTCTGTGGCTTCACTTAACATCGACATTGTATTTTTCATTACTCGTAATTTTATGTTTTAGTACTTGTATGGTTTATTTTAGTCCATTTTTGTCATTTTAGTTTTCATTATTATTATTTGTGATATTATTTGTGATATTTGGTGATTATTTGGTCTGTCAATAAAATTTTCATTTTTCATTTTCATTTTCGTTATAAGATTATCACAATTTATTATACTACGTGTTTTATATTTCCACTCATTTCCCTGTATTCTTCCACATTTGGCAATTAATTGAAAGGGATATAAAGAATTTGATTAGCGAAGTTTTCCATATTTTGAATTTGTTCTTTGGTCAATTAAGACTTCGTATCCAATTAAAAGCCAAAAGAATACTCCAAAACAGCACAAATACATCAATTTAACAAATATATCAATTTAATTCTGTAGTATTAGTAACTTCAAAAATAAATGCACCCGAATATTTTAACGAATTAACCCTACAGTACACCACCTAGCTGTATTTTATTGATTTTGTTCTGTTAATGGTACACGATTTTGTAGTGTCTCAAGTAAGCCTCGTGGGCTTTAAGTTTAAAAATCTGAAAATTATTTTGTTGACAAATTAATGATTTATCGATATCTTCTATCACCTACAGTTCATTTTGTTCCTCTTTCATTCTCTTCTTTTCAAAACTTGGAGCATTCTTGTGCAACATTTGTCATTATCACTACATAAAAGCAAACAAAAGATAAAATTAGGTAGGGAAAATATTTTTCAAAGAAATTTGTTTACAGAACAAATTAATTGGTTGAGTTCGTGTAATTTGAAGCTGTTTTTTTATTGTACACGACAAACATTTTCAAGAAATATCACTGGTTCTTTTAACGGAAATGTATAAAAGTTCTTTAAGTTATATATATATTATATATATATATATAATATATATATATATATACTTTTGCTGGCTTCGAGCAAATATTCAGGATTGATGTACTCGGCTTTTGTTTTATACAGGAAGGATGAGCCAAGGGCGAATGCTCGCAAAAAACTCCACTCCCATAGAACAAGAGAGCCAAAATCAAGATCCAAGAATTTCGAGATGCCTGGACACTGCGTATGAAAGATTTGAGGTCGTAGACAGGGAGAAAGATGGATTGAGGAAGATTGTACTAGAGGTGACCGGTTGAGTAGATGAAAGATTGAAAATATCGATTAATATTTGCGTCAGAGTTGGACAGAAAAGGACTGAGAATGTGGCGAAAGTCTGGTACTACGTGCTCTCCTTAAAGGAGAAGGCATGCAGTTAGAGAGTTCAGAAGAGCAGTGTCCGTTATAATAACGATAATAAAGAGAGAGTGAAGCAACATTGCGGCGAAGAGAGAGGAATTGAAGACAGTCAGTAAGAGGCGGGGAACTGATGAGACGATAAGCCTTTGATTCCACCCGATGAAGTAGAGCTGTGTGGGTTGAGCCACTCCAAATGTGAGAAGCTTACTCTATACAGGGGCGAACAAGACCCCTGTACATATACAGCAACTGAGTTGGGGTGAAGAAACTGCGGAGCCGGTACAACATACCTAATCTCTTAGAAGCTTCTTTTAGAAAGAGAATATATGTGATCTTTCCAGGAAAGATAACAAGAAAAGGAAACGCCAAGAATATCAAGAGAAGAGAAAGGATTGAGTTGTGTATTGTTGACGATAAAGGATTGTGACTATTCTGAGTTGTAACACATTAAGCGGACATGTTAAATGCCTTGAAAAGTGGACACTCAAATTTTCCGGTTGAGGTTTAAGTTTTAGTTTTTGGCTAAAAATACAATAGTTACTCCTCTTTCCTTGATGTATTCAGTCCGACGTGAGTGCAATGACAACGAGCGAGTTTCTTGCGTATAGTGAAGTTCTGAATGTAGCAGGCTAGGCAGCTTTAAATTCTAGATCCTGTCCTAAAAACTGGATCCTGTTTGCCTAGCAGATAGTTGGTGAGGGAAGCTGTATTTTGGAGCCTCTTTGCGAGTAACCCGTTGCCCACATTTAGTTGGGCTTCCATGATATTTACACTATAGCGTGCGGTCTACAACATATTTACAAATTCAATTACATTAAAACAAAAAATTTAAAGGATAAATAAAACAAACAATTCATTCTATGGGATATAATGCCCAGTTAGGTTAAGTGAATGCCCGGTTAGGTCAACTGTATGCCCTTGACGATTGGTTAGGTTAAGTTGTGATATGTTCGTTAAGTTGTGATATTTTCGTTAAAACTAACGAAAATATCGCAACTTAACCTAACCAATTGTCAAGGGCATACAGTTGACCTAACCGGGCATTATATCCCATAGAATGAATAGTTTGTTTTATTTGTCCTTTAAATTTTTTGTTTTAATGCAATTGAACTAATATTTATCTTCATGATTCCCCCTTTTATAGTCCGCCTTGACCTCACATTCGTCCCCAAACATAAAGTCTTCATTTCAGGTCAGGTCAGGTCAGCACAAATTCAAGTCAGGTCAAGTCACTTCAGCGCAAATTCTTTTGTAGACTAAAGATATCTTTGTAGACCGCACGCTATAGTAACACCAGTATTTGTTATTTACCATTACTTATTCGGACTTTAGTGGATTTAATTTTCCCAGAAGAGTTCCTTGTTCCATGCATGGTCCGTGTGTAACATAAGAGTTTCTCAGGAACCATTCTGAGTTTATATATATATATATATATATATATATACAGTATATGGAGAGAGAGTTACAAGGAGTTACAAGGAAAAGAAGCCCTCAAAAGACCTTGCGGCCCATACCGAGGAGGTACCAATGGCAACGGGTGCCAGGGAAAATTTTCTACACACTCAAATAGTGTGTAAGATTTTGTCTAACCTTTTCTTGAAATGATCCACAGAGGAACTGTTCACAACTTCTGAAACCGTTTCAAATCCAACTTCCAACCATTGTTGCGAGTTGAGTTATCATTTAAACTAAACATGCTTCTAAAATCGACATCGTTGAACCCGCGTAAGAACTTGAAAACCTCGATGAGTTGATCGCGCAGCCTCCGAGTTTCCAGCGAAAACAAGTTCAGGGCGCGTAAGCGTCGATTTTAGCCCATATGTCTAACGGAAGGGATTAACTTTGTGGCTCTCGCCTGCACTCGCTCCAGCCTCTCAATATCTTTCCTGAGGGTGGGCGACCAGAACTGCACAGCATACTCCAGGTGCGGCCGAACCAGAGAATTGTACAGCGAGAGACCAATCTCCTTGTTCCGAAATCGAAATTGCCTCCTAATATAACCTAACAACTTCTGGGCTTTCTTTTCCACCTCTACGCACTGTCGTAAACTTAAGGTCGCTGCTAATTAGCACACCCAAGTCCTTTTCCAAATCAGTAGCCTCGATATTACTCCCTAACATTGAGTAGTCCGACTTGGGATTGGCGTACCCAATGTGCATCACCTTGCACTTACCCAAGTTAAACGGCATTTGCCATTTTTCGGACCACTCTCCTATCCTACGTAGGTCCGCACGCAGTTGCTCTATCGCCTCAGGTAGTGACCGAGGCCCAACCCGAACTAGCCCCTTTAATTACAACCCTCTGCCGCCTATTCTTCAGCCAGTTTTCAATCCACCTACCTACTTCCCCACCAATACCCAGCGCGCGCACTTTGGCCATTAACCGGCGGTGAGGTACCTTATCAAAGGCTTTCTGAAAGTCGAGATAAAGTATATCAATCGCCCTACTCTTATCATACTCACTCAACATGCAGGGCCGTAGCCAGGCCAAATCAGTAGGAGGGGCGGAGAAATTGACAGGGGGGACAATGAAAAAATTTAATGTCATTTTTTGTGAATATCGAAATATACTGCAGAAAATTACATTCAAAACTATAACAAGTAAAACACCGTAGGCTAAATAAAAAAATGATCAAACCGATACATATAGATAGGCATATTGGGTTATAGAATACAATATTTAGTCTAAATTTAGTGTAAATAAAAGTCTTTGTAAGTTTTTTTAATTTTAGAATAACTGTATGCGGCGAGTTTTTTTTAGCGAAATTCTTTAGGAATTCAAACATGTCTATTTGCTTCGTTCTCTTATTTTCAAAGGCAAGTAAAACAAGTTGGCTTTGGCGTTTTTGTAGCATGGAACGCCGTTGCGGTTGGTTTTCCCAGGGGGGCATATTATTTTCCAGGCGGGGCTTTGACCCCCCTGGCCCCCCCTTGGCTACGGGCCTGTCAACATGACGTGGAAAAACTCGACCAAGTTGGTGAGACACGACGTGTGCCGTCTAAACCCATGTTGGGAGTCCCCAAGCAGCTGGTAAGAATCCAAATGGTCAACGATCCTATCCGCTATTATCCCCTTTAATAATTTACCTACAACTGAAGTGAGACTAATGGGACGATAGTTCCCTGGACTTTCGTGATCCCCTTTCTTGAAGATAGGGGTCACGTTGGCTTCCCTCCAGTCATCAGGCACCTGGCCCGTCTCCAACGATTTGCTGAAGACTGTAGCAACACTCTGGGGAGAAACTGGTCTGGCCCAGGAGCCTTAAACGCGCTCAGTTTGTCTATTCTATCGGCAACACTGTCACGATACATCGAACACTATCCAGGCCAGCACCTTCGTGCCTGATGCCTAGCTCGGGGATGACGCTGGTGTCCTCCCTGGTGAACACTCCCGCAAAGTACTCATTAAGCACATTAGCGATGTCCGCGTCGGAGGTCCGCAGAGCGCCACTGGGGTCTTCTAATGGACTTTCTACTATTAACATAACTGAAGAATTCCTTAGGGTTCCCCTTGCAGAGGCTTGCCACCTGTAGTTCTTCGTTACGTTTCGCTAGCCTAACCTTCGCCTTCACTTCCCTACACAGGCGGACATACTTCAGTGTTCTCGTGGGAACGATTGGCCTTCGCCCTCCTATACGCTACTTTCCTATTTCGGATAGCCGAAGCGATGTTTCGACTGAACCACTTAGGCTGCGTTGAAGCAGGGGTGACCGGTTTTGACGGTATGGCAGCAGACTGTAGCACAGTAGTATGGGCGCGTTTGGTTAGAGGAAGTTGGGGTGCTCTGAAATCCTGCCCCTGGAGGGGCCCCCCTGAAGGCCTTCGCCTTCGTTGAGGGGCCCCCTTACTTAAATTCCTCACCCCATTTCTGGGGGTCTCACCGTCCTTAATGAAGGGCATTTGCCCCTTGAGGGCCCCTTGCGGGGCCCCATCCTCCTTGAAAAAAAAAAAAAAAAAAAAATCGTTTTCACCTTCATTCAAAAACAAAATTTTAAAAAATAAATTTTAAAAATTAAATTAAAAAAATAAAAAATTAAAAAAGGATCAGTCTTCACCTTCATTCAAAAAAGAAAAAAGAAAAAATCCATCCTCCTCCTTTGTGGGGGATTAAATTTATAAAGAAAAAGAAAAAAATTCATCATTGCCTTCCTCCTTTAAAAAAAGGGTTCATCATAACCTTCTTTCACGAGAGAAAAATCCTCCTGCCCGTGGGGTTCTTTCAAGGTTTTTCGAAACAAACAAACATTCGAGTACTTTTTGTACCGACGTGTTCGCGGTCCCCGTTAGTTTTAGCTGCACGAGGAACAACATTCTCACACGCCAGACTGCTATTCTGTGTGTGTGTGTGTGTATATATATATATATATAGAGAGAGAGAGAGAGAGAGAGAGAGAGATAACGTAAATAGTCGTACCATCAAATTAAAATAGTATCGAGTTCCGCAACAGGTTATTTACATATTTACTGAGGCGTCCTACCACTATGTTTTATCCACGACAAATATATAGTTCATGTATCACAGAGAAATACGCAATAAAGGGGTAAAAAACATAGAGAACGATGAACGCAATATGTGTAAAAGATTAGTTGTTCTGACCGAAGCATCACTAGGTTTTCACATCATCTATAGTTCATGTTTTAAAAACTGTTTACTTATGAACAATTAATGCTTGACAATCATGATGCCTAAAAACATTTTGATTGCAGAAATGTAGGGACACTCAGAATATTGCTCTCAAATTATTGGTGATCACATTAATTCTGATGAAGCTAAACGTATGTCATTCAGGCGTATAGTTAACTTGTGGGATGGAATGCTACCATCGTATTTCATAGTAATTCAATAGGATCCTTTTAAAGAGGCCAGTTGGTTACCTTGTCTTAAATCCCCGTTAGAAACATTTATCCGCATAAGAGCAATGTTGAATTTCACTCGGAACCACGTCTCTTTACTCTTAAATTTTCGCTTTATCTTTAAAGTTCTCTATCTCCTTCCAATCTCTCTCTCCTATGCTATGCTTTAAAACTTTCATTTACATTCTTAATTTTCGTACATCTTTTACCAGAGCTTCCTAAACAAACATTATCGTATAAGTCGCTGTTTGTAGCCTTTTGCGCCCCTTGTAATATTACATATTCTTTTCATTTGTTTTCGTTTGTGAAATAACCTCAGTCAATAGTGACATTGTAATGAGCTAGAAGATTTCAACACGCGACACATCGGCACATGTATAGGCTTCAACTGAAATTTGACTATGAGAAGATAAGCAACCATCTTATTCATGTAGGCATATTTTAACTTTTCATACTAAACGAATGTATACTTAACAAGGTCTTCAAACGCTTGCAAGAAGATTAAAACCTTGATTATAAAATATCTTCAAATAATATTGGATGTCTTAGCGTCATTACTACCTAATGTGGAAAACATCATGCGCTTATACGGATCTGTAGGTACTTATTTGAATGATATGTATTGCACAGAGCGACGATGGTGCCTGCAATATGAACCCTTTATACCCCAAATTATTGTTTCGAACTAAAAAAAACGTTTTTTACCAATTAAGCATGTTGAAATAGGTATGGAAACGAAACTTTGCTTAGAAAAAATTAATTACACTAGAAGTTATAGGGTTCCATTGATGCTATCTTGTAATAAGAGACACTAACATAACTTTGGTACTTTGAATGGCACAAATAATAACAATATTCGACCTTTACTAAACACAAGGGTGGACCATAGTGCTTCGATTCACTAAGGTACTTTTGGCGTTTGTTAAACATAATGGGATATCACACTTTCTGCATTATAGACGAGAGTATCCCTTCATATAGTTTCTGCACCTTTTGGGTTCTAAATGTTCAGGACAATGTCCAAAACTACCAGATGTTGCTATACAATTAATTTTTATACTCAGTTGCCATAAGCCACCATTGAATCTAGTCTGAGGAAAATACATATACTTTTTGTTGATGGTGCCATGTGGAATCGCTGGCACACAAAGGGATTAATACTGAGACCAAGTTTACGTCATTAATAAGCTGTGGCGAAAAACACCGTGCATTATTAATGACTGGTGTGTAAATAACTAATATAACGAAGGTTGTTAGAATAAGCAATTGATACAAAACAAGAAATTTATTATCAGTATAAATACTATACACAGAAAATGGTTAAAAGGGCATGGCAAACAGTGGTACAAGTAATAAAGAACATATAATAAAAAGGTGTAACAGGCACATACATAGTTAAATCGGGTTAAACATTACAAGGTAAGCATCTAGTCGATACAGTATCCAAAAGGTACGGTATCATAGGTACCAGGTACCTGGTAACGTTTCCTATAGGTGTTACGGCACACCTTTGTACCCCTAATTTCCTTCACGCCCCCAAGCTTCTGTGACCAAAAATTGTGGGTGCCTACAGTTAGTTGGGGCGGCCGGCCGCCCTCATCATGCAAACACACTAGATCCTTCAACGATTCAAAGTTAACGACCCGCCGATTCGCCTGGTTGAGATGATACCCTTTGCCTTCACGATATATTTCATATCCTCCCCTACCCTCACCCGTACCCCATAAGTTTTTGGTCCTGTTTAGACATAAGAGTCGGCGTACGCGGTGTCTCCATACTCATCCTTGATCTCATCAGTCAACTCGCCGAGGAATTCACCAATAGGAGGCATGTATTCACCCTCCCTCTCTGTGAATATCACACTATCTGTATCGGCATACAATACCCGTCGCCCAAGAGAATGCAATAGGCCCCAAAGTTTGATACGTGCTTAAGCCGTTGTGAGCTGGCTACAGGTATGTTTGTAACCCTTGAGGTATCTGTGGCCAATTCGGTTCGGTTGTACCTTATTATGTAAGTATTACCTAATTCACGATTTCCATGACCTCTTTATCGGGGGCGTTGGCATAATCCCAGACTTCGCTACAGCTTTGAGCTAAATGTACACCCTTGGCTGTATTCTGGGAAAATTTTCCCCAAAGACTGTTTAGGCACAACTTTGCACTAAAGCGCTTGCCTGGGTTCTTTACAATTTGGGTGCTGTCAAGCTGTATCCCTTCACGGTCACAGTAACGCTGTATATAGGCCGACTTTTCATCTTCGTATCAACCCCTCGAGGGTAGCCTGATGCTTCGACCTTATCTTTCAAAAACGTATTTATATATAGCGTGAAAAGGTTGGGTAGCTTCTGAAAACCCCACACCTCATGTATCTTCAATATGCTGTAACCATGACGAACGGCTAGGTCCAGTTCAGGCTTGTATATACGCCTCTGATCTTACGCTGGTGGGGTGTATGTTTACAATCACCATTGTTCTCTTCTGCACACTTCACACACAGAGGGAACATGAGCTTGTGGTCGATAACGAGGGCAAGATCGGCATCCATAAATTGCGGGGGGGAGCACATCTACGAAAGAGAGTCCAAAGTAGCGCTCACTCAAGTTAGCTGAGAACTCCTCGATGGAGGGTAGGTCAGGTCCCACCAGTTTCTCAGGCGTACCAACGGGGTATGGATTGTTCTTCATCACGTAGGGGTATAAAGAACAGAAGTCGTAGTAATGAAGTTTCACACCCTCCGTAGGCGGAAAGTATAACTTGAAGGGATTTGTACGTCCTCCAAACAAGCTATCACCACATTTGAGGGGGTCTACCACCATTGAACGTTTGATAGCCCTTATTTCTTCACGGTACTGCCCATCTGTTTCCATCCGTGCATCATACTCATGCTCCCACAAGACTTTGTGATGAACTGGGAGCCTATAAGTTGATCGCGGTGCGGTCCATGCAAGACAGTCGGCAGGAGATCTACCGTGGATATCTCCTGCGATTCCACACTCAGGACGGGGACATCCGTGCCACCAGCAACCGTTAAAGGAGTACACAGTCTTCTCACCAGTAGCAAGGTTTTCGCTTAGACCATCCACCCAAAAAACACGGCCATTGATCTTAATGGGTACTTCCCCCGTGTTGCGGGCGTGTTTTATGTATACATCTGTCTGCTGCTGTAGGTGTATGAGCCAGTAAATAGCCTTGTGCCCATAACTGCGCGGGGCGTTTCGAGGAATGACGGCTAAGGTGTCTTTAGGCATGAAGTTATTCTTGAACACCGTAAAGCATAATGAGGCGATCGTGGTTGCGACTTGCAGCGGATCACAGTTGAAGCGTGTTATGTACATACTTCTAAAGGCTTGAAAGCATACTCTAAATACGCGTACGTCGTTCACGCAATAACGTTCACATTCACCAGCTATATTGTAAGGGTTATCTTCATTAAAACTGTTGTGGTAGCGGTCAAAATCTTCACGCTCACTATCATCCATGTTGGTGTAGTTAAAATAGTGCTTGGGAGGTGGTGCGCCGACATAATTTAAAGTTTCGCTAGTGAGGAATGTGTAAGGGAAATACCCCTTTGAAACTTCACCGCCAACGCCCATGACCTTGGGTAGCTTTGCTAATTTACATGGGGCGAACAATAAAGTGTCTTTAAACTGTACATTTCCTCTTATTTGCATCTGTATAAGTTTGTTGCCTCTTTTCAAGGGATCACCCGAATATCTCGGATGATTCGTGCTCAAGCAACTCCTTATAAAGGAATTGTGTGTCAAATTTTGCCGCGTTGTGGGCAAGAATATACACAGGTATTTTTTTGAACTTGTCCGCTAACTTGACAATATAGGACACAAAGAGTTTCACAGGGCTATCGTGGGCATTCGTTTTAAAAACATTTGTCCGTTTACCGCATTTGTGGCACTCATCGTACTCGATCTCCATACACTCATCACAGATAGTCTGGCTTACAAGTAAATGTGGAATAACCTCTTTGTTTTCAGCGTTCGTGTATGTTTCTATATCGTAGTACACGGTTATACAAGGTCTATTTTTAGGCTTGGCACCTTTCATATAACATACATGTTTTACTCCATCCGCCTTATATTTCTCATGGCATATAGAACAGTGAATTTCATCACATTTATGCTTGAAATTCCCCAACTATCCATTGTGTGAAACATACCACATTCACAGATTCTCATTTTCCTGCACGTGCCAATTGATCTATGGAGCTCAAAACAGTTGTTATTGAAAAATGTGCGTCTACACACAGCACAATCCCTCTTCTCAGTTTCAACTACCTGACTTTCACATTTGGGGCTTTTACACTGCACACATACCATGTGACAATCCTTACAATGTTTCAACAGATCATTCGTAAACTCGAGACAACCCTTACACAAATCGTGTTGTCTTCCATATTTTCGACTTTTATCATAGTTTACGTAAAGATCTCTGATGCGTCTAATAGGAAGGTAAGTTGATCCCACCAGTCCTAAAACAAGTAGTGACTTTGTACGATCTCGCACACTGCTTTTAAATACATACGTTGTTCTACCATTTGATCCAGGCCAAACACGGCAATCCTAACTTTCATCTGTTCTTCTACCTTCGTCAACTCTTCAGGACCCATATTACAGTCAAAATCAAGTTTACAGTCTACAGCCAGTTTACGTGCACGCTCCACTACCGTCGGCATCCAGATATTATACGCAACTGTATTTAGCACAGTAAGCATATGGGCCAAGACTACGGCTATAAATCCACAGCCGCGCCCGAGTTTATATGCTTTCGGTAAATAACCGGAGAATTGAAGTTGAGTGTATAAGGCGCGGCCGTATGTCCCGCAATACGGAATACATGGTCAATTTCAACCGTGAAATTCTCCATGCTAAATTTTGAACCACTTTGAGAAGCTTGTGCAAAACGTGAAAGGATGTAGTCAACATCTTCTGCAACCAGGTGTCTGTAAGGTATTACTATCCAGAACTGATCGCTATCCTCACTATTTGGCTCAATCCCAAATGCCAGCCTTACTCGGGTCTCCCGATCATTATTGTTCTGAAGAGCATATGCGATGACACATCGAATTACGTTGGAGAGTCCTTGTTCGAAGCCCTTCGAATATGCGACTCGGGGGTCAACCCCGACTTTGTAGCGACTTCTAGAAAGTGTATGGGTATTACTCGTATTTTGCATTAAGGTGAGAGATATAACATTGGTTGAATGATGGCTCATTCTCTCTGTACGGATAGCGGTAGCCCTTGAATGGTCTTGGAATGTTGCAGATGACGTGTAAGGTTGGAGTTTTTCAGGACATTGTTCATCTGATTCCCCCGACAATGAGTTTGCAGGCGACGGATATTGGCCCTCAGAGCTGAACGATTCGCTGTATCTTGTTCGTTTAGTTTCCATACCGCACGTGACAGGATATTGATCTTCATCAGGCCTAGATCTTTTAACGCCTGCGGAGGTGCAGAGGTCTTGGATGGTTGCTTGAGGGGTTATCTCAGTAGCAGAGTCAAAGGGTCCTTGGTTATTCTTTCGATCCCACTTACCGCCACTTGAGCGTGTTGGTGGTAATGCATTTCGAGATCTTTTAAAGGGCACGTCACACGATACCCTGGAAAAGAATAGAAAAATGTTGAATACGAGCTTCTTAAAACGTGACATACAATAGTTAGATTCTCTAGAAAAATCATGTTCACATAGCTATCAACATGTATTATAAATAGATCCACAAGGTTTATCAAAGCTATGTTTATGCTTAGTAATTGATTATGGTCTGTAGATTCATTGATGAAAAAGTTGCATTATTTTCAAATTCTGTACATGATCTTGTGTGTGTGTATATATATATATATATATATATATATATATATATATATATATATACAGGGTGGGCCGTAAGTTTCCATACATAGGAAAAATAAACATTTTTTTATGGACAACCATTTTTATTTATATAATATGCTCTACATGGTTGCCATTGTTTTGAAAACACATTTCAATACGTGTTCCCCACTGTTGATGAACACGCATTAGCACAGTTGACGTTATGCTTGTAATGGCGTTGGTGATACGTTCCTTTAGATGATTTATGTCTCGTATCTTTTCCTGATACACCATGGCCTTCAAGTGCCCCCAAAGATAGAAATCAATGGGGGGTGAGATCTGGGGATCTGGGAGGCCACTCCACAGGACCACGCCGACCAATCCAAGCATCCGGAAACTGCTGATCCAAATACCGACGCACGTGAAGACCATAATTTAAATTTTCCTATGTATGGACTCTTACGGCCCACCCTGTATATATATATATATTTTTTTTTCCCAAAGGTATTATCCCTTCAATACATCTTGCCTGGTTAAGATATTTTTATCAAGAAACATCAAAACTACTTCATGAGTTTGAGGAATATAGGAAAGCCTATGGAATTAAACAGAGGTATTAAACCCAACACCGTGCTGCTGAAGTATTTATGTGTAAAGGTGATGACTCCATATTTTTTGTTTTGTTTTTATGTAGGAAGGAGAAGACGCGCGAATGCCAACGAAAACGCCATCCATTCGTATTCCGTAGAGAGAGGGTAATATCCTGCACAGAGGCACAACTGAACGAAGGCTAAGAAACTGTATAGGCAGTACATTGCGCCTAGCCTCTTGGAAGATGTTTTAGAGAGAGAGTATATGCGTTCTTTACAGGAAAGATCACGTGAAAGGAAATGTTGGGGGTGATAAGAGAAGGGGAAAGACTGAGGTGTATATTGTTGAAGACAGGGCTATAATCGTGTTGAAGAATGTGACGAGTAGATAGGCGGATGAACCGAGTTTTGATCCCATGAAAGTCGCAGTGTATTCTCTGACCCAATCAGGGATAACAGAAAGCTCAGAAGTCAGGTGCTCCATAGTCATCCTACCCGGATCATAGTGTGACTGATGAGAAGGAAGCTCTGGGGAGCGGGCTGAGAAGTAAAGTGTGGGGTCATAGACATAGGAGTGAGTAGGCGAGGAAGGGACGAATTAAAAATTCATTAATAAATAAAAGGAAAAGATTGAATGACAGAACAGAGTCCCTGAGGAACACATCTGTTGATAGCTTTAGGTGAAGAACAGATGTCATCTACAATCGCTGCTATTGGACGGCAAGAGGGAGAATTATAGGTGAGGGCACAGTTAGTAGGATGAAATCCACAGGTAGGCAATTTGGGTATTTAAAACTTGTACCATACTCTACCAAAAGTTTTCGATATGTCTAGCGCAATAGCAGGAGTTTCAACGGAATCCTGAAAGGAGGAATACCATGATTCAGGGCGATATGCAAGAAGATCGTCGATAGAAGTACCCTTGTCCCTACTGGCGATATGAAAGGAGATTGTGTGAAGAGAGGTACATAAGTTTCTTCCTATTAAGGTTAGTTTAAAAAAATATTAGAAAGGCAGGAAGTCAAAACATTTTGACTGATGAGCTTAGGGCAGATACCCCTCCTGGGACAGGATGAATGAAAGCAAACTTTTAGCAGGGAGGTGAAGTACAAGATGAAAAACAAAAACGTAGACGTTTGCCTGTCGGGATGTTGGCATTGATGCGCATGAACAATAGGTTGAACCCTATCAGGTACATACACCGTCCAAGAGATGGTCCCCAGATAGGACAGAAAGAACATTTTTGTAAGCGACTCTAATTTCAGACATGATAAAGTCAGAGGGAGGAGGAGATGGAGGAACAGCATCAGGATCACCCATGGTTGAGATAGAAGCGAAAGTTTGAGCGTAGAGTTTAGCGTTGTCAGGAGAAGATCCGGCTGCTCTGCCGTCAGGGTGGAATAGAGGAGGAAAAGAAGAGGGATAGAGTTTTTGAAGAGTTTCTTAGCTAGATGCCTGAAAAAGTGTGATGAAATAGAACGATTAGCTCATGGTCATTCAGGAAAGCCAAAGGTATCGGTGAACATTGAAATCTCCTAAAATGAAAATTTCTGCAATGGATAGTTGAATAGAATGTATTCCACTTTGGAAATGAGTTAGTTAAAGAAATTTAGTTAGGCAGTAGAATTAGGAGAAAGGGAAACAGCGCTGGTGTATTTGGTTTGATAATGAAGTGTATGCCGTAGTCAGAGGGTATAGAATTCGGGGTTCGGGAACACGTGTACAAATTAGGTCATTGCATATATGTACGTATCATACACCTTTGGAATGAATCTGAGTATAGTGAATGTAAGAGGGTACAGAAATGATGTTGCTTACTGTCATCGCAGGAACCTGAGCTTCGGTGAGGGATGAGGTTTGGAGGAGGTGAGGTGGTGTTCAGCAGAATGAAAATTTGGGAAAACAACACGATTGTTGCAGAAGTTTATGAGCCCGACTGAGGAACATGAACATCTCGACTAGGTGCTAGCAGTATGTTAAAATGACTATATATATATTAATATATATATATATATATATATATATATATATATATATATATTATATGTGTGTGTGTGTGTGTATATATATATATATATATATATATATATATATATATATATATATATGTGTGTGTGTGTGTATATATATATATATATATATTATATATATATATATATATATATAATATACGGTATATATATCTATATCTGTCAGTCTTATATGACTAGGCAATGTTGATGTGTTGTATTAGGGTTTTGGAATCTCCTGCGGTGTGAGGTTTGGCATTCATTCTCTCAATCAAAGTTTGATGCCCATACCGCCGATTAGCGATTTGTGACTGAATCATGCGTTGAATTTAGTATACATGATGCGAATATGGACGTTTTGGACTAGGGCTCTAATATAAGGCTATCAGTTCCTTCTGTTAAAGACTTAATGCGTCTCCTGAAAGCTGACGAGTTACGCTTACTGAACCGTAGTGTTCTTTCAAAGTTGCAAGGTTAAGGACATGCCTCTCTGTAAGGGTAGCTCTGGTCATTCTCCCAGTATCAGACCCAAATAAGAAATGAAACACTGAATATGTACAGGAATTAAAATGTATATGGGAGAGTCAACACCATCTCTTTGCGTAACTAGCCGTATATAAGAAGTTTGTATAGAACTAAAGCTGCTCTCCTTCAAACCTGCACAAATATTTACGGAACATCGGACATGCGTGATATGTATAAATGTACTTTTAGAATCCTACATGCGTTGATCGTTCTTACAAGTTGTTGTTAACCACTGCATCCGTCAATATATATATATATATATATATATTATATATATATATATATATATATATATAATATATATTTACTAAAGTAAGCATGCTTACATTTCCCTGTTATTGAGTAATCGGTAACTTGGATTCGGCACTGCACGAGGTTGTACATTCTCGTCAAGTAAATTTTTGACCGACGTCCATATCTTGATTGTTTGTGGTACCCAACGTTTCCTAGAAATATTGGATGAAGGAACAATATAGTACTATGACACGGAAAACTACATATATGTTATAGTAATATAGTTAACACAGAATATTCTTTGATGGTGATATTATTTGGCTATATCGCTTGCTGCTTCTCGAAACTACTAAAAACTCTTGTTACTCCGATTAAACGACTTCGTATGGATATCTCCTAATCAGTTTGGCTTTAAAAGGTCCCGCTCAACTGACCTGTGTATCTATGTATTTAAAGATACAATATCTAAATACATTGACAGTAATTCAACTATTTATAGCTGTTTCCTAGATATAAGTAATGCATATGATAGGGTGAGCCGCAATATTTTATTTGCAAAAACTAGAAAACAGGAAGGTTCCCATATACATATTAAATTTATTGAAATTTTTGGTATCCCCACCAATCTTTCGCTGTTAGGTGGGGCAATGTACTATCCGAGTGTTTTGGCACCTTCTGCGGGTGAGACAAGGTTCCTTGCTCGCCCCTATGCTGTTTAATGTGTATATTTACGGATTAATTGCATCACTTGATGAGACAACAGTGGGTTGTTGTATAGATAACACAAGGATAAATAACTTAGTTTACGCCGATGATATGTAGATAATAAGTCCCTCTGTTAAAGGTATGGATCAGCTACTAAACATCTGCGAAGTGTATTCGCAGAAACATGATAATCTTTTTAACGTTACAAAACTAAGATTGTGCAATTTCATCCTAAAAGCTGTAATCAGTTAGCTGATATAATGTTTAAAATGAATGGTGAAGTAATTGAGGAAGTACAAGAGTTTAAGTATTTGGGTCAAACTATTACCAACTCCTTGAGTGATGACTCGGTTATAAGAAAACAATCACGAAGTCTGTGTGCTAAAGCGTATATGACCATAAGGAACTCTCGATTCTGTACAAGTGAAGCTAAAGACACACTCTTTCGTACTTTCTGCTGTAATATATACGGACAGCAACTGTTGGTAAATTATAAAAAAGGATCTGGCAGAATCCTAAATTTGCTGTACAGCAGGTCTTTTAGACTCTTACATAATTAGCCCCGAGATGCACAGCTTCGCAAATGCTTGCTACCCGCAATGCCCCGAGCTTCCCGGAGATAACAAGACTACAGTCTAATGCAAAGAATTAAAAAATCAACCAACCCGCTCATCCAAGCTATCCACGAGTCCTGCCATTTACCCTCTAAGCTACGGACTTCTTGGTACGAAAACGTATGTCTGCAGCTCCACTTAACTTCGACATTACAGTATTATTTCTAATCAAATGTATATATTTCTATCCTTAGTATATGAACTGTCATTGTATTAATAATATTTGTCATATGGTCTGTAGTCTACCATAAACCTTTTCATTTTCATTTGCAATTCTTATTTTTACCTTTTCAGTACTAGTGACGAAATCAAAACTAATCTAAACGTACGCCCACATTTGTTAATTTGTTCAGCCTGTCTCGTTCTCTTATTTCCCATATATATATATATATATATATATATATGATGAATAAAACCACGAAGGAAAGGAAACACAAAATGGTGCTCAAGCGCTTTCGTCTAATGACATCCTCAGGAACACCTGAGCACCATTTTGTGTTTCCTTTCCTTCGTGGTTTTATTCATCATAAATATTTTTCACGTGTTACCTTCGTGAAATAATTTTCATATATATATATATATGCTGCAAACCCTCAAGGAAAAAGAAAAACGATTCCAAGGCCTTTCGTATATTCAAAGCTACACCTCCCTGACGAGGTGTAGCTTTGAATACATGAAAGGCCTTGGAATCGTTTTTCTTTTTCCTTGTGGGTTTGCATCATTCATTCATTTCACGTGTTTTATTGTGAAATTCATCCCATATAATATATATATATATATATATTATATATATATATATATATATATATATATATATATATATATATAGTAAAACAACCAAACAACCTATTTTCTGTCTCTCCCTGAAGATGTGAATATATCACGAAAGCGCTCGGACTTCGTGTTTCCTTTTCTTTTTCCCTGTGGTTGTTTGCTTGTTAATAAGATTGCGTCTTATTCTGTGATTTTAGTGCATATATATATATATATATATATATATATATATATATATATATATATATATGCAAATAACTGCAATGACCGCGCAGTATATAAATGAATAGAAACGACATAAGTATTAAGGAACGTTTCTGCACACGAGGAGGAGATAACGAAATAATGAAAAATGAGTGGATTTAATTATCCTAGAAGAGTTCCTTGTCCATGCACGGCCTGTGTGTATCATATATATATATATATAATATATATATATATATATATAATATATATATATATATATATATAGTTCAGGATTGTTCCTATGTAATTTCAAGATATAAAATTATTTGGTTGCGTTATTCAGTTAATTTGCACCTTTTTAGCTAATATTCTTCAAATTACACTGTCACGAACATACAGTTTGGTCAGGCTTTTATTTTTGCAAACCCACCAAAGGCAAATGGTGGTTGACAGTGTAATAATTTAACTGTAGAAAATATCTGCATCTTATTTAAAACGTTAGACACGAAATTAAATCGGTTTATTGTAAATGTTTGCAAATTATTATCATTGAAAGTGGTGTGAGTTAGAACATTAAAAGTCTTTAATTTCTCTAAAAATGAAACCGTTTCTAAACTCCGAGCGACTCTTCGTTGAAGAGAGACTAAAAATTTTTATGTAGTATGACACTACAGTATTATGTAATAGCCAAATTATTAGTCTAAATGTAGTCCGATATTTTGTAGATAACTGCTAACTGCAACATAATATATATATACCGGGTGTTTCAAAAGTCCCTCACTAATTTGATTTTCAATTTTCTTTGCAGCTAATCGACCAACGACGTTCATCTTGTGGTAAACTCTTACTCAGTAGTTGAGAATTTTTTTGAGTCTACATTTGAAGTTTTGCTCCGTTTTCTTCTGCTACCATGCTGACTCTAGAGCAGAGGTGTAAAATCGCTGCATGGCAGGAGGTTTTTCAATCTGTGGTCGAAGTGCAGCGACGATTCCGGGCAGTCTACAGACAGCATTATGCACCGGATAGGAACACCATCGTCGCCACCCACCGGAAGTTTATGGAGACCGGATCCGTAAAGGACAAACCACGATCAGGAAGACCTCGAAGTGGGCGGAGTGAGGAGAATGTCGAAACTGTCCGTGAGGCGTTTACTCAGAGTCAAGGAAAGTCCATTCGGCGAGCTGCTGCGGAACTGAACATCAGCGCGACATCTATCCACGGATTTTGCGGCGTGGTCTCAAGCTGTATCCGTACAAGATCCAGGTGGTTCAGAAGCTGGAACCTCAAGACTACGATTGCCGGTGGAGATGTGTGAGACACTGCTGCATCACTACGAAAGAGACCCATTGATCCTGGAGCACATGTGGTTCAGCGACGAAGCTCTCTTCCACCTTTCTGGTCACGTCAATCGGCACAACACCCGCATCTGGGGAACTCACAATCCTGCGGAGATCCGTGAACATGAAAGGGACACGCCGAAATTGGTCATCTGGTGTGCCATCTCCTCAGCTGGGCTGATTGGTCCGTTCTTCTTCCGGATCAAGATGGAAATTCCGTGAACGTCAACGGAGACAATTACCTTCGTATGCTTCAGGAGTTCGCATCCCCCAACTGTCAGCTGTAGCTGACATGCAAGAAGTCATTTTCCAGCAAGACGGTGCCCCTGCTCATTACTCGCGTGAGGTTCGCTCATTTCTGAATAAGCAGTTCCCGGATCGGTGGATTGGTCGCCGTGGTCCCATCGAATGGGCTGCTCGCTCGCCTGATCTTACCCCATGCGACTTCTTTTTGTGGGGCTACATTAAGAGCAAAATGTACGCCACCAAGCCGCGAGTCCTCCCCACACTAGAAGAACGGATCAGGAATGCGTGTGCTTCTGTTACTCCCGAAATGTTGTCCAATGTCGGCCAAGAATGCGTAAAACGGTGGCTCGCTTGTTTCGAAAAAGACGGTGCCCACGTTGAGGTGTACCAGTGACTTTCCAGTAGACTTATGAAGCCAGTTTGATGCCACCAAAATTCTCATGAATCGTAGACTCAGCAACCAAATTGTCATTTGGTTCCTCTTGTAATTGCTATTTTAATAAAATTTTAAAAATAATGAGGGACTTTTGAAACACCCTGTACCTATATATATATATATATATATATATTTTTTTTTTTTATTCGTGAACCAGAAAGGAGTTCAACATCTCGAATGAATTTCACTCAAAGCTTATCCTTAAAATAATGCTTAACATTTAACATGCTAAAAAGTTTAAAATACTTACAAACTGTAAAGGAGGTGAAGTTTTAACAAACTTTCCGCTGTGAAAATTGCATGAAGAGTGATGATTTCGATTAGAGCATGGCCTTAAATAGTTGCATCTCGCTGTGTTGCAATGCATAAATAGTTGCCGAATTTCGCCATAATTTCAATTCGGTGTGTATTTCGTTATGCAATTTGTTTAATGTTACCAATAGAATTCATAGTTTGTTAATGAGAAACACGAATGCTTTTTATATATCCAGTCATGTATCTTTGCAACGCTAAATTAAGGGCTCTTCCTTCAATGTACAGATGAGTATTACCGGCAACTTATATTCCAGACGTTTTGAAACGTATTATAACGTATTTAATGTAATATAACGTTATGGAAATTTCACAATCCCTGTCTGTTTGTATAATTCCGGAAAGTTGTTGAAATGGGGGTTAGTAAACTAATAAAAAGAAATTAATATTATTCAGTGAAACTATTTGCTTACAAGTAGTGTTTTAAAATTATAGAATGATCCTAAGCAAATATGTCTAATGTGCGGCTATCTATCGCATTAGTCAAAACTCCGTTTTCTGTATTGTAATGTTCGTAGAAAACGACTTTTGCAGCATTTAGTGTAGCACTATTATAAATGAGAATGATGAATTAATCAATTTTCAATCTTGCATATTTCAATAATTTTAAAATAACGGTGTACTTATAAAGATATTTATTTCGCGTTTTCGTCTACACATTCTGCGTTATAAATACAATTCTGTTTTAATTTCACGTATAATGAAATTCGTGTTATAAATGAATGAAAATTAAAATAGGTAATCGTCAAAAATAATGGATTAGAGGCAGTAGGAAAAATATTTTAAAATATATCCTCCAATGTTACATGATAAAACGTTTTGAAATTAAATTTATATTTGAAACATTATAGAGGAGGATTGTTTGCGGCTATTTCTGAATGTGAGTGCATAATGATGACTAGTCGTTGTTTTTGTTGCTCGAAATATTGTATTACCTGTATAGTAATTCTGCATGCTGATTCCGGAAATAATAATAGTTTTTCGACATTACGTACAGAATTTCACAAAATGTCAATTTCATATTACACATTTAAGTAGTTTTCATTAAAACTGATTCATTTTAATTTTGATTAAAACTACTGAGACATCAATGAAGGTGTGACGTCAGCACGACGAATGTTACTGTTGGATGTTGAAATGGATGCTACAGAATTATTACATAAAAAAGGTTCATTGCATGGCCGCAAGAAAACTAGATAAGACGTATATGTGGTTAATTTAGATAGCGTTCCTTCTCTTTAAAGTTGTTTGCATTTGTAATTAGCATAGCAAAACGAAATAGATTCCTAATGTAAATTGAAATAAATAATATTTATTTATGTAAATGCATCTCCCTTCCAGATTGCAGAAATTCCTTACGTGATAGAAAAATGCATGCCTTATTCGAAATCAGAGTATTTGATTTATATAAAATCAACTATTAGTAAGAAAACTGCTCTTACAAATTTCTCATTCGCAGACCTGTGTAGTTTATAGCCAAAAGTTGGTAACAATAATAATTAACTACTTCTCGTTACAGTTAAATTACTATAAAAATTACATGCGTATTAATGAATACTATTAATTAACTAGCATGGAAAATCTGGCAAGAATGTGAACTGAGATGCCGAATATAATCAATGTACTTAAGAAGAAATATGCTGCTATTTTACATTGAATCAGTAAACTTATCAAATATACAGTATATATTTACGGTGTATATATATATATATATATATATATATATATATATATATATATATATATCTGCAACATCCACTCGTTTCACGTGCTAAATTGTGAAATTTATATATATATATATATATATATATATATATATATATATATATATATATATAGTCAAATAATACTGTTTAAGATGGTGATTGAGGATAAATATTAATAATTATGATGGCTAAACTACATATTGTAGCTTATAATTTTGTCATATGGGGTATAGTCTGTCTATAAGCCTTTTCAGTTCGTTTCATTTCATGTTAATGTAGAATAATGAAATTTAATTTGGATAAGCAAAAGTTACCCCTATAATTGAAAATAAAATGTTTTAATTTAAATTAGTCAACTTTATTTCATTTATCTTCATATAATGCAAATATTAATCAAAGAAATGTTATTGATTTAAAACATGTTTAGTCTGAGTTTCTAATTTGTGATGTATGCAATTACGAAAACGATAATACACTTGAAAAGATAATATGGTATTGGAGCTATCGGGGAACGAATATTTGTTTGTCTGATTTTGTCTGTTTCGAAAAACCTTGAAAGAACCCCACAGGAAGAGTTTTATCGTGAAAGAAGGTTATGATGAAACCCTTGGAGGAAGGTGAGGATGAATCCTTTCTTAAATTTTTTCTTCTTTTGAAGGAAGGTGAAGAAGAATCCTTTTTTAAAGGAGGAAGGCAATGATGAATTTTTTTCTTTTTCTTTATAAATTTAATCCTCCCCAAAGGAGGAGGATGGATTTTTTCTTTTTTCTTTTTGAATGAAGGTGAAGACTGATCCTTTTTTATTTTTTCTTTTTTAAATTTAATTTTTTAAATTTATTTTTTAAAATTGTTTTAAAATTTTATTTTTTAAATTTAATTTTTTAAATTTATTTTTTAAAATTTTGTTTTTGAATGAAGGTGAAACGATTTTTTTTTTTTTTCCAAGGAGGATGGGGCCCCGCAAGGGTCCCTCAAGGGGCAAATGCCCTTCATTAAGGACGGTGAGACCCCCATGTAGTGTTCGCCTTTATTAATTTACTTTCTCTTCATTATTTACGCTTCTTTCTACTTTACTATATCTCTATTTATTCTATCGGCTCTTTCTTTCATTTATCACTGTTTCTCTACACTCTTTTTGCCGTATCGTATAATATCATGGTAGCGCGCCTAGACTGACTCTGAAAGACCGTTACAAAACAAAGGGGGAAGGGGGGATATTAATACTCTTTTTAACACTTATGAACGTTTTATTATTCGAAAATGGTTTAGTTAAGTTAGGGATGCGAGTATAAATTCTATTATAATAATTTAGGTCGGAGAGGGACACTCACTAATTAATTTTACGTTACATTTCGTCAACCTACGCGTAACGCGTTGCCTCAAGACTGACTATGGGTGGTAGTCCGCTCTCTTGGGCCCTGTTCAGGACTACCAACTGTACCCATTTTAAACAATTTAAAACTAACAAACATGCTTTATCGTAATCATCACAATTTTTAGTAAATTTATATTAAACATTATCTTATTTAATTAAACAGAAATTAATATTCTTAACTAAGCATTACTACACTCGCATCACCCCCTTGAAAATAAGTTTTTCCATTAGAAAACTTATTAATATCGTTTAAAATTCAATAATTTATTCAACAAACTTACATATTTTGCAATTTTTTTTTTTTTTTTTTTTCTTTAACAATTCAGTTGAGATAGACAAGAAATAATTAGATGACAATTCCTACATATATTGTATCATATTATAAAAACCGAAAACTTTATAATTTTCACATTTGCATAAAATAACATTTCACTCTAATAATTAAATTACAACCTGTAATAATCTATACATGCCAAAAAAATAACAGAAAATTTTCTTACAGTGGCTACACAAATCCAAGTTCACAATCTATTCCCGCGATTTCTCATCAACGATCGCTTTACATTCGAAACAATTATTTGTATAGTTATACAGTTACTATCAGGGCAACATAGAAAAAATAAGAAAAAGTTTACATAAAATACTGACCAAGAGCGCACATACTACATTTCACGAAAAACACAACAATTATGGGCAATAATCGCGCCCTTTCACTTATAATTTCATTACATAATAATCAGTACTTAATTTGCTGGACGTTGTTTAGATCAGTGTTTCCCAACCGGGGGCCATATGGCTCCCTGGGGGCCATGGCACATTTGAAGGGGGCCACAGGAAAATGTTATTTTGTAAAATAGAGTTAAATCTGCATATTACCTACTGAAAATAATGCTTATGGGGGCCACGGGAAAAAATAAGGTTCCTAAGGGGGCCATAAGCCAAAACCGGTTGGGAACCACTGGTTTAGATGACACTCCGCACGCTGACAACGGATTTCAATTTTCAATCGCAGCTCTCCTGCTCACTTCGCTAGAATGCAAGGGATTGCATCAATCAACATGCAACAGGGCAGCACGCTATAATGGTTCCGCTCTCTCTCCAATGGCGAAAAAAAAACAAACAAGAGACGTCCAATTCTAAAAGGATCAGGGGGGGAGATATCTGAAAGCGGGACCACGCGCTGGAATTGGACGGAATTTGCAATTCTAGAAGTCGATGAAGAAACTCGCCTTGTCTCATCTCCACTTTTGTCGGTGAACGCTGCTCTTCCTACGTCCAGCTGAAAGACTCTTCTACTGGCAACAATCAAACGATGACTCCGCCGTAGGCCGTTTCCCAACGAACCTACTGTATGTCTGTATGGACAGTACAGTCGTAGGCACCCGTTCAAGCTCTCGTGGCTTGTCTACCGCGCGCTGTGACACATATTTAGCGAAGCATTCGAGCAACGTGACCAGCTACTGCCCGAAAAATACCAGTAGACCATCTTCGATCGAAACTTTCGTGTGCCAAGACCCTGCACACGTAAATTTCTCTTCTCTTCCGAAACTGTCCTGCGCCAAGTCCATGCGCATTCGGTTCCTCTCTTCTCTTCCGAAACCATCCTGCGCCAAGTCCATGCGCCATTTGGTTTCTCTTCTCTCTCTCTCATTGGTGATCGATCACCTATCCGGTCGACTAAACTCACTTGATGGAACTCGGATTCAACTTGGTTGACCCCAAACCGAGCCTTTGCAATTTTGAAAAAAAAGTTTATTCGAAACGTTTCTGTACTGCTTATCATTTCATTTTTAATTTATCGAATTTTCTCGACAGTTCACTTCGAAATACTAACTACACATTTGCTCTGGCCAAATTCACGGAAAAAAAATACAATCTCAAAATTTCGCAAAAATTTAATCAAATCTAGCTACCAATAAGGTCACTTATGGCAGTTACAGCAGAGAAGATAAAAAAAGTCATAAAACGCTAAACAAAATTGTACAGTATAAATATAAAAGCGCCCATACATAGTAACTGTTAGTATAATTTAAGAATTATTATTGTTCAAACTATCGTCAGAAATCACCTCAATACCTCTAAATACAAAAGACAAAAATGAACCCCAGAAACTTCATGTCATCCATTCTCTGACAATCATGAACCCTCTTGCTTTGAGGAGGAGCACACAGACGCCACAAAAACGTTACTGGCTATCTATAAGGCTCCATTTCCGAGTGTACACTTGAGTCAATGTTTCAAATGCATAGTTAACTCCGACTGAAGGTTTAAACAATAATAATTTTCTAAACAGTTATTAAAAAGTAAAAAAAATTTAAATATTACTACCAAAAATTATTTTAATACAGTAATTCCAACTTGAAACGTCAAATTTCATATGAATTGAACTCGCAATTCGCAAATTACATCTGAGATACAACTCTCTCCTTCAACAGAAACCCCAGTATGGTTTGCAAATCACAAAAATCTCAGTAATTTATCGTTTCCAAGTGAAACTACAAATTTTAGTTATACTAAATAAGAATAGATATATGCACTAAAACACACAATCCACTGTAAACAAAACTAAAACATTCCTAATTAGAGCGGTCGCTTTGTTTGTAAGCGAACCTCTATACAAATATCCCTAACCGAATGAACTTGCATTATATCCTAACATAATTTCGTAATATTTTCCATGCAAACGCTCGAACTAAAAAAAAGACATTTTTCATTTCTAATTCCAAATTAAAATATCAAATTAAAACATCCTTTTTAGAATACAATCTAAATTTGAACTAAAAATTTTACCATTGTCATTGAACTGGAAAGAAAAATAAAAATCGGCCTACCTGTACAATAAAATTGATTATTGAATGAATTTATAAAACGTAAAGAAATATATGAAAGAATTTTCTACACAAATTTCTGTAATTCAAAAAAAATTATAATATCCAGATTTAGTAAAATGTGTACCGTAACTCACATTGGCCGTCAAAATAAAAATAAAATTTACTGCTGCACTTTTAGGCCTATAATTAATAAATTCATGTTATGCGCGGAAAGAACAATTTAGAATTTTATGCATAACATTTGTGCTTATTAAAGAAAAATCCTATGCTTATTTATGTTAAACCAATTAAAATTTTGTTAAATAACTAAGAATTTACTACTCAATAGACATACCGTAGTAACGGTTAATCTCCGAACAATATTTTACGATAGGCCTACAAGAAATCCTCAGTACATACAATAGCCATTTACCAAATATGTCGGAATTGTCGTGAAATGAACGAAAGAAGAGAGAGAGAAAAAAATAATCAGCTTACCTACCAAAGTTTATGGTATATAAATATATGTAATTATATATATAACTAATAAATACGTATTAGTTAATAAGTAAGTATATAATTAATGAGTATATAAAAAAAAAAATCCAAAAAAACTTATAAAAAATTTCACAACACAATTTCTCTATTTCAGTTAAACGAATTCTACTTATTTTGAAATTTAACACAATCCTATACGGCGACTTATAATCTGACAAATTTAATATGTTTAAGATTACCTTTCGACTGTCAATTAACTGTAACTTAACCTATATAGCGCGAAGCGAGCGAAGCAAAAAGCCCGTAAATCTATATAAACAAAATAATCCTATTATTATATACAGGCAATCGAAATATAATCAAAAATCTGCTAATGAAACCCAGAAAATTTCTCACAAATTTTCGCTAAAACATTTTGAAAGGACCATATAAAATGTGTATCACTGTATTTAAACTAACAATTTACTTACGTACAAATTTTTTCTATATTAATCGCTATTTTTTTATATCACAATTACTACTAATTTCAAAAATTTTAAACAAAGTAAAAAGGTAAGCTGAAACAAGCATACAGTGGAAGAGACGAAAAAAAAGAAAATTTGAGTCTTCAGGCAGCACGATAATTTTCAAAACTATATCCTCTCCAACCGAATGAACGAAATTTAACGTAATAATGACTCGCAATATTGAGTCGGACAAACGAAAAGCAACGGAACTGGACGATGCAAAATGGGCAAAGAAAACAAATTAAATTCTTAGGCGCGAAGTTTGTCAGGGACGCTATCAGGATGCGAAGGCGAAGCGCCATTTTATTTTATTTACAATGAAATTTTAAGGATGAAAATCGAAATTTGCCTGCAAACGGAAAACTTTGCATTTAGATATTTTAATAATCGAAATAAAATATTCATTAACGCTATTGGTTATTATACCGGTTTTGAAGAATTTTTAATCAAAATACTAAATCACGTGGGTAAGCCTCACAAAATATGATGTAAGACCACCGCTCGCCACCAGATGTAGCGATCGCCTTTATTAATTTTCTCTATTTATTTACGCTTCTTTCTACTTTACTATATCTCTATTTATTCTCTATCGGCTCTTTGCTTTCATTTATCACTTTGTTTCTCTACACTTTTTTTTGCCGTATCGTATAAATATCATGGTAGCGCGCCTAGACCTGACTCTAAAAGACCGTTACGAAACAAAGGGGGAAGGGGGGATATTAATACTCTTTATTAACACTTATGAACGTTTTATTAATTTCGAAAATGGTTTAGTTAAGTTAGGGGTATGCGAGTATGAAATTTATATTATAATAATTTAGGTCGGAGAGGGACACACATAACTAATTTATTCTACGTTACATTTCGTCAACCTACCGCGTAACGCGTTGCCTCAAGACTGACTATTATGGGTGGTAGTCTGCTCTCTTGGGTCCCTGTTCAGGACTACCAACTGTACCCATTTTAAACAATTTAAAACTAACAAACATGCTTTATCGTAATCATCACAATTTTTAGTAAATTTATATTAAACATTATCTTATTTAATTAAACAGAAATTAATATTCTTAACTAAGCATTACTACACCCATAATGGGGTGAGGAACTTAAGTAAGGGGGCCCCTCAACGAAGGCGAAGGTCTTCAGGGGGCCCCCTCCAGGGGCAGGATTTCAGAGCACCCCAACTTCCTCTAACCAAACGCGCCCATACTACTCAGCACCATAAACTCGCCCCGGAATGCACTCCACACTCCCTCAACATCACTGCCGACCTCTAACCCCATCTCACCTACACTATCCCGGAGGCTAACAAAGTCCACCCGCCGTAGATCGAGCTTACTGCCTCTCGAGTTACTACGCTTCACCCGAGGGACGCACACACGGAACCTAATCAGACCGTGATCACTCCCGCCCAACGATTCGTCAACGGTGAGGCCAGTGACGAGGTTGTCTTCGGTCGTGAATACTAAGTCTAGAACGTTTTCGCCTCGTGTAAGTTCATTGACCCACTGAGTGAGGAAGTTCTCATCAGCAAAGTCAACTAGCCTCCTCCCTTCAGCATCAGCAGTCCTGTCTTCCCACTTTATGTCGCGACAGTTGAAGTCTCCTAAAACTACACACACCCTGTCCCCTAGCAGGCTACGGAGTTTGGTGTACAGGGCTGTATCCTTCTCGAGGAGGAGATGCGGAGGTCTGTACACCAAGATTAACCTATAGTTCGTCCCTCCCACGTTCAGATCGACGCCAAGCAGCTCCCGTTCCGATCGGGAGAGAGAGAGAGAGAGAGAGAGAGAGAGAGAGAGAGACTATATAAAACTGTAATAACCGTAGAAAATTTTTTAAGAAAAATTAAAAACCGGCAAAAAAATATAAAATAAGAACCGAATAACGTTTTCAACCTACATAATGAAGGGTCCGTTTTTCTCGATGTGAAGGAAAACAGGACAACTTTATATCCTTATTCATTTCAGAGTAAATATTTTCCCGGCGTTAATTAATGTACATGATGGGGACATTTTTTGTCAATTGATTTCTGTTGAAAGACAAAAACAGAACAATGTAAAATCACAAAAACGAAAGTTAGAAATATGAAGAAAATGAAAATTTTGGCGCGAGTTTTAATAACCTGTTTATCATTTGGAATGTTTTCATTTGGAGTAAAAAAAAAGTGCCATTTGTTCCACTCCTTTCAACGATTTCCTATTTTTTTCAGACTATAAATTAATATATTTTAAATATATAATTAAGAGGTAACTCATTAAGGTCGAATTATATATAACTGAGTTCCCCCTTTCAGATTAAACTTAAGTGCTTCGAGTATTTTACACGTTTATTCCGTTTCTAATATTTACACACACACCACACACACACACACACACACACACACACACCATATATATATATATACATATATATACAGGATGTTTCAGAAGTCACGCACCATAGGCTTTATTCAGATTTACGAGGTTTACGAGTCGAAATGGTTTATAAGTGATGTTTAATTATAATATATGTTCGATAATGTTCGAATAATAAAATTATAGTATGTACAGTTCATCAAAAAGCTATCTTAAAATAATTAAATTGAATGAAGCTACATTAGTCAATGGTGTCTCAGAAGTAAACGTTTTATTTTTTCGATATACAGTGTGTGTGTGTGTGTGTGTGTATATATATATATATATATATATATATATATATATATATATTAAAAACAAAATAAACGTGTAAAATAAGAGAATAATTAAAATCACCGAAATTAAAAGAGCTAAAATAAAGCACTAAATCTGCGAAGCTTTTCGAAAGACATTACCGTCTTCGTTCGGGCTATATGAGAAACTAAAAGTAAAAGTGATGATGAAAGATTTATTTTTGAAAATCCATCATGCCTCAGGCAACTCAAAGCATCGTAAAATATTGTAAAACGGGCAATTTTGATAAACAAAAGTTAATCATAAAGTTCAGCTGAATTTAATATTAAGGAATTTAAAATTACACTGGTATAATTAATTTTAAATTTATTAATATTACTTCTTTCTCTATCTATAATTTTTGTTGCCACGAAGAGTGTCCCCCTGCCTTTGTTCGGTCCTCCGTAGTTTAATGGTATTCATGTGCAGACTGCAACGCCTGCTATGTGGGCCAAACCGGCCTTTGCCTTTCCTCTGATAGCATTATCAGAACGCGCGAGTTGTTTTTCGTGGTATGCTGGATCTCTTTCTTAGCTTGTACCCTCCATCATCCATCCTCGAAAATTTTCCTTTTCATTATGCACACTACACTGCGTTCGCACTTATTAAGCAGATTACATTTTCTCCAATGTTTTCAAAAGTTTTTCCCCGATTTCAATGAAATTTGTAGCAAATAATCACTATATATAGCAGCATTGATGGTATTCATTTCGATAAAATATTTTGATAATTAAAATAATTATCTCATTTTATTGAAAAATATGTGAAATATTGTGTTCCGAATTATTAAGCAAGTATTCTATTTACGGATCTAAATGGTGAAAATGGGTAAGAAGAAGGATTTAACACTAACTGAGAAAAGAAAAATAGTCAAGTTACTCGCTGAAAATATAAAATCTATTGAAATTGCGAAGCAGTTTGGCAGAGCTTATCGAACTGTAAACAAGTTTGTAGTGGAGGGTACCAAACCGAGGCAGCGAAGTGATAAAGGAGCTATAAGAAAAGTGACAAGGCGGCAGATATCTGTAATCAATCGCAAATTGCAAAGCATCCATTGTCCTCAAGTAAAGAGGTTTTTGAGCAGGCTGGCATACATAATGTACCAAGAACATCTCGATGTGGAATCCTCCAAACAATTGGCAAGACATGTAAACCTACGATTCAGTCACCATTAACACCCAGGTACAAGAAGCAGCGTGTTGAATGGACGCGTCAGTACGTGAAAACAGATTTTAATACTGTATTGTTCACCGATGAATGAAAAGCAACCCTTGAAGGACTTGATGTTTGGTCAAGAAGATGGATTGCTGAGAGCCAATTTCTACCATCGAGATTAAGACGCCAACAAGGTGGAGGTAGTGTCATGTTTTGGGCAGGATTGATAGGCAATGAAGTAGCTGTCCCATACAGAGTGCCTGATGGTGTAAAAATGAATGCCCAGTCTTACACAAACTTTCTAAAAGAAAACCTCACTCCATGGTAGAGATTGACCCTTAGCAATCCATCTTCTTGACCAACCATCAGATCCCTTAAGGGTTGCTCTTCATTCTCGGTTAACAATACAGTATTAAAATCTGTTTTCACGTACTGATGCGCCCATTCAACACGCTGCTTCTTGTACCTGGGTGTTAATGGTGACTGAATCGTAGGGTTACACGTCTTGCCAATTGTTTGGAGGATTCTACATCGAGATGTTCTTGGTACATTATGTATGCCAGCCTGCTCAAAAACCTCTTTACTTGAGGACAATGGATGCTTTGCAATTTGCGATTGATTATATAATTACAGATATCTGCCGCCTTGTCACTTTTCTTATAGCTCCTTTATCACTTCGCTGCCTCAGTTTGGTACCCTCCGCTACAAACTTGTTTACAGTTCGATAAGCTCTGCCAAACTGCTTCACAATTTCAATAGATTTTATATTTTCAGCGAGTAACTTGACTATTTTTTTTTCTCAGTTAGTGTTAAATCTTTCTTCTTACCCACTTTCACCATTTAGATCCGTAAATAGAATACTTGCTTAATAATTCGGAACACAATATTTTACATATTTTTCAATAAAATGAGATAATTATTTTAATTATCAAAATATTTTATCGAAATGAATACCATCAATGCTGCTATATATAGTGATTATTTGCTACAAATTTCATTGAAATCGGGGAAAAACCTTTGAAAACATTGGAGAAAATGTAATCTGCTTAATAAGTGCGAACGCAGTGTACTGAGTATAAGTACATACTTCCACCTTGCCTCGCTACTGAAAATTCACTACGACATTACTCCATTACTCACTAACCTCACACAGCACATCATGGATAGCATCAACTCCAGACGACCAGCTCAACGTACACTATTAGCAACAATAGACATTAGTAAAGCATGTGATGCTATCCCACGCTTCCCTCTCATAAACAAAATACTCAACACAAACATGCACAATAACACCAAAAGGTGTCTGAGCAACTATCTTTCAGGAAGATACTCACATGTCACATTTAATGGCAAGTCATCCAAAAACAAACTTTTTCCGAACGGGGACCCTCAAGGCTCTGTTCTCTCTCTTCAACTCATACATGCATGACATTCCAACACCCATAGATAACAAGCTTACCTTATCATCATATGCAGATGACATCACTCTAACATCCACCCACAACAACATCGACACCGTTACAAATAACCTACAAACATACATAAACAGTATACAAGACTGGCTCACACACAATAGACTCAAAGTAGCGCCCACAAAATCAACCATCACCTTGCTAACGAGTAACACAAAAGAACACCAGATAACTCCACAGCTTACACTAAACAACACCAACATTCCACACATTCACAGGACCAAAATACTTGGGTCGTATACAACACATCATTATCTTTTGCAAACCACATTCAGGACATTAAAAACAAATGTACGTCAAGACTTAACACGCTTAGAGTACTAACAGGCACAAACTTTGGACACCAGCAGGAAACAACATCACTCATATACAAACAATATATTCGCTCAGTCATGGAATATGCTAGCCCATGCTGGGCACCCATTATCTCAAACACACATAAACACTACAGACAATATAAAACAACGCACTTCGTATCATTACAGGATGTACTCAAACAACACCAATAGAACACCTGCACACCGAAACAGAAATACTGAAATTTAGGGAATATTTAGACATGAGAGGAACACAATTCATGGCAGCAGCGACAACTAACCCACAACACCCTTGTCCACTACATGTACAATCATGCACCAACACCTCGCACCATTTAGGTAACACCAGAGACACATTATAACCAAATACTCCATTCCATACCACGCCCCACAGATATCACACAGTACAGAAAACACATACACACACACCTAACTCACAACGCACTGACACGACTCGGTCCGAATGCGGTCCTAGGTGCGAAGCCGCCACCCATTGACAGGTCAGATACCAGCCTGAGCAGATCGGATCGAGTTAACTTAGTACGATTCCGATTTGGATATCAACCTAACTTACAGACATATAAACACAGACTAGACAACTCCACAGACGACACCTGCCACCTGTGCCAGGACATACCACAAACAGTTGAACACATTATGAGAGACTGCACCGCTCTAGCACAACAACGAACACAACACAACATCACTAGTGCGCTGAACCTCTGGTCCACTCCGGAGAGGGCGATCTGTTATCTGCGTGCCGCCAGCTTACTCGATCAGGGTGGGCTGATCGGCTAACCAACAACAACAACAACTGAAAATTCTCCTTTTCATTATGCATACTACTGAGTATAAGTACTTCCACCTTGCCTCGCTACTGAAAATTCTCCTTTTCATTATGTATACTACTGAGTATGAGTACTTCCACCTTGTCTCGCTACTCCAAAGACATTTCTGTTTTTCTGCCCATTTTTAGTGTGTGTAAATTAGAAAATTCTCCTTTTCATTATGCATACTACTGAGTATGAGTACTTCCACCTTGTCTCGCTACTCCAAAGATATTTCTGTTTTTCTGCCCAATTTTAGTGTGTGTGAATTAGAAATTTGTTAGTTTAACGGAATAATTATGAATTTATAGCCTTTCCTCGGACTGAACCATCAAAAGTAATGTTAAATTCATTACGGCATCAACAGCATTTGATTTGTCTAAACTGCATTAAATTTAAAAATAATATTTGAGTCTGATACTGATATTTTTAAAAAGTGTACATAATATTAATATAATTAAATGAAAACAATAAGTATTATTTAAACATTTGAATTTTGCATAAAATGAAATATATATAAGCTTTATATTTTCTATCATTAGTTTAAACCTGTCCAAGAAAGGCAGAAAGTGCCTAAATTTTACCTTTTTCAAATCAGTCGACAGCATTTAACTCTTAATTAGCGCGAGGATAAAAACTATCCCTATAATAAGTTAATTTCCTGTAATAAGTTAATTTGCATATTCATCTGTTTCAGTTTCAGTTCGTGAGGTAAGACCCATTTCATAACACGTGTCATTTTCAGACTTTAAAGCATATTGAACGCAAAATCTACCGCGTAAAATGGACATAGTCCAGAAATTTGTAGGTGATTCTAAACCTTTGGCCACGACTTTGCGCAGAGGACTCTTTGACTGAACGTGGAAATCAATACATATGAAATTATCTCGCACATCCTGAACGATTTATTGTGTAGGGTGTAACGAAAGTCCGGCCCCCAATTCATTTTTAATCAATGATTGATTGGTTTATTTGTTACAAGTGAATTGGAAGACAGTCTAGCGGAAATGAGTGACCGCACGCTGCACGAAATAGGTGAACGGATTAGTCTTGTTATTCCTACTTACTCTTGTTATATGAGGTTTTCCTACCATATCTAGACGACAAGCTTCTTTACTCGACACAAACTTCTGCTTTCATCGGGATGGTGGTTCACCTCACTTTCCCTAAACAGATTTGTTATATCCAGCCAGTGCTCTAATTACCTTATGGGACAGAAATAGCATATTTAAATAGCTTCATAGGCTGCAGTTTGAACATTTCCTGATTCAATTGCTGCATCAAAGAGGGGCCGGATTTTTGTTATACCTCGTACAATAGGTTTAGCGTTTGTCCCTAATGTTTTGGTACTTCACTCATAATTGTTGATAATACAGTATAGTCCAGAACAAAAGGTTTGCAATATCGTTTTTCATTTTTCATTTCGACTGTAGAAGTATATATATATATATATATATATATATATATATATATATATATATATATATATATATATATATATATATATATTATTTTACGAAAGTAACACGTGAATAATATTTATGATGAAAATAACCACGAAGGAAAAAGGAAAGACAGAATGGTGCTCAAGCACTTTCGTCTAATGACATCCTCAGGAACACTGAAATAAATAACAAGTTTGAGGCTATATATATAGAGGTCACAAAAAATAAATAAAATAGAAAAATTAAAAATGTAGAAGGAGCATACAAATTTATAAGGAAAAACTACCAGAGTGTTAGCACTTTACCACTCTTGTCTAAATCCGTTCTGAACGAATTCAAAACAACAGGATCAAGCGAAAAAAGGCCCTGGCTAATGTTAAAATTATTTGCAAGTTGAATAATGACAGACTCAAGAATATTTCTATTAACAATGTTGCTTGAGTGAAACAAAACTGAAGCATTATTCCAATCAATAAAGTGGGATAATTCTGACAAATGGACAAAAAGGGCACTGGACGACTGTCCCGTTCTAACGGAATATTGATGCTATTTTACACGCGTGTGCAAATTAGGGATGAAATAATACCGACAATTTTTAATACCGGTATTTGAACAATTATTTTACTGATACCGGTGTTGATACGGTTTTATGCAGAGAATAATTTATAATGATTTTTTTGGTGTCACCCTGCCAAGTGCCAACCCTCCCACAAGCCTGCAGGACCTGTAGTACTCATAACATTAACGACAATAAAAACTGAAGTTACTTTTTAAATTCTGTCACCGACACCAAAGGGAAAATACCATTGATTGAAAAAAGTTTGAACAGCAGCTCTTAGGGAAAGGCAGGAAAAAGGAAGGATTATTTATAATGATTAAGTATATTAGATAACCAAAGGTAAAAGGGAAAAATAAAAAATTTTCAAAAATAAAAGTTTATTAATAATTTTGCATATTTATTTCTTATTTTGGTTTTGGAAGTAAGTTTTGAGGAAACAAAGACTATCTAATGCTTGTTCAGAGAGATTTGATCTTAGCTTGGTCAGAAATAAGCCAGCAGCAGAAAAAGATCTTTCTGATTCTACACTAGTGGATTTAATGGAAAGCAATGCCTTGTACAGCTTCTTTAAATTTTAGCTAAACTCTCTTGAATAAATTCACTTGTGACAATAGAGCGGAAGCTAAATCCATCAACATATGCAAGTTTTGCAATTTCTTCTTCAATAGATTTTTTGTTAATAAATGTATCCAAAGTTTTTTGTTTTTTATGTTGTTGATTTTCACCTGTCTTGATTTCAGCAACATTTATATTATGAATTGTTTTCAAATGAACAGATAATCCACTAGTTGAGACCCCACTGCATTTTATAACTTTTTCACACTTTGAACATTCAGCTTCGTCTTTATTTTTCTTAATAAAATAATTCCACACGATTGATTTTTTTGACATTCTTGTAATAGATTCGAAGGGGTAGATTATAATTTAAAGTAAGAAATAGCTTATTCCCATATCACAAGACTGCATTGCGCACGTAACAAAATTACAAAATTTAACTTGTGAAATATGCGCATCAATCAACTACTGCAAGCGTCTAGTACGAAATTCGAAATCTGAATGAACTCAATAACGAATCTAAAAAAGCAACGCAAGGTTTTGGAATCGTGTAAAAACGTTGGACCTTTTCCAGTTTGTGTACCGTTTTTCATATAATTTATTTTTGAGAATATTTTTGTTAAAACTAACGAAAATATCACGACTTAACCTAACCAATTATCGTTGATCTATTAGTAAATAGTAAATACTATTCCAGAAACAAACAATGTTATAATTAATAATAGATCAACTGTACGTCCTTGATAATTGGTTAAGTTAAGTCGTGATATTTTCGTTAGTTTTAACAAAAATATTCTCAAAAATAAATTATATGAAAAACGGTACACAAACTGGAAAAGGTCCAAAACGTTTTTGAACGTTTCAATACGTATTTATACGATTTCAGATGTTTAAGGCGAGAGTTCTGGATGATAGTTTCCCTTTTCAGAAAAACGGACACATCATATAACGTCAATAACATAATACAGGGTGTCTCAAAAGTCACTATCTATTTCGGTGACATTAGATGTTTTTTAAAAAAATGCTATGCTGGCATAAAGATATGTACTTCTGGTGCAAATTTGTGTATTTAAAAAAAGTTAATTGGTTTATTTCGAATTTTGTGTAATTTATAAATTTATCTTGACATGCTTGAACAATTCCTCGAACCTCAACTTCTTACAGATGGCATTCTTGACACAGTAGTTTTTCAGCAGGATGGAGCACCGTGCCATTATGCAATAATTGTACGTGATTATCTTGACAGACGCTTCCCCGGTCGCTGAATTGGTCGTGGGGGAACACAACCATGGGCAGCACGTTCACCCGATTTAACACCATTAGATTTTTTCGCCTGGGGTTTCATTAAGTCTAAGGTGTACACTGGTAGAAGAATTAGTGATGTAGCCGAACTTCGAAATCGTATTACCGATGCAGTTCAGAAAATAACACCTCAAATGCTGGAAAGTGTGTTCCGGGAAACAACTTATCGCTTTGAGCTCTGTAGAGACACTGATGGTCGCCATGTGGAGACAGATAAATAAATAGCACTAATTCTTTGTGGCACTTACTTTGAAATAAATATATTTTTCATGTCTTAAACCAGTTTTTCGTAATTCCCATTATTTTTCAAAATAGATAGTGACTTTTGAGACACCCTGTATTATAACAAATGATAAATTGTGACATACACTAATGACGTCCCTCAAAGATATACTGCATGTGTAAGTTATGTATGAAGATAAATCATTATTTCTACTCACATTGGCCACAAAATCCTACAAAAAACAAATCTTTGTTAACTTGACATTTGCTGATTGCTCCCACAATAAAGACAATAGGTAGTTCTTCAATACCGAAAACCCGGTATCGATAACACCAGTACACATTTGAAAACTTGTCGATCGATTTTTACAAACTAGTTGGTGATTCTATATAATTTGAGTGCGCTGATCTCAAAAATATAGTTAGTTTTTCCCTATCACGTATGGTTTTCTTACTACAGGGCAATGTTCTCTCTAATTTTTTATAGTCCGTGTGCGCAAGAAATTTTCGTTGTGCATACATTTAGATTCATGGTGAAAAATTGTTCAAACTTTTCTGAGTGCTATTATCTTCAAAATTAAATATATATAAATATTAAATACTTAATAAATATTATTTCTATAAGGTGATAGCTTGATCATTACGGTACTATTAAATGGATATTAAAAAACTGTTTACAATATTATATATTCTTAAAAAAGAAAACATTGTATCCATTCTAAAAATATGAATAAAATAAAAAATAGTAAAATAAAATTCAGCAAAATAAAGAAATAAAATAAATATAACATTAATTGAAAATGACTATTATAGTTATCATTTCTCAAAACAATTTTTAGCATTTAGCAATTTAAAATTGACTATCAAGATTAATACATGATTTTATCCATTCACAAAATAGGAATAAAATAAAAAATAATTTTATTTTTTATGAATTATGAGATAATTACTATTCGTTTTTATGCAAAAATAAGAAAGAGAAGGTTTATATTCAATGCGTTAATGTATAAAAGAAAAAAATGCAAATACATAGAAAAAAAGTCCGTATTGCGTAATTGCGCGGACGTCGGCGAAGTCGGGCGGAAGGGGTTAATACTTAAGAGAGCGACTATAGAGTATGTTGATGCAAATGGTCAGACCTTGTGTGACGGTATATTTTTGAAATTATTTCATTTACTGTTGTGACTCATGATACGCTTGAGCCTGTGCGCATTTTATTTTGCTGTGTGCGCGGGTTTCACAACGTGTGTGCGCGCGCACACGCGCACATCTTAGAGGGAACATTGCTACAGGGTGTGTCATAAATCCCCCATTTATCCCCAAATGTGAACCATCTTATCGAGACCAACATTGGATTGCACATGCTAAACCATAAATTTTGTTGTTATAGACTTCAGTAACGCTTGCATAATAATGTAGGGTAAATATATATAACAGCCAGTCCCGTTCCCAGCAAAATACTCTCTCCCCTCCCATCAATGGGTGGTTAACATTTGGGGACAGATGAGGTATTACAACACCCCTCGTAGCACGAAATCTTTAGGTGATAGAGTAAAACCTAATTAAAGCAGAATTAAATAGCTCCTAGCTCTTGGACAAGCATATTGCTTGTTTATGAAAGAATAAAAAATAACTGAAAGAAACAAAATATATTTACCTTCTTTACTTGCAAACATTTCAGGACTTATTCCAAAGACTTAAGACTACGAAGGTATGTGTCGGATGCCAATAAATTGTTCTCCTGCAATCTAGACCCCAAAAGTTCTGCAGAGTCCTTAGGCAGATTCAAATCCCTGACTAAGTCATTTAGTTCGGCTTGGGTTAATGGTTTAGGATCTCGGTCAGCTGTTGGCTGTTCATAAACATCATCATTGTCTGGATTTGGAGCTGAATCAGAATCTGAATTGTATTGATCCAGACTCTCGGGTGGGCGGGGAATATGAACTTCTGGACCATGGGGTACCGGCCTTATTGCAGATGGAAGACTTGGGTATTGAAGGTCTCTTTATTCTTTGCATTATAACCTTTAACATTGCAAGAACATAAGTAGCAGTCGTCGGTATGGTTTCTAGGCTCGCGCCATACCATAGGGATCCCAAATGGCAAACTTTTCTTTTTACCTTTGCTCCAATTCCTTAGTGCCGCAACACACGTAAGACAAACCTTGTGTGGAGCCCAACTTTTGTCTTGATCTCCTAATTTAATTCCAAAATAAGCATGATAAGCTCTCTTAATGAAGGTCGTTACATTTGTCCTTTGTTTTAAACAACATACAACCATAAGAGAGAATATTGATAATGAACACAAAGCTATTGGCACTATAAAGGAAAATAGCAAATTCTTCTTTAGCTATGCTAAACGCAAAGCAGTTATCAAAACGAGCATTGGCCCATTGCTTGCTAAAGATGGACTAACTCTCACATCTAATACACAGGAAATGGCAAACATTTTACAATCTCAATATGCTTTAAGCTGGAGTACCCCTGTAGTAGCAAAGAAAATAAAAACTACAGCATTTTTTGATAGAGAAGAAAATGACCAAGACAGACCATTATTGGAATATACAAATAACCACTAGAGATATACAACAGGCAATAACAGAGCTACCGGGGAGTTCAGCCCCTGGTCCAGATGGAATTGGAGCCAAGATTCTTAAGGAATGCAAACATACTTTATCTCTGCCTTTGAAAATCCTGTGGAGATCCTCACTAGACACCAGTAGAATACCACCAATTATGAAACAAGCAAATATTACCCCAATCTACAAAGGAGGCAAAAGAAAGGAAGCCAAGAACTATAGACCCATATCTTTGACTTCCCATATTATTAAATTATTTGAGAAAGTCCTGAAAAGGCACATTGTCAGTTTTATAGAAAATGAATATCTCTTAGAAGTCTTTCAACATGGCTTCAGACACAAGAGATCCTGCCTTACTGAACTTATAGACCATTGCAATACAATCCTACAATACTTGGGAGAAAACCACAATGTTGATGTCATCTATCTAGACTTTGCAAAAGCTTTTGACAAGGTTGACCATGGTATATTATTCCATAAACTAAAAGAACTTGGTATTTGTGGAAAAGTAGGAAAATGGATCCATGGCTTTCTCTCTGACAGAAAACAAATAACAACTGTAAATGGAGCAAGATCTATAGAAAAAGAGGTGATTAGTGGAGTGCCGCAAGGCACAGTACTAGGACCAATTCTATTCATTATAATGCTAAACAATATAAACTGTAACCTAGGAAGCTCTCTCCTGTCATTCGCAGATGATACCAGAATACTAAGACCAATTACAGAAAAGAAGACTGTGTAGAGCTACAAAAAGATCTACAAACTATATATGCATGGGCAGATGCAAACAATATGGCCTTCAATGAAGACAAATTTGAACTAATTAAGTATGGACCAAATAAATACCTGAAAGAACAATTCAACTACACTGGACCCCAGGAAAAGATATTGCACAAACTGATCATGTCAGGGATCTAGGGATTATATTATCTGAAGATGCAACATTCAACAGGCACATTGACAAAGTAACCTCATCATGCAAACAACTAATAGGATATATACTGAGGACATTCAGAACTAGGGACAGTATGACCATGCTTACCCTGTGGAAATCACTTGTCCTTCCACGCATTGACTACTGCTCTCAATTATGGTTTCCCCACAAACAGAATGAATTGCAAAAAATTGAGGGCCTACAAAGAACCTTTACCTCGTATATTAAACAACCTGATGGGCAACAGGTGAGTAAAAACAAATTAAACTACTGGGATAGGCTTAGAGGCCTCAACCTTTATTCCATAGAGAGAAGGTTTGAGAGATACATCCTAATCTACACCTGGAAAATTCTAGAAGGGCTTTTAGTTGCCCCCAATACTGAACCAATTGTGCCCACCTTAACAAGAACTGGCAGAATGTGTAAAAAATATCACCTCCCACCAAACAGTCTGAGAAGGATTCAAACCCTTCATTATAATAGTATCTCTAGGCAGGGTTCTCGCCTGTTTAACTCCTTGCCTCAGTACCTTAGAGATATAAGTGCAGTCCCAGTAGATACTTTTAAAAAACACTTGGACATGTTTTTAGCCAACATACCCGACCAACCCACAGTGTCAGGGTATTCCTCTGCCAGACCAGCCCCCACAAATTCAATAGGGGACCAAATCGTATGGCAGGAGCAAGAGAAAAGAAGGGTGGCGACCCCGTCGTGGCCCCGCCTCAGGAGGCGCTGAGTGGACTTCGTGGGAGCAGCGCACCCTTGAGGCAGAAGCGCTTTAAGGTAAATTTAAGGTAAGGTAAATACCGACCACAAATATAACAAAATATGTCTGGACTATGGGTACATCCTCTAGAAGCCATTATTAAAATTTTAAAGACGTAATGTTAGAATTATCTATCTGAAAAATATGAAAAAACGAAATTAATTAAAGATAAAAAAGGTAAAAAATTACAAAACGCTCCAAAATTGTTTTGCTAATAACTTTAAAACTGTGGGTGATAGAAAACAACTGGTAGCATTTTTTAATTCAGCGCAGCGAACTGCTTCAGAATCACAACTCAAAATGCAGACCGGTGTAATCACGATATCGGTATCGTGTCTCTTGTCCAATTCCGGTATAAATACCGGTTTTTCAATACCGGCTTTCATCACTAGCGCAAATCGTTTCCCGTCTGTCCACTGTAAAAGGAATCACATTGTTTACAACCAATTTTGTAGATAATGCCTGAATTATTGGTAGGGCTATTTTTCACTATGATATTTTTCACAATATTGTCATATGAAAATATTACATTAATATTCAAAAGTTTAAGTACGTTAGCAATGCCTTAAAAAGCCTGAGAAAAAAGGAAGTACTAAAATATTCTTCGACAAAGTGCGAGAGTTATTATTCACACGATAGAAAGTTCGTTTTGCCTTGTTAAGACAAAATTCCAAAAAGTAGGTGGGTAACACAAATCATTTCCAACACTTGATTTTTTTCTAATTCGGCATCCATGTATTCCGGACTGGCGATCCTAAGAGCGCGGAGAAACATTGAAGAAAATATGGCCTTCTTGATGGGGGTGTCATGTCCGGAGTAAAAGTGTAGGTAGGACAAATTGTTTGTTTTTTTCTGATAAATACTAAACTTGGGCTCCAGGTTTGAGAAATTACTCACTTGATCCTGCGGATCAGCACACGTTTACGGTGCAGAGCCTCTACACTGTATCTCCTATTATGTATTTAAACCTTTACTGTCAACAGAGTCTTCTTCTAATTTCCATTATTTTTACAATAAAATTTTTGATACTTTCTAGGTTTTTTTTATATTCTCTACTCCCATCATCTCCCCACTATGTTTCTTAGTTTTTCACAATGAAACGAGTGTTCTCTCTCCCGCATACTTCACACTTCATGTCCTTATATTTACCTTTATAGTTTTCTTTCACCTATACCATATTTAATCGGATTTCCATTATAATCTTCATATCCTTTTCTTCCATATTTTCAATATATGATTTTCTTTTAAATTCATCAATGAATCTTAACTTTTTCATTTTAGTTTTCCTCTTTATTAGTTCTTCCTGTAAATATTCATTAAATTTTTGTCGTACACTTTTCTTTAATTCACTTTTTTTCATCATTTTCAAGTTCTCTAATGTTACTTTACATAATTTACACATTTCTGTCATTTCCTCTGCCCAACATCCTGGGTATGGATTTTTCAACTGATCTTCGGTTATCATTTTAATTAATCTATCCTCATTTGAGTTTAATATATTGTTCATTAGCATTATCTTCTCGTATCCAATTTTTTCTTTGACTGGCCACACTCCTAATTCAGCTAATAATCCCCAATATGGGGTACTACATTTCATTCCTGTTATTTCCCTTAGAATTCTTCCCTGCATTTGTTCCACTTCTTCAATATCTTTTGTCCTTGTTCTCGTCCATGTTTCCATTCCAGGAAATATTGTAGGTACTATTATGATTTCATACAATTTTATTTTCACCTTCATTGACCAATGGCCCACTGTAGCCCTATCAATAATTCAGGCATTATCTATAAAATTGGTTGTAAACAATGTTTACTTGGATTGTGATTTCTTGCATTGGTTAAACTTAAAAGTCTCTCCATTTATAGTTTAATAAATATAAGTACGTCACTCATACTGATGCTTTTAATAAGGCTGTTTTACGATATTTCTCGAATAAGTATTACACACACACAAAGGTGGGCAGTTGCGCCGCAAAAAGTTGCGGCGCAACATTTTTGGTTGCGCTTGCGCTTGCGGCGCAACTTTTTGAAAAGGGTTGCGCTTGCGCGTGCGGCGCAACTATTTCAGCAGAGTTGCGGTTGCGGTTGCGGCGCTACAAAAATTGTTGCGCGTGCCCACCACTGCACACACAGAGAGTAAAGACTTCCCGCAACCTTTTATACGTAGAAATATTATCTTCTATTGTCTCAAATCATTCAAAAAAGAAGTTTTGGAGACCATTTCTTCTATCCAAAGAAGTTATGTATCATTAAATGACGTTATGTTATCTGACGAGAAGATTTGATACCCAAATGAAGGAAAATCTTCCCCTAGAATGCGACCTCAAAAAAGAAGATATAAGTTCTAAATTTAGAAGGTGTTATTTTGAGTGCAGAGTAAATTTCTTTCTTTCTATTTTTTGTTTTTGTTTTTTGTACCGTTGGTAATACTACCAGCCAGCCAGCTATTTAAAAAGAGGTTGCTGCACCTGTCTTTCTTCGTCTTTTATTTTGAATCTTTCCTCTTCCTTTATTTTGTTTTGTGGTCTTTGGCTTCTCTTTGCCTTCTGTTCCTTTTTTTTCTTTCCTGTTTTTGCGCATTTGGCTTTTATTATAGTCATCATTTTACCTGCTGTTGGTCTATCGAATCCTTTTCTCCTCGTGGCACTTGGCACTTTACATTTCAGCTTCTCTTTCACTCTCGTTTGGCAAACTTGAAAAGGGCCTATAAGTTTGGTGGCGGGAAACGTCTTCCTATTTTTAAGTTCCTTAGTTGTTTTTAGATCTTATATATATATATATATATATATATATATATATATATATATGTGTGTGTGTGTGTGTGTGTGTGTGTGTGTGTGTGTGTATATGAAGAAAATAACCACGAAGGAAAATAAAACACAAAAAGGTGCTCAAGCGCTTTCGTCTAATGACATCCTCAGGAACACTAAAATTAATCACAAGATTGAGGCAAATGAGGCTATACATAGATCACAAAGAAAAAATAATAATAATATGATTGGTGCAGAAAAAAACTGTGGAAGAACCATACAATTTACATGGAAAAGCTACCAGAGTTTTAGTGCCTTGCCGTTCTTGTCTAAATCCGTTCTGAATGAATTCAAAACAAGAGGATCAAGCGAAAAAAAGGCCCTGGCTAAGGTTGAAATTGTTTGTAAGTTGAATATTGGCAGACTCAAGAATATTTCTATTAATAATGTTGCTTGAGTGAAGCAAAATTGAAGCATTATTCCAATCAATACAATGCGATAACTGACAAATAGACAAAAAGGAGCATTGGACGAATGTCCCTTTCTAACGGAATATTGATGTTGTTTCACATACGTGTTCAAATCTTTCCCCGTCTGTCCAATGTAAAAGAAGTAATTTTAAAATGGTTACTGTAAAATTGTTTTATTAAAATTGTTTTATTGGTGGTATGCCTCCACTTTATTTATGGTATTGCTGAATATAGTCAGTGTATGCACTACATCTTATAGTTACTTTATTTTATTGATCAAATAAATACAATATTACAATTTTTCTTCTTACAATAGTTTTAACAGAAAGTAAATAATTGTAAAATGAACTTTTTATTTTTTTTAATTTGGCCCTTAAACTTTAGGCTTTACTGAACTCAATTTTTTTTAACCAGCTTCCGAAAGACCTCAGGAACATCACAAGTGTCAAAGTTGAAATCTTCAACTGACTAGACGCCTGGCTCAGGACTGTACGTGATGAGCCGAGTGTGCCTCACTATATGCGATGAGGACTGGAAGAAAACAACTCGCCCCTCCATCAGGCCAGGTCTAGAAGTGAGGCCATTAGCTTGACCTTCTTGTGAATAGAGACCTACACACGAAACTTCTACCAGGTGTACCAGGTATACATTATTTCAGAAAGCAGAAAAGCAAAGCAGAAAAGTTAGAAAAAACTGATGAAAACACACCCTTCCTCACCCAAGACGACAGCTAGAAAGACAGATTGAGAGAGAAAATCAGCTAATAAAGCCGTGTAAAGCCGGTTTGACTGGCTGAAATGGCTGAAAAAGCCGGTCTGACTGCCATAAAATTGCTGATAAAGCCAAGAACGGTGTTCTATGCATCGATTTGGTTGGATAAACAACCAGAAGGGAATACAAATAAAAATAAAACTACCTCAGCAAGGAAGATCCAGAAAAGCAGCTTCACTAAAATCTGAAGTCCGAACTGAGACTTGAACTAAGGATATTTAGATTAGTAGTCTACCGCTTTACCACTACGTTACCCTGGCGGTACAGCAACGAAAGATTTCTACATATTAAAAGTCCACTATTATTGCTTAATATATAAATTATAAGGGATAATTACTGCACATCTTATTTATACAGACATTCTACAAACAACATTGGATATTTAGTAAATATTCTCGATATAACATATGTACCAAATTGTCTGTATTTTGATGAATAATTCAAATAATGAAGCTGAAGTTTCCTTAAAATAAAGTGATGACATTATGGTCAATAAGACATGTTTCATGAAAAGTATTTTAAGAAATATCGAGGTTCGCTGAAAGTATTCTCATCAAGTGAGGGCACTTGCTTGATAAAAAAATTTCACAATCTTGATGAAAATTCCAGTCTCAGTGTAAAGGTTAATAATTTGGCAAAGCGAAGAGTCGCTCTGATAGAAGACTACAACACTTCCATCACCAAGAGCGAGGAGCAGACGCACTACCTTCTCCAAGTCGTGGGGGATTATTGGCGGAGGTTCCAGGATACAAGGAAGGGAACGCTGGTTGAGGATCTTCAAAGTTCGACCAGGTAACAATGAGTGGTTTGCGGCTATGACTCCCCCTCCATTGAGGTGATAATACTTACCCCAGCGGGTGGGGACCTGGAAGTGGACGATAATGCACCTGATGTCACTCCCCTGAGGATCCACAGGAGTAAAGCTTAAACCATTCTGCGCAACCCCTGAAAATTTTTTAGAATTTCCCTCAAATCTGGACAATACAGTTTCTATTAAAAAAAATAATAAAAAAATAAAATAAAAAAAAATAAACCAGGGTTCCGAGTGAAGAAATTCGGAAGTTGGATTTTGAGGACAACTCTAACCTAATATATATATAATATATTTTAAATATTTAACTGGAAAAACAAAGCCTATTTTTTCTTTAAAAAGCATTAATTGCTGTATGAGATTAAACATAATAATTAAAATAAAACTTAATTCTAAATATGAAATTTGCATCCAAGCGAAATGCTTCGTTGTAATACGTTTAAATTTATCACAATAATATGTTCACTTCCCAGAAACTGATCTGGGCTTTATTTAATGGTGACTTTATAACACGTTGATATTAATAAATGAGTAAATTTTGGCCATTTTTTCCTAACTGGAGCAATTAGAGAAAATCCTCTTAAAATATTTCCTAAAATACGTAAAAGGGATTTTCAGCGTTCCGGAAATATTAATAGGAAATTAGAGGATTTAAAGGTTTGAGACCAATGCAGTATAAACTGAAAATAAAATAAAGAAAAAAGTCGCTTTTAGACTGGAATTCTTTAAGGAACTTTAGGGCCAAGTTAGTTCTTGATATGACAAACTTGTTGGTTGAGCAAATTTTTAAATACCAAATCATCTAATTTAACCTATTGTAACTAGTTTAGGGTAGGTTAAATTGGGTTTCAGTGAGTTTTGGTCTTTCGACGACTTGGTACCACTAGTTTTAATAGTCGGGATACAATGGGTCATAAGGTGTAGGTGTCGCTCAGTGTATCCCGACTATTGGTATAGATGATTCAGTGATATCGTAACAAATGGGAACTTCCACTACAGGACGTTTTGAATGAACCGTAGATCAATCATTTTCATTTCGAGGAAATAGTAGTTCGTGGAGGATTCACACACACACACACACACACATATATATATATATATATATGAACAATCCGCCCAACCAGGTTCGAACCCACTACCTCTTGAAAAGAAGGTGAGGACGCTAGCCACTACACTAGGACGGGATCAATAGTAACACAACCTGTCGTATATTTAAACAATGAAGGAAACGCATAACGCTTTCACGTCCAGAGGGATTTTACGTGTTAACCCTCCCGTGTTAACCCTTCCATAAATGGAATGATACACACAATTTTTCATGATGAAAACTTTTATCCCGTCATAGTGCTATGGGTAGCGTCCTCACCTTTTATTCAGTAGACGGTGAGGTTGAACCCTGGAAGGGGCGAATTTTTTACCATGAAAAGTCGTGCTTTTCATATATGATATTCCATATATATATATATATTATATATTATATATATAGCGCAGAAATTCCTGATTAACAAGTACAGTAAATGAGGGTATGAGTCGACTTTTTTTTAATAGTTATCAAAACCTCAACAAAATTTTTTATAATTCTGATTTGTTCTTCCTTTACTCTTCGTACAGATACGTAGATTTACCTTTCTATAATCTAAAAGTTATTCACTATCAACAAAGTTCTTTTACTCAAAATTTTACTAATTTTATTTACTGAACATGTGGTTGTTTTGTGTACACTTGTTTATTCTTAACATTTTTTTTCTTTTTCTTTTTTCTTAATTACGGCTATTAACTGACAAATATATTTATTTCATCTGTCTAATGTTGAAAATGGGAATTATATAAAAATTATATGAAAGATTTGTTAAATTTCGTGAAATTTATTTTATTGTTGTGCACTCAAGAGATTAAATGGACTGAATACTTAATTAATAGTAGCAAACTTATGCCCAAACAAGGACTGCAATAGTGTTTATACAGTACAAACGGGAAAGACACTGCAGACAAGATGCAGATAACGTAAGTATATGTCAAATTTACAACAATAGCAATGCGGACTTAAGCCATATTCATTCATAATAAAACATCACAGGATTAATTATGAAAAAGCCACAATTTATTTAAAAATGCAAAGACATCGGGAGACGCAACCCTTCGTCCGCAGAACGTTCAAATGGTTGGATCGTTTGAGAGTTGTCTTACGCACGCGCACACACACACACACATCCACACACACACACACACACACACACTCATAATACTAAAAAATAGTTCTTCCCCGCTCTTCGCGCGGGCGGTGATGATTAATGATATAAAGCAGAGACGCATCTCAGAGTCAACATGCATAGCAAATAGAAGGAATTTTAGTGGAGATTTTAAGTAACTTTGAAACAGAACTCATAAAAATTTAACTTCAAATAACAAAACCTGCAATGCTACAGTATATATATATATATATACATACAGGGTGTCCCGTAAGTCTGGACCCATAGGGAAAAATAATAAATTACAAAATAGTCCAAAAATTTATTACATAATCTGTTCAAAGTGTCCGCCGTTGTGTCGCACACATAGTTGAAGACGCAATCTCCACTGCGACAGCACTTTCTGAATCACAGTCGCAGAAATTTCTTGACACGCCTCCACAATGCGTGCTTTAAGGTGGAAAATGTTCTGAAGTTTGACCTCGTACACTTTGGCTTTCAAGTGGCCCCACAAATAAAAATCATAATAAAAAATAATAAAAAAAATAATAATAATAAAATAATAATAATAACATAATAAAAAAATATATTATAAATCCCTATGGGTCCAGACTTACGGGACACCCTGTATATATATATATATATATATATATATATATAATTCATATCACTATATTCAGTCGTCATCATGATGTTGGCTGTATTTTAAATCATTTTCCTAATTTTTATAATTCTGTTAAATGTTTTTCGGTTTTTCTACGTGTTAAGCCATTTTGATTCTCGAATATTTTGTAAAACAAAACTAAAATGATGTCCGGACTCATCAATTGATCGTTTTTTTATTAAAAATGAAAACTTTTCCCCAGACTTCATGAAGGAACTCCAATTTTCAATGACTTGAAAATGAGCGAAACTTATTTTGGAATTCAACTTCGTTCTAATATTTGCTTTTTAGAAAAACTTTTATTTTCCAGCAATGTTTGATTAATTCTTCATTTTTTTTCTCTCAATTTTGCGTTGGAAGCATCTCTTTATTATGGCATAAGAATGTGGAGTGAAAATTTTAGGCTGTTTATTTTAATTAAAAAATAGTTTATACTCTACAGTACTTGCGATAGAATGACAATTAAAGGGATAAAAATTATTTGTCTCATTTTGCAGTATAATCCACCTTATTTTTGTATATAAATTCCATACATGGGATTAGAGGATTCACCCACAGGGATACATAGATATGTATACATATACAGTACATACTGTGTGTATGTGTATATATATATATATATATACATTCAACTGCAAAGAACACGCAGTATAAATAACGTAAAGAACGACGCTTGTATAGGAGATATTCCGCGCAAGACGAGAGAGAGAGAACGGAACAAATGAAAAAATGAGGTAACCACCTGGGAATCGAACCCGGGATCTTCCGATTGCCGGTCAGACGCGATACCATTACACCATGGACCTCACTCTTCCAAATGCCGTAATTCTTCTACATACTCGCAGAAACCAATGCCCCAAGGGGGCACCTCCCGCATGCCGTAACATTATATACATTCAACTGCAAAGAACACGCAGTATAAATAACGTAAAGAACGACGCTTGTATAGAGATATTCCGCGCAAGACGAGAGAGAGAGAACGGAACAAATGAAAAAATGAGGTAACCACCTGGGAATCGAACCCGGGATCTTCCGATTGCCGGTCAGACGCGATACCATTACACCATGGACCTCACTCTTCCAAATGCCGTAATTCTTCTACATACTCGCAGAAACCAATGCGGGAGGTGCACCCTTGGGGCATTGGTTTCTGCGAGTATGTAGAAATTACGGCATTTGGAAGAGTGAGGTCCATGGTGTAATGGTATCGCGTCTGACCGGCAATCGGAAGATCCCGGGTTCGATTCCCAGGTGGTTACCTCATTTTTTCATTTGTTCCGTTCTCTCTCTCTTGTCTTGCGCGGAATATCTCCTATAAAAGCGTCGTTCTTTACGTTATTTATACTGCGTGTTCTTTGCAGTTGAATGTATATAATGTTACGGCATGCGGGAGGTGCCCCCTTCCCTTGGGGCATTGGTTTCTGCGAGTATGTAGAAGAATTACGGCATTTGGAAGGGTGAGGTCCATGGTGTAATGGTATCGCGTCTGACCGGCAATCGGAAGATCCCGGGTTCGATTCCCAGGTGGTTACCTCATTTTTTCATTTGTTCCGTTCTCTCTCTCTCGTCTTGCGCGGAATATCTCCTATACAAGCGTCGTTCTTTACGTTATTTATACTGCGTGTTCTTTGCAGTTGAATGTATATAATGTTACGGCATGCGGGAGGTGCCCCCTTGGGGCATTTGTTTCTGCGATTATGTAGAAGAATTACGGCATTTGGAAGAGTGGGGTCCATGGTGTAATGGTATCGCGTCTGACCGGCAATCGGAAGATCCCGGTTCGATTCCCAGGTGGTTACCTCATTTTTTCATTTGTTCCGTTCTCTCTCTCTCGTCTTGCGCGGAATATCTCCTATACAAGCGTCGTTCTTTACGTTATTTATACTGCGTGTTCTTTGCAGTTGAATGTATATAATGTTACGGCATGCGGGAGGTGCCTCCTTGGGGCATTGGTTTCTGCGAGTATGTAGAAGAATTACGGCATTTGGAAGAGTGACGTCCATGGTGTAATGGTATCGCGTCTGACCGGCAATCGGAAGATCCCGGTTCGATTCCCAGGTGGTTACCTCATTTTTTTCATTTGTTCCGTTCTCTCTCTCTCGTCTTGCGCGGAATATCTCCTATACAAGCGTCGTTCTTTACGTTATATATATATATATATATATATAACCTTTTGTTAGCTTCCGCCCGAATTGTTCATTCTGACGAATGTCAAGCTTTTCACTCCACCTTAGACCTTCAGTTTTAACGTGGAATCTGAACCACGCCCCACCAGCAGCCCAGCGTCTAAACCACTAGGCCACCTAGGGTACCCATTTATCTATCAACCACTTTCTTTATTGTGTGGAAGGATGAACAGCTGGGTTTTGCTGCCTGCTGGCTGCCGTCACCGGGTCTCGATCCCGGGACCGATGGATTCGTAGTCAGGACGCTAACCACTACACCACCGAGGCGTATATATATATATATATATATAGAGAGAGAGAGAGAGAGAGAGAGAGAGATGCTAGCATAACTGACTACCTTATAAAATGTGGTTTTGGAAACACAGCAATCAAAGGAAATAAACGTAAACACTGGGGATAAGCATCTTATGATAATGATTAGTAGCACCCTTTTTTGCGGTCACAAGTGCCCCAATTAGAGTTGGCCATGAATTAACGAGTTTTTGTAGTACAGCTTCATCCACGTTATTCTGTATCAATGTTAATGTTTCTTCCAACCAGGGCCGTTTCCTCCAATAGGCAAAATAAGCGACTGCCTAGGCCCCCGCTTCAAAAAAGTGTAGGAGGCAAAATTTCTGAAGGATACGATAAGGATTGAATTCGAAACAATCTTTGTATTTATTGAGTGAAACGTTTTTAAAAATGTAAAAATGTTTTTGTTCAAAGTGTGCAGTGTTAATTATGTTTAAAAATTACAACAAAAGAAACACTAACTTTCAATGAAAATTTTCATTTTGGCAATGCAAATTTGGCTTATTGTGTGCAGTGCTAGTTATAGGCATATTCTTTAAAATAAATTTAAAAAGTTATTACCATTTCGCTTTCTGTCCTATTTATGCCTCTCCCTCTCTCTCCCTCACACACACACACACACACGCACACACACACACATATATATGGAAAAAAACCCAGCATGATCGCGCTGCCTCATGGATGGAAAAGTTAAGGACTTTGTGCATGGCACGTGGGGCTTTCCATACATAAATATATATACACAGGGTGTGTATATATATATATATATATATATATATATATATATATATATAATATATATAATATATCACATTATACGTATATAAGGCAGATGTTTTGATGCATATCTGGCAAATGATCAGCTAATGGGGTTGGGAGCAAAGCTGGGCACTTGCGGTTTTTTTTGCGGTACTGCGGTACTGCGGTACTACCGCACTACCAAACCGGTACCGCATAACGCAGTACCGCAAAGGATCGCTGAAAGTACAGGCTGTACTTTCAGCGATCCTTTGCGGTACTGCGTTATGCGGTACCGGTTTGGTAGTGCGGTAGTACCGCAGTACCGCAATACCGCAAAAAAAACCGCAAGTGCCCAGCTTTGGTTGGGAGCACCCCAAAAAGTCTTGTCTAGGGGCCCAAAAATGCTAGAAACGGCCCTGCTTCCAGCTGCATTACATCTTAGGGTGAGGAGATGAATGCCTTGACTCCGTTCTACCTTATGGTCGTGTGACATGTAGTTCTATCCTACTGAGAGTTACTGAGGAGATTTCAATGTTCGCCACCACCTTTGGCTTTCCTCCCATTTCACTAACATTGCTGGTGAATTAGCTTACAATTTCTCTGTCCTGAATGACCTAGAGAAGATTGTACAGCACCCTGCTCGTATCCCTGATCGCCTTGAAGATAGGCCAAACATTCTGCATTTATTTCTCACCACTTATACTTCTTATTAATCTGTCAAACATTTTTTTCCGTTAGACTCCTCCGATCACAATCTTATATCTGCTTCCTGTCCCATAGTTCCAGTTCGGCCTTTGGATCCTTTGGCACTTTGGCGCGCTGATTGGGAGGCCTTTAGGCAGTACTTCTGTGGTTTTTCATGGAATGATTAATGTTTCCGTGGCCCGGTCCCTTCCGAGTGCGCTGAGCGCATCACGGAGGTGATTCTCTAGGGCAGGGTTCGGCAACCTTTTGAACGCAGTATGCCAGTTTACAATTAATGCCAATATTTTTACGGCCCTGCCTGCCAACTATAATTTTCATATGCATATTTCGTAGAACGGTCCTCTATTTCAATCCCAACAAACAACTCAAAGCGCTTTTGATTTGTATTTTAACAAAAAATACACATAGACAGTTTGATACTGTCCGACGGCAGAGTTGCCGTCTCTTCTCCTGACAAAGCTGAACTCTTCGCTCAAACTTTCGCTTACAATTCAACCCTAGACGATTCCGGTGCTGTTCCTCCATTTACTCCCCCCTCTGACTTTATTATGTCTGAAATTAGAATCTCTTCTAAACATGTTTTTTTCGGCCCTATCTGGGCTCAACTCTAGGAAGGCGTATGGTACTGATGGTGTTCCTCCTGTTGTTCTTAAGAACTGTGCTTCTGTGCTGACACCCTGCCTAGCCTAGGCAAACTCTTTCGTCTTCGTCTCTCATCTGGTACTTTTCTTTCCTGCTGGAAGTTCGCTTTCATTCAGCCTCTCCCAAAGAAGGGTGGCCGCTCTTAACCCTCCGACTATCGTCCAATTGCTTTGATTTTTTGCCTTTCCAAAGTTTTTGAATCTATCCTTAATAGGAAGATTCTTAAACACCTTTCTTTTCACACTCTTCTTTCAGATCGTCAGTAGGGATTCCGGAAGGGACGCTCTACTGGCGATCTTCTTGCATATATCTCTGACTCTTGGTCATCCTCCTTTCTGGATTTCGGTGAAACTTTTACTATTGCGCTAGACATATCAAAAGCTTTTGAGAGAGTCTGTCACAAATCTTTAATTTCCAAACTGCCCTCCTTCGGTTTCTATCCTTCTATCTGTTTCTTCATCTCTAATTTCCTTTCTGGCCGATCTATAGCTGCGGTTGTAGATGTCCACTGTTCTTCTCCTAAAGCTATTAACAGTGTTGTTCCTCAGGGTTCTGTCTTGTCACCCACTATTTTCCTTTTACTTATTAATGATCTTTTAATTCGCACTTCCTGTCCTATTTACTCCTATGCCGATGATTCCACTCTTCACTTCTCCACCCGCTTCCCAAAGCGTCCCTCTCAACAGTCACTCCATGATTCGCGTAGTACGGCTATAAAACACCTGACCTCTGATCTTTCTGCTATCTCTGATTGAGGCAGAGAAAACCTTGTGGCTTTCAATGCCTCAAAAACTCAGTTCCTTCATCTGTCTACTCATCACAATCTTCCACACAAATATTCCTTAATTGTCAACAATACGCAACTCAATCCTTCCTCTTCTCTTGACATTTTTGGCGTTTCTTTTTCTTGTTATATTTCCTGGAAAGATCACATATACTCTTTTTCCAAAACAGCTTCTAAGAGGTTAGGTGTTCTGTGCCGGCTCTGCAGTTTCTTCACTCCCAATCAGTTGCTGTCGCTGTACAGGGGTCTTCGCCCCTGTGGCTCAACCCACACAGCTCTACTTGACAGGATGGAATCAAAGGCTTTTCGTCTCATCAATTCCCCCCCCCCCGTTTTACTAACTGTCTTCAATTCCTCTTTCTTCGCCGCATTGTTGCTTCACTCTCTCTTTATTATCGTTATTATAACGGACACTGCTCTTCTGAACTGTTTAACTGCATGTCTTCTCCTTTAAGGAGAGCACGCAGTACCCGACTTTCGATATATTCTCATTCCTTTTCTGCCCAACTCTCTAACGCAAGGGTTAATCACTATTTTCAATTTTTCATCTACTCAACCGGCTCATTCCATCTATCCCCCTGTTTGTGACTTCAAATCTTTGAAACGCAGAGTATCCAGGCATCTCGAAAACCTTGGACCTTGATTTTGACTTTCTTGTTCCTGTATGGGAGGGGCGTTTTTGTGAGCATTTGCCCTCATCCTCTCCCACCTCCACACTGGATACCTTGTTCGTACAATGGAAATAGATTCCCTTACATTAAACGTTCATCAAAGAATACCAAATTTGCTTTTCACGAGTACTAAATGGTTACCTACACCATAACACTTATTCCATTAAGTGAAATAGGAATGGCACTGAGAAGAACGATATCATTTCAATGTGCAATACTTGCCATGTAAACTGAAGAGCCAACGTAAACGTCCCTTCACAAAGACGAAAAATTTTATCCTATGACATGCACTTAATATGCATAGAACGTTGAGCAAATTATTCTGGCAAAGAGGTGCCAATTGTGAATTTTTTGCTTGTCTATTTAACTCAAATACTTTGTAATCTCCGTCTATTTTCTGTTCTTCCTTGATAATGTGAATATATCACGAAAGCGCTCGGACTTTGTGTTTCCTTTTCCTTGTGGTTGTTTGCTTATTAATAAGGTCACGTGTTATTTTGTGATTCTAGTGCATATATATATATGTGTGTGTGTGTGTGTGTGTGTGTGATTGTAGGAGGTTGACTATATCATAATTATAGTATAATTTTTGATAAGAAAAGGGACGCTGTTGTGAAAGTGATTTTATTTATATTTCTAACACATCGACTTTCAATGCATACTCCTTTGTGCGAGACTTGAAACGTCAATAATATAAATAAAATTACTTTCACAACAGCGTCCTTCTTCTTCTTATCAAAATTATTCTCTAAAAATTAAATGACAGGAAGCTAAATTATTTCGAAAATCTGAAGAGAAATACAAAATCCATATTATTATTATTATTATTATTATTATTATTATTATTCATAAAATATTCTATAAAGAAGCTCTTGTGTTAATTATGGAAATCATATCAAACAACCAAGTAAACCACTCGGTAAATCTAAGACATGAAAACGTTTATTTCCCAAAACCGGAACTTCGCACTTGAAACATGAAGGAGATCCCTCTCGTACGAAAGAGTTGATATCTGCAACAATCTGGAAACAAATTTAAAAGCGAATACTCGTTATAGACATTTTTGTATTCAATTAAAAAGGAAACTCTTCACCTTTCTTTCAATATCCTATTCTTTCATTTCTCCCAAAGCCTTTAAAAATTAATTTCATTTGTAAATTACTGTTTTATTTAAATTAAAAAATATTCCATTTACGTTTTGGGAAATCAATATTAACCAGGGGCGTACGCAGGATTTGCTTAAGGGGGTAGGGTGCGAATTATCAGCTCTCCAAAATAATGATGGGCACTTATTCCTTCCCCCCCCCCCCCGGCAATTTCTTTTCTCCCGGTTAGGTCAATTGTACGCCCTTGACAATTGGTTAGGTTAAGTCATGATATTTTCGTTAAAATATTCTACTTATTCCTTTTATTTTTACGAAAATATCATGACTTAACCTAACCAATTGTCAAGGGCGTACAGTTGACCTAACCGGAGAAAAAGAAATTAGGGGGGGAGAAAAGGAATAAGTGAAATGCATAAAGCAAGAGCGATGCACAATGTTTAAATGTCTTTGATCATATCTATTGATCGATAAATTAATATCTTTGTGGCCACATTTTGATACTGATTGAATGCTAAATTTTCCATCCGATTTATTATTATTATTATTATTATTATTATTATTATGCCTTGTACTGGAACTGACTGAATATTAAATTTTCCATTTCATTATGCTCGAATGCTCTTCATTTTTTGTATCCACCCGAAGAGGATGCCAGGGCATCGAAAACTGTTGTGGAAATAAAGTGTCTATTAGAGTGGGTTTTTATTATCACATTTTGACCTTCACGTAGAAAAAGTGAAGTTTTTTGCATTTACTCTTCATATTATCAATATTTGATCATTGTCATTACTCCAATTATCTTTTCCAAATTTATGTTTTGATACACTTTTTAGTAATACTCATTTTTAGAAGCAGGAAATGCAATGGGGGGGGGGTCCCAGGCCCCCTGCTCCCCCCTTATGTACGCTAGTAATATTAATCAATATACTATTAAACTTTTATTAAAGTAATAAATCCAAATTACTGTATATAAGTGTTATGACCCAAAGTATATAAACTATGCATGATGTAAGTAATTATTGCCATGAAACGTAACAATCTCTCAGTGCCTCATAGCTGGCAGTTCTTAAGCCACAGTATTTAAAATTATGTCGTTAATGAGAAAATAAAATGTACTTGTAGTCTCTCTGTACGGTCTTTTAAACACTTCTTCTTCTTCTTCTTCTTGTTGTTGTTGTTGTTGTTTCGCATCTTTGATAGTAATTCCATTAAACTTTCCTCGGTTAAATTTCTTTGATGGAGCTCACTTATTAAAAGAAAAAAATTAAACTTTTCCAATCTTAATTTTGTGAAGTTCTAAAACTAAATGAAGACGAAGAAAGAGCAAAATGACGCTTTACAGCCACCTCCCGAACACCAAATAGGTATAAGTATCCCACCAACGAAATTTAATCTAGGAAAGTTTAATTTGAATTAATATCAATGGTGCGAACTAATTATATAACAAGTAGTAGAAATTCTATGGAGATGCTTCAGATATGCAAACGAAACGTCAGAAGAAAGGAAGAAAACTCTTTTGGCAAAAAGTCGTCCTGAAATTTGGATTGTCAATTTGGGATACTTATTTTCTATTTTCGGGAGATTGCTGCGACGCGTTCTCATTTTGGTTTCACTACGTCTTCTCTTAGTTTTAGGACTTCACAAAATTAGTAAGAATTGCAGTATTATATGAGGCTAAATCGATGCCCATATATTACTGCACTAAAAACATCCAATTTGCAATGTGGGTTGCAATACTATTCTTGAGATGGTCGGTAAAGCTATCGTCTCGACTTTTGTGCGTTCGTTTGACTGGAATCACTAAATCTGAAACTCGTTCCTCGGTCCTTCTTACGTTATAGGAGCTGTTTGCAGGGATTGTTGCCGAACCACAGATTCATTGTAGTTGTTCTTTGTGATAAACTAAAATTTGCGATGTCTACAAATTTTATGTGTAGAGTGGGCCCCATCTGAAAGGAAGCTTTTTGTGCCTGTTCTGTAATCACCGATGGCCATCCTGGTCTATTTACAATAATACTATGAAAGTATCCCACGTGGAAGCTGAAGATTTTTAATTATCTGGTTTTTATTTTGACCACCGTCTGTCTGTGCTTTCATTCGTCTGTTCTTTAGAAAAAAAAGTCATACTGTGTATGAAATGCACCAACTGTATAAGGCATCTTTAACGATCTAAACATCTTAGACACGACACCACCGTTGTTACAGTAATTTTATGGATACTCAATTCATTTAAATATATATATATATATATATATATAATATATATATATATATATATATATAACGAGAGGAGGGACGACAAGCTTGACCTTCGTGAAATGAGGAATCATTGCGCGGAACCTTTGAAAGGTTGAAAGGTGTGTGTATATATATATATATATATATATATGTGTGTGTGTGTGTGTTATATATATTATATATATTATATATATATATATATATATATATATATGTTAACCCCTCCGTCTATGATCCTGGGGTGGTTCGAATCGACGGGGGTTCTGGTTGGGAGGCAGCAACGAATATTTTCTCGCGATATTTTTCTTCTATAATATTCTAATTTCTTTTCCCTCGCTATAGGGTCGACAGTTGTTAATTCTTCTCTTTCTATACTACTCTGATACTTTCTCTTGGCACTAAACTTATCGACTTTACTGACTAAATTCTTCTGAAGAGAGCCCAACTCGAAGGGGAAAATAAAAAGTAGTGCTCTGAATTTTACAGGGGTAGAGGTTCGACCTCTTTCGACCATGGCTCAGGCCGGAATCTAAAAATTAAGGAGGCAAGGGGCCTCTTCCCCCTCCTCGCAGCGAGGCTGCTAACAAGGGAGTGCTCAGCCTTTGAGTTGGAGTCAGAATGAACATGGAACAATTTTTGTGGGTTTATATACCCAAAAACTGCTAACATCATTATTATTAAAGGTTGAAAAGGCTGCATTATTTTGCACAATATTTGAAAATAAAGTAAATCTTTTAACTGTGGTAATGTTTAAACGAATAAACAAGATATTTGAAGACGAAGCCATAGTTTTATCTTAATCTGCGTATTTTCAGATCTGATGTTATCATCTGCCAAGTTAACTAAAAGTGGAATTTGAACTATGCATCTTTACACTAAAATATGCATATGAGTAAAAGTTAAAGGTTTAAGTTTTACAATTAAATGCTTAGGCATGACATGACTTCATCTTTTATAACGAAGAGAGAATATATACAAAACATGACATGGCAAAAGTTACTCAGGATTCATTATTAAGCTAAATCTAAAAATGATTAAGAAATTTTTAAAAGAACAAGTCATCAGTTATTTCGCAAAGAAGAAAGCACATCAAAATTTATCAACGAAAAAATAAAATAAAAAAAATAATAATATCGCCGCGTATACATTCCTAAATGGCGACATAATGTCGGGTCGTGCATTGAGTACAATATAAGTACATCACTGAGTACATTGTAATTTCGGTTTATTACAATTATGGATGAGTTCATATTCACTTAGTATCGTTTAATTACACTTCCATTTAAAGTACATTATAAGTTATTATCATTAATTACAGTTTCATTAAAGTGCGGTACATCAATTACATTATATTAAAGGATTACATTTAATTACAATTTTATCAAATTGTTAATTGACATATCTACTACTGAAGTAATCTAAATAGGTGATACAATTGATATAATGAAGGGGAGTTAACCGTTGTTCTATAATTTAAAGGGGATTAACAACAATGTTATATATTTATAGTTAACAGTAATTACGCCAAATTATGTTAAATAGTATTAGAACCTGGTTGGGTATCAGAGTTTGAAAGTCTAATTAGCCAGCGATGAGGAAAGCGGAGGAAAATACGGTATTTTTTTCATTGGAAGTACACGGATATTTATGATAACGTAATACATAAGTAATGCAGAATTTGAATGACAATTAGATAGAATTAGTAAGTACAAGTAATGAGAACGGGGATAACTATGTGACGTAAGCCGATAATGAACTAGTGGCCAGGCAGGGAAACAATACAGTATATTATAATAATATAACATACAACATAACACCTTATGTTATAAATTTGGATCAGAGCGAAAGGAGATTTTTATCTAAGAAGCGTTCGATTTTGCGGTGATTAGCGAATTCGACCACTTACCTAAGCATTTATGAATATCTTGCGAGGGGTGAACGCACTTAAAAGAAAAAAATGAAAAAATAATACATGCGAACGTATTTGGACGTTTTCGAACGAATGCATAAAGTTTTGCATTTCATATACTGACACGAGTAAAAAATGAATATTTAATAAAAATTGATAGAGGGTAATGGTCAAGATAGGACATGGATGTACGAATGAACAACGTATAAATAATGGGAGGATTTAAAAGGAACGAATTAGAGAAAAAGAATGGTAATAAGGACCAAGTACACTACGGGTTAGATGCAAGACAATCATAATTAATTATAATAACTTCTATAACAAATGGAAAATGGATACGACTAAACCATAGAAATGGTAGATCGTAGGGTTGTGACACAAACAAAAATAGAAAACTCCAAATAAAATTTTTATCCGAACTCGCGTTAAGCGATTTTGATTCTTATGTAAAAAATGAATATTGACTGTTCATTGTTCATTTTTACATATATGAAATGAAATGAAATGAAAAGGTTTATTGGCAGACTATAGTCCATATGACAAATATTATTAATACAATGACAGTTCATATACTAAGGATAGAAATATATACAGTTGATTAGAAATAATACTGCACAGTCGAAGTTAAGTGGAGCTACATTATATATATATATATATATATATATATATATATATATATATATATACTAAGGCTACTTAGTTCTTTATATACGTGGAGCTGCCGCAAAAAAAAATATTTGAGACATTTTTACGCAAGTTGAATTTTCCTCTTCCATAAAATGGTATAAAAGATTGGTTCATTCTTTTTGTTTGATAAATGTTCCTTTTTAAACGAATTTTCTTTTTATTTGTTTTAATGATTTTTAAGTGGTTCCTTCTTATCTTTTTATCTTTCTGCACATTTTAAATTTGCGTTCATTTTCGTAAACTATTTTAGACGTTTTAGAAGAGTTTGCAATTGTACTGACTCACGCAGTTTCAATGAGACCTTTTTAACACGCTTCCATTCTTGTATGAGTAGTTGCGCAAATCTTTATGGTTATTGTTGTTGTTATTGTTTGTTGGGGTTGTTTAACCTCCTTCACAACATCTAAGTTCATATAAACCGCCATACAGCTTTAAGTGGGATCCGAATCACGGGTCGCTACGTAATCTGGACGCGGAAGACGGTCTCCCATCCAACTACTCTCTAGACCCATTGTCGCTTAATTTCGCTGACGGACAGGAAGTCGTGTTACGACAATGGCCACGTCAGTAAAAATATAAAAAAGGTTTTTACATTTAAAAATCCTAAATTATGTATATCATATATGCGAGTTTCTGCAACGTGTTAAGAAGTGATGTTAACTGATGTTGTTCACTGATGTGTGTATATATATAATTATTATATATATGTATATATATATATATATATAGTGATGTGTATAATGCCATGATTCCGTTTCAGTGAGTTCTTCACGTTTATACATCATTATTTAACTCTTCCTAAAATCCAAAATTTAATCAAATTTTAAATAATTTTAACATTAAAAAATATTTACATAATTACCAATAATTTAAATTCAAAACGGATAAAAAAAAACTTTCTCAAATTCTCTTTGGTGTAAAAGAAGTAAAATTTAAACTGTAAAATTTGCTATGATTTAATTTCTGCTAATTTGCATGTTTGAAGAACTCAAAGAAAAGACCGTAAAAAATGGAACACGATTATATTCTACGTTTCGCGCGCGCACACACACACACACACACACACACACACACATATATATATATATATATATATATATATATATATATACTGTATATATATATAATATTAATTGACTGCAAAAAGATAAAAGAGAAAAGTTGCAACATTTCATACTCAGTTTCTGGGGCATCCTCAGACAGGAAGCCTCAGAAACTGGATGCGAAATGTTGCAAGTTGTTCTGCATATGCCTATCTGTATTTAATGCCATTATGATGATGAAATTTTCCATTCCAAAAGTTGTTGTAAACGGAGGTTTACATTTGTTTAGCTTATTTCGCAAATGTGGCAAAAATATCTCTTCCTAGTCTGAGTCATTCCCATTTCATTCTTCCTCAAGAATGAGAAATCTGAAATGGGAATCTCATAAAAGACAATTCTCACATCGATCCATTTTCATTCCCACTGTAAAACTTCCCGCTTTAATTCAAAATTTTCCCAAAATACCCCCTTGAGCCGGCAGTTCTGTCACAGCCATCATTTTTTACCTTTTCTCAAACTAGAAAACCTTTGGCGAATGTGAAATTCCTACTTGTGGTTCCCGGATGGAAATGGAAATGACAGTGAGTGAGAAGCACTCTGCCGAGAAGAGCCACTGTAAGTCGCGGGAAATTTCCGTGTTTAGTCGGGACTACATCATAGTCCGTTTTGAACCACAGTTTTAAACCACGGTTTTGAACCACGGTTACGACTTTGGCGAAAACGGACTTTCTTTTGGATTGCTACAATAAATGTCGGTAAACTTAGAGATAAATGCGAAGAAATAATTGAGTTCATGGAATCGAAATCTATACATATTATGGGAATCGCAGAAACCAGATAGAGAGGTGAAGGAACCAAGGTACTGCACAATGATTATAAGTGCATAGACAAGGGCAGAGAAGAGGATACCAGATCGGGTGTTGCAATTATACTGTTCCCCCGATTTTCTGAACATGTTGCTGGAGTGATAATGAAGAGTGAGAGATTAATGGGAGTGACCCTGAGCCTAAATGGAGAGAGTCTATCTGTAATCCAGGCATATGCACCGCAGCGTGGAAGATCACAGGAGGAAAAGGAAACTTTTTATGAGGATCTTCAGGGAATGATAGATGGGCTGCCTTATGGACCAAGAATTTTGATGGGAGACCTAAATGGCCATGTGGGTGGAGATCGAAACGGAAATGAAGACGTGATCGGGGCATTTGGTGTGGGAGAGAGAAATTTGGAAGGGGAAATGCTGGTAAATTTTTGTGCAAGAAATGTTCTTAGTATAATGAACACATTTTTTAAGCACCAGGAATCACATCTCTATACGTGGTATGGATGGAATAGTAGAACCGGAAATTATGATAAGAAGTCTCAGATAGACTTTATTGTGGTGGATAAAAAGTAATTGGTGAAAGATGTAAGAGTAGTATCATCTGTGTCTTTTGACTCGGATCATAGACTTGTTAAAGCCAAAATTTGGCTTCCAATACCACAAAATATAAAAAAGCCTAGAAGGAAAAGAGTGTGCACGGAGAATATACCAGAAAAACGGGAAGAGATTAGAACTAGAACTGAAGGGGCTTTCGGACAAAGGGTAGCTACGGAAATAGTAGAGGAGGTTTGGGTTGAGTTTAGGAGAACGATGGAAGGAATACAGCGAGATGTGATTGGAGAAAGGGCAGTTGGAGGGTCAAAAAAGAAAAAGACGGCATGGTGGACCCAGGAGGTAAAGGAGGCAGTGACAAATAAGATGCGTGCTTTTAGGAGATGGCTTAAGGATAGAAATGAGCAAACAAGGCACGAATATGTCCAAATGAGAAACCACACCAACGAGGTTAAAAGAAGAGCGAAACGCTCTGTGTGGAAGAAAATAGGTAGAGACTTAGAAGAGAATTTTCAAGGCTCGAAGAAGTTACTGTATGGCATGGCAGTAGTATGGGCACAAAATAAGAGGGTACATTGCAATTGAAAATGTTGCAAGAATGCTGGCACCAGTGCCAACCCCCTTGTTGCAAGGCACCTCCCCAAGGGGGAGGGGGTTGTTGCAAGAGCAACAAGGGTTATGCAACTTGGAGGCAGAGTTATCCCCCAAGAGAAAGAGAGAGGAGGAGAGAGAAGAAGAGAGGTGTTCGCTTGACAGGAGCCAAGCGCATATTAAGACTTCAGCCGAGCGGACGTTGTCTTATAGGCCCCTAATCAGCCAATCGGCTTAATCAGCTAGTGCCTCCAGGCATTATCAGCCAGTTGGCACAGTGTATAATTCGTTTTGACACGTACACACCCGTCTATATCCCCATAAAATATTACGCACACAGATTATATGCGTCGGGTTCGAGACCCGGTGGCGGCGCGTCCTTCCACGGTTGGTAGCCAGGGTAACCTAATGATCCGTGTTAAACTGTAGGTCTAAGGTGGAGTATAAACATCCTTTCACGAATGGTAGATAAATGGGTAACCAGTCTCTCTCTCTCTCTCTCTCTCTCTCTTTCTCTCTCTCTCTCTCTCTCTCTCTCTCGCTCCCTCTCTCTCGCCCTCTCGCTCTCTCCCTCCCTCTCGCTCTCTCTCTCTCCTTCCCTCTCGCTCGCCCCCTCTCGCTCGCCCCCTCTCGCTCTCTACCTCTCGCGCGCTCTCTTTTATATATATATATATATATATATATATATATATATATATCCCCGTTAAAAAGTAGGTCTAGGGTGGGTGAAAAGATTGACATTCATCAGAATGAACAATTCGAGCGAAGCAATCGAAGGGTTAACCAAAGAAAGCCTATATGTACAGTTCCGGAAAAAAGTTCATCTAAAAAAATTCTGGAAACTATAAAAAATTAGTACAAGTGTGCGCAAAATTTATAATTAACAATCACGTCAAATTGCATTAATTAACTCAACCTCTCCCAATTCTGATAATTATTCTTTTGAATTATTTTATATCAATGTAGAACCCGCTAATTCCTTCATATATATATATATATATATATATATATTATATATATATATATACACAGTTATATTTAACTTCGTTTACATTTAAAAATAAAATTTGAAACATCTGATATTCAGAGTTTTTCTACAACAAAAAAAATTTAATACGAGAAATGTAGGGACTTCATGCTCCACTAATTCCATTGCTGTGGGTGAGGCTATAAATACCCTCTCACTTCCATTCTGAACTTCTCTCATATATATATATATATATATATGTTGTTTATCTAATTCTTTATTGCCGTTTCTCTGGTTTCCAAGATTCGAAATAAGGCATGCACCAATAAATTATATGACTGGCAGCATCGGGTCATTAATTATACGAGCCATGAGAGGTCGAGTTTTAAATAGTGATAATTAAACGAATCTTTGTGAAAAGTTGCCTGATGAGGTGATATTTTTTTAAAAACCATTTCCAGTTCCAGACGATTTAATTTACAGGGCATAATAAATTTTTCGAAGCTAATTTAGAGGGGTACCATAATTCGCTCTATTTTCACCCACACGTGTCTTCAATTTCCTCTGAAAGGTCACATGATGAGGCGTTGATTATTTTTTTTTTTATTTATTTATTGTATCGTATAAGAATTCCGCGATACAATATACGTTTACAGATGGGAGGAAATGTCTCGAAGGGCTGAAGGACTTCGAGCCCTGATGGCTTTTCTTCATGGCCTTCCACTCTTATATTTCAGAGCCATAAACCGATTCACATACCATCCTCAGCTGCCTCTCTCTCTCTCGCTCTCGCTCTCTCTCTCTCTCTCTCTCTCTCTCTCTCGATCGATCGATCGATCGATCGATCGAATACAAGATAAAAAAAGCGTTTCTCTCTCTACGAATGGGGATATCTGACACGTCCCAGATTTCAAGGGGCAGCCAATCACACCCCTGTGGGTGGAGACCATGACCTCTGTTTGGCCGCTATGCAGGCGTTTAGCCCCTCCCAAAATTCACTGATAGCCAATAGGAAGCTCGCGAATCGTGTGTTGTGGGTTGGTCACAAGCCCCCCCTTATAAAAAGGGTCAGTTCATCTCAGAGCCTCAGTTCGTAGGGTTTTTTTCGCATAGTTTTTTCAAATATACACTATGAATCAGTTATCGCTCTGCAATTCTCCCGATTTGTTTGAAGATCAAGATTTCTACCCATCAGCTGCGCTCAACCTTTTCAACGCGGTGGAACAGAATGAACTTCTATCTACGCAAGTTGTTTCTGAAATTGTGACGAAATGCAAGAACCATTCAATGAAGACGATATTAAAATGTAAGTAGTTAATTTTTTATTATATTCTGCGGTTCATTCAGTGTTAACTTATAAGTGCCATAATAAATGCGATTTGAAATATTTTGTGCTTTATTCTCGGCCTATATATAAAGTTTCAATCGGCGTTAACTTATAAAAGGCCACAATAATTGCGTTTTGAAAAATATTTTTAATTATTCTGTTTCCTTCGTGGTTATTTCAGCATATATATATATATATATTATATATATATATTATATATATATATATATATATATATATGTATGTGTGTGTGTGTATATATATAATATATATATATATATTAGGGTGACAACTTCTTATAGGGATAAAATTTGAAATTCAAAACAATTTGCCGGCCATTTGTCCAATGCTGCCACCCTATGAGGATACACCGTAGACGAAATCTCATGGAATTCGGAAAGCATTTAGGGGTGCCTCGAGTCACATGAATGAAACTGTCGCGCGGAAGAAATTTCAAGAATGAACGAGTTTCGAAAACGCTTCAAAAACAAAAATGTTTCGAGAATGCAAGTGTATTATATAATTTAATAGAATTGTTTCCTTATTTCATACTATAGATTATGCAAATCGATTCATTTATTTCATTAAATTAAAATTTTCATAAATAAATCGTTAAATAATGATGTGTATCAATCTTTGGATGATCAGCTTTTGGTGCTTGAAGTTCATTTTGCATACGACTGCCTGACTGAAAACAACGCTTAGAAGTTCTCTCCCGATTCTTTTAAGATATCTAAGGTAATATTTTTTATTTTGATACACTGATTATATGATTATTGGAAATTGTTCTAGAAAAGTTTCATTAATTGTTGGCATAGTTTGATGTTTAAATTATATTTGATTTCCTATGATAATATATATACGAGTATATAAATATATATACACAGGGCCGTCGAGAGGGGGGTCAGGGGGGGGCCAGTTCACACCCAACGAAGTGCTCACTGTTCACTGGGACGGAAAAATTCTACCAGACGATGAAGGTGGTCGGTGTGACCGACTAGCCATTTTCGTAACCGGAGTTGATACCGAGAAGCTCTTGGGTGTACCTAAGCTGACATCAGGAACGGGTGAGGTCATCGCCTCGGTGGTACATGCTGCGCTCAAAGAATGGAATGTGTCAGAAAAGGTATCAGCTATGAGCTTCGACACTACAGCTTCAAATACTGGTTACTTGTCTGGGGCATGCGTAATTTTGGAGCAGAAACTCGGCCGCCGACTCTTATACCTTGCATGTCGCCATCACATCCTAGAACTTGTCGTTGAGAAGGCGTACATGGAATGCATGGAACCATCATCTGGTCCAGATATCCTCCTATTCTCCCGCTTCAAAGAGACGTGGAATACAATTTGCCAAGATAAGTACAAGACCCTGTCAGACCTTCCATCGAGTCTGAATGAGAATCGAGAAGAACTGATCGCTTGCTGGAATCTATATCTGACAAAACATCAGCCGAGGGATGATTACCGTGAATTCTTGAAGTTGTCGATTACAATCCTTGGAGGTAATTTACCTAACTTTAGGTTTCGGCGACCTGAGCACTTCACCGAGCACGTTGGATGGCAAAAGTAATTTATTCATTAAAAATCCTGCTGCTTTCCCATCAGTTCAGATTTACAACTCGTGAAATGTCTGGCTTAAAACGATTTGTATTTTTTGCCCTGGAGTTATATGTCAGCGCGTGGTTCACGGCCAGCAGTCCTTCATCTGCTCCCGCGAACGATTTGAAGCTTCTTCAAGACCTAGCAAAGTACCACGATGAAAAGATCTCAGCATCCTGCCTTAGTGTCCTCGGTCGTCACTTATGGTACCTCAGCGAGTACTTGATTGGTCTCGCACTCTTTGATAAAGGTATCAATGCAACGACGAAAAAGAATATCGCTCGATCAATCCTCGAAAAAGAAGCTGCTGAAGATCCTCCAAAGCGAGCCCCAATACCTGCTGTTTCTTCCATTTCAACAAAGCAGCTCTCGGACTTTGCCTCGAAAGGATCAAAGCTTCTCTTTGAACTTCTAAAAATTAATGATGGTTTCTTGTCCAAGGAACCAGAGACCTGGCCGGACGACGAAGATTTCAAGACTGGTTTGACTATAGTTGAAGGACTAAACGTCGTCAATGACATGGCAGAGAGGGGAATTGCCTTGATCCAGGCCTTCAATACCGAAGAATGAAGAACAGCGCCAACATCTCTTGCAGGTTGTTGAGGATCCTAGGAAGTCTCAGCCTGGTACATTGAAAAAGGGGTATGGCTTGAGGAAAAGCAAGAATTAATGGGTGGTCTACAATTGAATGAAAGACACCCTGGAATATATTTAGTAAATATATTATTTACTTATTACGATTGGAGTACGCCTGCACTTAAACCTTATGAACTAAAACTAACGTTTATTTACATTAATTAAAAAAATATTAATTTATTTTTACTAGGTAATGAATAATTAATTTTTGTTATAAGGAGAATTATTTACCTCACTTGAGACACCCTTAAATATTATCTGAATGACCTAATATTTACAGTACATTGTTTTCTCATGTAGTAGCAGGATTGAACAAATGGCCAATAAAAAACTCCAACTTTCGATTTTTATTGTCACCCTAATATATATGGTGTTTTGTTTTATTTGCACATTTCTTGATAATTTAAAAATTTACAGAAAGTTGTACAGGTAGGATTTTAAAATTACCAAAACTATTAAGAATTGTCTGTGAGTTCGAGATCCGTTGCAGGCAGAGGGAGCACAGCACACCCAGCTAATCTTCCTTTTGAGCTGTAAATCAGTGCACTTGCTATTAATTATGCTGTTTCCTTCGTGGTTATTTCGGCATATATATATATATATATATATATATATATATATACAGAGGGTGTCCGAGAATTATCTGTACAATTTTTGGCTGTTATTAAAAGTCAACCATGAAGTGTAGAAATTCCAGTTTGTCCCATTTTACAGAAAATCTCATTAAGTTTTTTCTGATACCACGTTTTGACAAGTTTTTTAGAAATGTACGCGGGTGACAGACATTGATGATTTAAAAGCAAGAATCACAGCTGCTATTGAGCGAATTGATGTGGATATGCTGCAGCGTACATGGCAACATTTGCAGTATCGATTGGATGTTTTGCAAATCACTAATGGTGCACATATCGAATGTTTGTAACAACGTTACTTTAATAAAAGAAACTTTTGAAAATACAGATTCTAAATAATCTTGTTTAAGAATTTTACGTGTGTTATCAAGAATTTTATTAAAAGATGAAATTGTACAGATAATGTTCGGACACACTGGAATTTCTAAAAAACTTGTCAAAACTTGGTATCAGAAAAAACTTAATGAGATTCTCTGTAAAATGGGACAAACTGGAATTTCTACACTTCATGGTTGACTTTTAATAACAGCCAAAAATTGTACAGATAATTCTCGGACACCCTGTGTATATATATATATATATATATATATAATATATATTATCTCGATAATTTACATCACCGCAGTAGGATTTTAGAAATATTAAAAACTTTTAAGAATTGTCTGTGGGTTCAAGACCCGGTGTCGGCAGACGTTGTCTTAGCACTCATACTTTTGAAAATTGTCAGGATATCTGCTTTTTTATTATAATTTTTAGAATTCGTAGCATTTCTCTTATTGTAACTCTTTGATTAAACTAATTTATTTTTACTTAACTTTAAAGGACCGATGCGGAACTTGAGCGTGTTATAGCTACTTTTCGTTTTGATGAAAGGGGAATAAGTGATATGGGTGCTTTACCCCACAACCAAACCAGTGATCTGAACACAGAGGTCGTGGTATTGGCTCACATCCGGTCCAACGAGTGCCAGGTCATCGAGGAACTAATGTAAGTATTTTTTGGGGGGTTAAGAACAAAACACATTGTATTTTCATTTAATTTATTAAATGGTAGAAAACATGTACAAAGCGGAACCAGTGTCCATTAAATAAGTCTTAATGGCTACAAATAGGCCCATACACAATATAGATATACACCTTTACACAATACAGCGGGTGCTAACATATGGGAACCTTTTTTTTAACTGTCTCCATACATTTGTATCATTTATTTCAGTGTTGCACAAATCGAATAATTTTAAAAAATTTATAAATCCCTTTCCACGTGAAATGTGTTTGAGAAATGAGAGAGCATACATCCCGCACGTGTTACTATAATGTCCTTGAAGGCGATATGGGTTCCATACAATCTCAGGTACATGTATCTGTTCGATAAACTGCACAACCACAGAATCATTCCAGGGCTGAGTGCCGAGTGAGTCAAAATAGTACATTCTTTCCCTATTTTTAAAATAGATTGCAAACCAATGAATCCCCTCACCCCCACAATGTCGGTGTTAACGATAATCCCATACCAGTTTCTCGTAGTTGGCAACTTCAATATTTCATTCTTCGCAAACACACCGTTAAATTTGGAGCGTGTGAATCGGTCACTTTTCATTACTCTCTGGAGTGTATTCGCGTCCATTTTAAAAGTGTGTCACCACGTTCCTGAAAAGATCAACTTCTATTAGTGCCTGTGATTCGAGGTAAACTAGCACACTTATAGGCGCGTCTATAGGCTTCGCAAATTTCAACCTGACTGGGATGTTTCCACTCTGTTGTGGACTTAAGTGCGTATTTACGCCAGCAGAGAAGTCAGGCGTAATATCAAATGAATAAATGTTAAATTCTTCGACAAATTCTTTCTGCGTTACACCAAACCCAAGCTCGTCACATGCACCTGTATTATGAGCCAGATTACTATAAGCTCTCGCGCAGAGAGGGAACACAGCATCTGATGAGTAATCAACAGTCATAGTCCCTCCCAAAGCGATGCCATTTACGTATAGGGTTATATTTTTAAGGCTGAAATTCTCGAATTTAAAGGCACTCTTTTTATATTTTCCATTCGTCGAGGCGTGGTCCTGCATTCCAATTAATATCCTTTTAGGTAGAACTCCAAGGGCCTTGTTTTCTAGTTGCCTCGAGGCCAACCCGGCGGGCACCGTGTATAGTTTGATCTGTACCCTGTTAATTGGGTATTTTACTGTGGCGTGTATTAAGTCTTTCTCAATTTCTATTTGTTTTGGCGAACTTAATTTCACTCGGCGTATACGCAAATACGCCTCCATTATGTGAATCACAACGGGTTTCGCGCCCTCTTCTTGATCAGACCCCAGATTTATGCAGATCTCAGGAATCGTGCGGGTAAGCTTCAAATTCATATCCACCCCGTTCATAAGCAGTTTCTCCTGGAATGTGAAATCTGTATGAAGACGTCCAAAACATTTGTATATATTTTTTTAAGAATTTTTAAATTTATCCTTTATACCATTTTCATCTTTAGTATGGTAACATTCCTCGGCGGTTAAAAAGGTGTCCTTCGCTTCTTTTGAAAAGTTGAGGACATTTTCTAGATAGGCTCGTAGGTGATAATCCCCCTTTCCTGCCGAGATGTTAACCTGATTTAAATACACCTCACACTGGCTGAATATGGAGTGTAAAAAGTTGGTTTCAGGGTACGCTGAGTAACTATCATCGCAATCCGTTCCATCAAAATGGGCTATACGCAGTTTAGCGTACATGGGCATGCAGCTCGGGTCAAAAACGTAAGGGTCTGAGCTGGGTGTCACGAATTCTATAGGGGCACTCGGCGAACTAATTGTGTTTAATGGGTTAATTGTAATAAAGTCGCTATGCTCAATAGAGACCTGAGTGGGGGCATATCAAAGAGGGACAGTTCCGATTTACAGCATTGTAAACTACACGGATGGATGAAACGCGCCAGGATGAATCAGAAATAGTGCCACCTCTCTCGACAACTAGTAATCAGCCTATGATTCGTGAGAGTAGTGTCCTCAGCTTATATCAGTTAAAAAATGATCAGCCATAGGTTTCATACGCTTAGAGCACTTCTTTTTTTATTTCCTTTTACGTTTAGCGCCACGTGATAGTAACCCCTTCTTCCTGGCAGATCTCTACTTTCTGCCACCACGTATTTTTCTCTTTGTATCTTTGATGATTTCGTCCCGTGTACGTTTTAAATGTTTTTTAGAGCTTCTTTAGGCTTAGTTCCACCCATTATGTCTTCTGCCGCGTTAAAACCTGTTTGTAACGCCTTCCTCCCTAGGTACCTGGCACCCCTCTTCAACAGTGGGACAGCGGTGCGTAGTATGGATGAAAAAATGGATCCAAGCCCACTCCCACGCTGGTATCTCACTCCTCGGTAGACTGTGAGTGGTCTTCGAGTCATTATAAACGGCGAAAGTGTAGCTTCACTGTTAAGCTCCCATCACCGAATGGGAAATTTTTCCCTCAATCGTTCTTATATATATCGAGATGTTGGTTAATAGATTAGTCGGAACATTCACATAATGGGGCTTGTCATATGTAATGCTCAAACTTTTCCCTCTTTGGTTGGGGATGTGTGCAATGCGCAGCAGGCGCGCCTGGGTGTCCCCAACAAATTGGTGTTCTACGATATTGCTGTAAATATAGCACATGTCTGGAGGTGGAGAGCTTTCACCCAATTTCTCCATCTTCAATTGATACATTAAGCTGGACAAGTCATGCTGTGCCTCGTGAAAGGTATCTCTTTGGAGAGCTACGCTATATCGGCCCTCGGCCACAATTGTGAACAACTCTTTATCTTTAATATTTCTACTAAGCGTTGATTTTAACTTCAATGTGCATGCAAGCGTGTCTATATTTACGACTTCAAAAAGTAAATTGCTTGTCAGGTACGACTTTTCAAGACTCTTGTTTAACCCCATCACATGATGTCCATGGCTGTATCATAATGGCCGATTCCTAGCGAAACATTTGTGCTATAGTACTGTACGTCACCGAACAGGACTGATCGCATAGTATTGTTTAAGGTTATGCCTAATTTTTCGCACTCATCGATCCTTCTCAGGCTCAGAAATATGATTTGCTCATTTTCAAGAGTTAAAAATTTGGAGACTAACTGGAGTTCACATAAACCCACCTCATACGAATCACACAACCAGCCATTTCACCAGGTACATTTTTCTCTTTCCTGAACCTTTGCTGCCTAAAATTTTTTCAATTTTAAAAACACTTTTTCCTAAATTAAATGTCACTTTCTGCAACTCCTCGCGGTAAAAGCCTCCAGCGATCTCTTCCCCATTCAAATCTTCAACGTAATACATCATTATCTCGCCTTTAAGTCTCATAGCATCAACTTTAAAAATCTCACGTGTCCATCCTTGCTCAAAGCCCTTCGCGAATTGATTTCCCGAACGTGATAGCCTTACATAATCAGTGATTTTTAAATGTGTAGAGTGTGATGGCGGTGCTCCATCTCTTCTCACCTCTGGCAGCGTACCTCTTTCTAAAACTTCGTTAGATGTTGTGCCAATCGTACGGTGGTGTGAACGGTTTATGATGATGCCAATGACCCGAGAGCGTTTATATATCTGTATGTGTTTTTATGTGTAAAATAGCGATGCATGCGTTCCTTTATGGTACGTTGAACTCTTTCAGCTAAAGAGGTCTTATGTATAGAACTGCTAGTGTAGTAACTGATATTAAACTCTGTCAGCATGTTCTGAAAACGCGACCTATAAATTCTTTCCCCATATCCGTACAAAAATAGCCAGGAACCCTTTCTTCTTTTAACATCAACGTTTTGGTCGCTTTAGCAACGTTTCAGGCGATTTATTTTTCAGGGGAACTAGCCACAGATATCTAGAGAATACATCTATTATGAATAGGATGTAGCGGTATCCGTCATTATACAATGAATATCTTCGCATGTCTGTTAAATCCTCTTGCCAAATAGAGTCAATCAAATCCGCTGTTGTCTTGGCCGTTTAAAACCTTTTTCTCATCGGTTTATGAAGTGTATAATCATCCTGTTCCCACAAAAACCGATCAACATCTTTTTTCCCTATTCCGTAAACACCTCTGTACAGTCTATTAACGTCACCATAGGAGGCAGGGTTAGAAATGTCATAATAGCGTTTACTTAATATGTGAGCTATTTGCGTATTTTAGAGACACGTGGATAAGGTTGGCCGTTTGTTCTCTTCTTTCTCCTCTTCAGAGACGCTGCTGCTGCTGGGGACGATGGCGTACTCAGTTGTGACACATGAGAGACTTGATCCAGGTCTTTTAACCTATTCAGATTATCTATCAATGTTTTGGGGACATTTATTTGTTGTAGTCTTGTTGTTTTAATATGCTTCCATCCTGTTGGTGAGGGTCTGTCCCACTTTCTCACCAGATCATGAACAATATCAACGATATTGGATCCTTGTACCTTTCTTCCTTCAACAATGACCTCGCCTGTATCGGCCCACTCTATGATGGGGTTCTCACTCAATAGATTATAAAGACTTAAGCCTTTATTCCTCAATGTATGTGGGAGACTGTTTTTTAATACATGTTCGATGTGTCGTGGTCCGTTGTTCCTTGGTTGGTCATCTCTAATGTCGGGCCCAGGTCCTGTGTCACCATGTTCAGCGCTACTGGCGCTGTGCCTAATAACCACGGGGAGCTCTGTAAGATTCTTATAATCTTCGTACTCATGAAGAAATTTCTGCAAAGCCTCTTGGTACAAGAGCCTTTTCTCATCAGGTAACGTTTCACTGTTTAATAGGGCTAGCAACTCGCTTTCCTTTCTTTTAAGCCTACTTTTACGGGGTTCTAGAGCCGTGTCTGGAATCTTTGAACTTTGCAATGAAGCATACACCTCGTGCGGGATCACAATCACTTCTTCATTATATTAATCTAGTCAGTAGAGGACCAAAAACTGAAAATAAGATAGGTAGGAATGATCCTCCTCTTTCTACAATAATTCGCTTTTTCTTACCCATCGTTTGACTTTTATGAGAGAGCGCTCGTATTATGTTCTTGTAACGACGTAAGCGAGCCTTCTGAGGGGGTTTCATTGGCACATTACATTTTATAACATTAAAACAGATTTCACAGGTGCATTTTAAAAAGTCGGAGTCGATATTTTTAACAAACATCTGTTGCAGTGCCTGGGGAAATCGTTGATAGACTTTTATTAATTCACGATATTTCTTCAGCCTATTTGTTATTCTGGAATATACACCGTTTCAGGTTTGCTTCGGAATATATTCGTTCTTAGAAGCACCCTAAACGTGTTTCGCGGGTGAAGGTCACAAAGCAAATATCCATAACGCTGGCTTGTGGCTTCTTTATAAACCTCCAAAAACTCCTTACGTTGATTCGGGAACATTTGATTAGTTAATACCCCAATTTGTGACACATCTCTACGTTCTGCGAATAAGACTAGATATTGTATATTTAGCAATACATCGCGCATGTATCTATTTTTGAAAAATAGATTCTGGTTGATGAAGAATACGCTTATGTTAAGATGGTGGGAGAACACTGTAAATGTCTCGGCAAACGTTTTATCCATTTCCAACATGAGATCGTCAATTACAATAACTGTATGCTCATTATCTTTTAACGAATTAACATCATATACACCCTTGTCGAACAAAATTTCATCTTGGTACTGTTGAACACTGATTGATACGTCGAATAGCACCATATTACTTTATACACAAATTTTGAGAACATCTCCCCCTTATCTTTAATGATTTTAAGCATAAATAGTTTTTCCACATCCTGTAAGGCCAGATATAATATATGTGGAAGGGCTTGTGAACCTGAATTTTTCTACAGATTCTATCTCTAACACGTCACACCCGTAAGTGGGTCATTTATAAAATATTACAAATTTTGAGTGCTACTCCTCATATTTTGTTTTCTTCTTCCACAGAACCGTGAATGACGATGATGTACAGCACTCCATCATCGATATCACAGACGAACCCGATGACCGTGCAGCTACAGAACCCTTCCCCTGACGAACCCTCACCAGCGACACCTGTAGCATGCGACAGTTCAAAGCGGAAGCATGATGAAGAGCCTCCACGACAGGTATAAAGCGTGCCAGAATTGCTCCGGTTGTTAGAACCCCAGTAATAGAGCCCCCAACCCTCTACGTCTTACGACACAACCCCAACAATAGTACCTTCCTCAAATATGCCCCATTGTTCAGTTCCGGGTACTTCCTCCACAGCAGCTTCTCATACTGTTGAACGTATTGTGGAGTTTGCCCTTCAGAACCGCGACGAACGTGAAGTCCGGACGAGGTTATCCTTCAGGTTCGGGTCAGATGAGGGGGACGATTTTTGGGTGGTAATACCGTTCAGACGTTTGGCGGCTGTAGACCTAGAATATATCTTGGGCCGTATAATGCAAGCCTCTCAAAGTGGTACAGCCTTCAATATGGACAACTTCATGGTAGATATTGACAGAGTATTCCAGGTTGCGGTCATAGTGCCGCACCTTATACTCTTAATTTCAATTCTCCGGTTATTTACAGAAAGCATTTAAACGTCGATCGTGGTTGTGGTTTTATAGCAATAATCTTAGCTCATATGTTCACTGTGCTAAATACTTGGACGCAAAGAATTTGGCTGCCCACGGTTGTGCAGCGTACCCGTAAACTGGCTTCAGATTGTAAGCTTGAGTTTGAGTGTAGTATGGGTCTTGAAGAACTGAGAACGGCCGAGCAGGAAATGAATGTACATACAGTATAGTCGTATTTGGATGGATGATCGGGATGATCGTCGTAGGACTGTGTATGTTTTTAAAAGCAGCGTGAGAGATCGTACAAGACATCTACTTATTTTAGGATTGTCAGGAACATCGTATTCCCCATCCGTAACATAAGGGCTCTCTACGCCAGTTATGATAAAAGTCGAAAAATATGGAAGGCATCATGATTTGTGTAAGGGTTGTCTCGAGTTTGCTGATGATATGGTGAAACATTGTAAGGATTGCTACATGGTATGTGAGCAGTGTAAAAGCCCCAAATGTGAAAGTCATGTAGTTGAAACCGAGAAGAGGGAATGTAATGTGTGTAGACGTACATTTTTCAATAATAAATGCTTTGAGTTCCATAAATCAAATGGCACTTGCAGGAAAATGAGGATTTGTAAGTGCGGTATGTTTCACATGATGGATAATTGGTGAAATTTCAAACATAAATGGATGAAATTCACTGTTTTTACATTTCATGAAAAATATAAGTCTAAAAATAGCCATTGTATAACCGTGTACTACAATATAGAAACTTACACGAACGCTGAAACCAAAGAGGTCATTCCGCATTTACTCGTAAGTCAGACTATCTGTGATGAGTGCATGGAGTTCGTGTGTGAGAGTGCCACAAATGTGGAAAACGGACAAACGTTTTTTAAAACGAATGCACACGACAGCCCTGTGAAACTCTTTGTATCCTATATTGTCAAATTAGCGAGCAAGTTCAAAAAATGATTGTATATTTCTTGCCCATAACGGGGCGAAATTTGATACACAGTTCCTTTATAATAGCTGCTTAAACACGAGTAGTCTGCGATATATTACAGGTGATCCCTTGAAAAGAGGAAACAAACTAATACAGATGCAGATAAGAGGTAATGTGCAGTTTAAAGACACCCTGCGTTCACACCTGTAAATTAGCAAAGCTGCCCAAGGTCATGGGCGTAGCCCGCTGAAGTTTCAAAAGGGTATTTCCCTTACACATTCCTCACTAACAAAACCTTGAATAACGTAGGACTACCTCCACCCTGACATTACTTTAACTACACCAGCATGATGTGATAGTGAGCGTAAAGATTTTGACCGCTACTACAACAGTTTTAATGAAGCTAATCACTAAAAACCACTTATATCAATTACTTAACTATAATAATGTGAATATAAACGTAAGTATATAAAGTCAGAACCTTCCAAAGTAAAGTTATTGGCAATATCCAAAAAGTAGAAGCAATATCAGAGAGCTCAGGAAATGCGTCCGCCTCAGTACGGAGTCTGGCTGACGAATGAGTACGATTCTGGCTGACGTTACGACTTGGAAGATTATTTCAATTGCCGCTATGCAGAGTGAAGAAGAGTTCACGATTGAAAAGCTCGGGACGATAAGAAAAAAACCCTCGATTGGAAAGGAGTGTTATAAAGTTGTATTTAATAATGATGTTGTGGTTACGATGACCTCTTTGTGCGTGCTTTTGATTGTATTCAAGCCGTGTTTTAAAGATAACTTGCCAACCGAATGTAAAGTGGACACAAAAATAGTATTAAACGATATGAAAGCCATTTATGTCGAGTATAGGCATCCGTATAATTGAGCGGTGAAGTATTGCTTGGACGGTTTTACCGTGTAGTGCAAAGTAATAACGATGTGAATGTAGACTCGATTACGTGTGAGTTTAGCGTTTTGCGCCGTAGAACATAAATTATTTTGATGTATAATTTATTTATTTATTTGTGTGTATATATATATATATATATATATATAGTTATATATAATATATATGTATATATATATATATATTTTATGTACTAATATGCAATTGATTATACGTTTCGTATATTATTATTTTCAATATATTTACTTATTTAATAAACTGTATATACAGGGTGTCCGAGAATTATCTGTACAATTTTTGGCTGTTATTAAAAGTCAACCATGAAGTGTAGAAATTCCAGTGTTGTCCCATTTTACAGAGAATCTCATTAAGTTTTTTCTGATACCAGTTTTGACAAGTTTTTTAGAAATGTACGCGGGTGACAGACATTGATGATTTAAAAGCAAGAATCACAGCTGCTATTGAGCGAATTGATGTGGATATGCTGCAGCGTACATGGCAACATTTGGAGTATCGATTGGATGTTTGCGAATCACTAATGGTGCACATATCGAATGTTTGTAACAACGTTACTTTAATAAAAGAAACTTTTCAAAATACAGATTCTAAATAATCTTGTTTAAGAATTTGACGTGTGTTATCAAGAATTTTATTAAAAGATGAAATTGTACAGATAATGTTCGGACACACTGGAATTTCTAAAAAACTTGTCAAAACTTGGTATCAGAAAAAACTTAATGAGATTCTCTGTAAAATGGGACGACACTGGAATTTCTACACTTCATGGTTGACTTTTAATAACAGCCAAAAATTGTACAGATAATTCTCGGACACCCTGTATATATTTTTTCCTGTACTAATATATTGATGGTTATACTACAACGTTTTGTATATTATTGATTATATATTTCTCGTTCGTATTTCTTATGCTATTATTATTTTTTATCATATATATTCCACTGTATATTTTTTCCTATATATTTCATGAAATTGAATCCATTAATTCGTCTAAATAAACAGAATAATGTAATGGTGTTTTATTTAATTCTTTTGGTTGTACACGGCATTTAATTACAGCAAATGGTTGCCTTCTAAAACGGATTTCTAAACCAACTGCCAAATATATCTGGATAGCACAATCTGGCAACCCTAATAATGTACACCTGAACAAGCCAATTACGCCTTCTAAGTCAACTGGCTGTTTAAGTCAGAATATGTGCTTTAATTAAATAAATAAACGCAATCTTGCAACTCAATAATGTACACCTGAACAAGCCATTTACGCCTTCTAAGTCAACTGGCTGGTTAAGCCAGAATATATGCTTTAATTAAATAAATAGTGCAATCTGACAGCTCAGCCAGATAAGCCAACTGGCTGATTAGGAACATATTAAAACAACGGACGCTCGGATGAAGTCTTAATATGGGCGTGGCTCCTGCCAGGCGAACACCTCTCTTCCTCTCTCTCCTCTCTTTCTCTTGGGGATAACTCCGCCTCCAAGTTGCATAACCCTCGTTTCTCTCAACACCCCCTCCCCCTTTGTTGAATAACATCTTGCAACACCCCTCTCCCCCATTTTTTGCATAACTTATGCAACATTGATCAACATTTTCAATTGCATTGCACTCTCTCCTTTGCGCCCATACTACTCATGGCTAAGAAGTATAAAAATGGAGAAAGCAAGAAAACAACAGTGGCGATTAAAAATGCACATGGTGAAGTCCTTACTGATAAAAGCGAGGTGGCCGCACGCTGGAACGAATACTTTAGACATATTTTGAATAACGAGAACCAGTATGATGAGGTGAGATGGGAGGAGCAGGTAAATCATGAGGAGCATGAGGGAGACAGAGAGATCACTAGAGAGGAGGTTATTCAAGCACTAAAGAGGATGAAGAATAATAAAGCTCCGGACCGGATGCAATTGTCACAGAAACACTAAAAGCAGCTGGTGATCCTGCTGTGGACTGGCTGCTAAGCATTTTCCGAGTGGTGTGGTCGCAGGGAATTGTACCGGCAGAATGGGGCAGAGCAATTATATGTCCTATATATAAAAAGAAGGGAAGTGAGCAGGAATGTCAAAACTACTGTGGATATCTTTGATGTGTCATGTGGCAAAAATATATGAAAGGATTTTGGAACATGGAATACGAAACATACTGGAAGCTGGGTTACTGGAGTATCAATGTGGCTTTCGTGCAGGCCGGAGTACTATAGATCAAATTTCAGCCATAAGACAATATCTTGAGAAGAGCCGAGAATTCAGTTTGGACCGCTTCATATGTTTTTTTGATCTGAAAAAAGCATTTGATAGTGTGCCCAGGGAGAAGCTGTGGGTGGTTCTGAGTGAGAGAGTGCCACCCAGGCTTCTAAGAGCAGTAATGAGCAGCTATAGGGTCTCCTAGAACACGGTGGTGGGATCGAAGGAGTGGTTTGATGTAAGTACAGGAGTTAAACAAGGGAGTGTTCTGTCACCCATTTTATATTATCTACATCAACAGGGTTATGGAACACATAAGTGAGGAAATTGAAGAGGAAATATAAATTTTGGATATGCTGATGATGTGGCTGTTGGGACTAACACAGCACAATCCCTGGAGAGAATTATGCAGAGGTGGGATGAGAGATTGAGGGAGTATGGACTGAAATTGAATTATGATAAAAATGAATATATGGTGGTAACGAGGGGAGCGAACGAGGATGGAATCTTTGTTGGGGGAAGGGAAATGAAAAAGATGGACACATTTAAATACCTTGGTAGTGTGATAGCAAAGATGCGGGTATGGATGCAGAGGTGAATGAAAGAATTGCTAAATATGGCAGAAATGTTTCCTTCCTGTACTCCCTATTGAAAGACCAAAACATCCCTAAAAAGGTAAAGTCGCATTTATACTCAACAATATTGAAACCAAACTTACTATACGGCAGCGAGACTTGGGCCCTAAACATAAGGACGAGGGGAAAACTGCAAGCAGCTGAAATGAGGGTCCTGAGATTGATAGAAGAAGCAAGTAGATTGGATAAAATAAGGAACACTGAAATAAGAAGGCGATTGGGCGTAACTTCGGTTAATGAGAATATTGAGAGGAACCAACTGAGATGGTACGGGCATGTCCAACGAATGCCGATGGAAAGGACAGCAAGAAGAATGCTGGAATGGGCCCCTCAAAACAAGACCAGTTGGAAGATCCAAGATCCGATGGATGGATAACATCAAGAGTGCTGTCGAGAAGTGTGGAATCAGCCCCCAACGGGCGAACTTGATGTGTGGAGATCGTAAGGCATGGAGGGGTCTCGTCCGAGGGCTCCCAACTGACAGACCGCTTTAGGTCTACCAGGCGCCTGGTAAGAAAGGGTAAGAAAGTATAGAGAATGCATCTGTGAGGCCTTCATCAATAACACCAAGAATGGAGTGTACCCTGGTTCGCCATGCCAGTCCTCTCCATCAAGAGTACGTTGATGAAGTGTATCCTGGTTCGCCATGCTAGTCCTCTCCATCAAGAGTACGTTGATGAAGCATATGATGTGCGCCCGAGAACGGTTCAACGTACGATGTGTGGCTCAACGAAAACTCTTGATTTCCGACAGAAATAATCTGGCAAGAAAAGTGTGAGCTCCAAACATGACGAAGAGCTTTGGGGTTAGCTGCCTGTATTAACGAATAAAAATTTCAACAACTTACATCTGGAAGGCTGACGTACTGTAAATACGGAGGACACCAGAACTCTTGAATCCTCACTGCCTTCAGCCTATTGTCAAGTATGGTGCAATAAGTGTTATGGTTTGGACCGCTATTTGGTACTCTGGAAAGACAGCTGGTTTCACTGATTGGGGTTTATATTCAGTTATTATTACTGTATATTGACATCTTGAAGAGGACTTTACCTCCATTAGACCAAGTCATTCCGCAACGTTACGCTCATATTCTTCAGGAATATGGAATTACATATACCTCACGTACAACCATGTAATGAAAGAGATGTTAGTCGGTGTTCAACTCCTTCCTTCTTCATCGTAAAACCCTGTCATGAACGCTACTGACCACTTGTGGAAATACTTCGACCATTGTCTCGAAAACTGAAGGCACGATGAAGATGAAGGCAATACTAACAAAGAGGGAATGTGGAGCAAAGTGTTCTACACAACTTCGTTAATTCTATCTCTTCAGCGTTCTGGTACTTTTCACTGTAAAATGGGGTTCTACCAAATACTAGCATTAAATGCTTACCCGGTTTCGAAACAAGCATTCAAGCATTTTATAAGCTAATCACTTATTCTAGCACGTCTCTCTCTCTCTCTCTCTCTCTCTCTCTCTCTCTCTCTCTCTCTCTCTCTCTCTTATATATATATATATATATATATCGGGTGGGCAAAAAAAAAGGGAGACCTCGAACTTTAGCTGTAAAATCCAGTTATGGTCAGATTTCAATATTTTTTCACATCCGACAACTAAGTAAATTTCTAATACGGTAAGAGGATTTCAAAGAAAACTAATGAAAATTACGGATTTATTGAACATTTCTTTATGCTACTGGAAATTCTCTATTTACACTACTACTGCATTGTCGGGTCGGCAAAAAAAAATGGTTCTATGTACCGTATTTGCCGACATATGAAGAATTTAAAAGGCCTCCCTTTTTTTCGCCGACCCGACAATGCAGTAATAGTGTAAATGGAGAATTTCCAGTGGCATAAAGAAATGTTCAATAAATCCATAATTTTCATTAATTTTCTTTGAAATCCGCTCACCGTATAGGAAATTTACTTAGTTGTGGGGTGTGAAAAAATATTGAAATCTGACCATAACTTTGGATTTTACAGCCAAAGTTCGAGGTCTCCCTTTTTTTTTGCCCACCCGATGTATAGTATGCAGGTGAATCCTGTAATCCCATGTATGGCATTTATATACAAAAATAAGGTGGATTATACTGCAAAATGAGACAAATAATTTTTATCCCTTTAATTGTCATTCTATCGCAAGTACTGTAGAGGATAAACTATTTTTAATTAAAATAAACAGTCTAAAATTTTCACTCCACATTCTTATGCCATAATAAAGAAATGCTTCAAATGCAAAATTGAGAGAAAAAAAAAATGAAGAATTAATCAAACATTGCTGGAAAATAAACGAAGTTGAATTCCAAAATAAGTTTCGCTCATTTTCAAGTCATTGAAAATTGAAGTTCCTTCATGAAGTCTGAGTTTTCATTTTTAATAAAAAACGATCAATTATTTTAGTTTTGATTTATAAAATATTCGAGAGGCAAAAAGAATGTATAATATGGCTGTTTTAATATGGCTGTAAATATTTAATATGGCTGTAAATGTTTAATATGGCTGTAAATATTTAATATGGCTGTAAATTGTTAAAATTATCAAATATCTGGATTGTCTTTGGAAGCTAAATTCTTGAAAATATATTTTTTTTCTGGTATATTATCTATAATAATAATAATAATAATAATAATACTCAGTTTCTGTCTGTCTGTCCATCATTTTTCTCGAAACTACTCAACGTATGGCACTCATCCTTACACCGTTCAAAAGCTATCTGTTCTGGGAGGATCATGAGGATATTTATTTTTTCATTCGCACACGCGCGCGCACATGCGCATGCGCAACTTTTAAACGAATCCAGACAGAGAAAAAGTTCATAAGAGAAAACACGTTCCTTTTGGGCTGTTTAGGCGGAGGTTGGTGTGGCGGTGGTGTGGGGGTGTGGGGGTCTGTGGAAGAAGTCGGAGTGGTGTGGGGCATGTGGAAAGCTTCAACCTGTCATTTTTTGGCGGGTTACGCCAGCTGAAATTTGAAGGTGCATGAACTACATACAAAAATGCACCTAGCTTCTTGAGTATATGTTTTATTGTTAAATCATGAATCAGCTATTTTAGTTTCATGTGAAAAACTCTTGTAAGGCTTATGTTCTGGTCTTTGATAAGCTTTAATGCTTTCGGTGATTTCAGTCCATCTTGGATTGCAAGTAAACGTAATACATAGATCCGGCTTCCCAAATTTCTTTACAATTGCCATAGCGTCTTCATGATTCTGCTGCATTGCTCCCGAAATGCCTTGATAAAAACATTAATTTGACCGCAGATGTTTTGTATTTGTATTCCTAAGCCTGTTTTTACACATGAACATCTTTATGTAAGTTTTTCTAAAGTGAGCAGTTTTGATTCTGTTAAAGTCTTTGGTGAAAGAATAACTGGAAATCCTGTATTTAAAGAAGTAATGTTGCAATAAAGATACTAATTTGACCATCCGCATCCGCACTTCTGACTACAGATGTTATGCGGATATTACCCCTAATAAATTATGCAATTTACAATTAAATTAGCTTATAAAGTAGCTTATAATGCCCAGTCATGCACATTTTATGTAAAGTATTAATTAATTATTAATGAACAAATAAATATATAAACCTCAAAATATAAATAGCTGGTAACACAGAAAATTGAATGAAATTTGTTTTATTCAATTTTCTGTGACTGAAACTCTTGAGAAAGTTATTATTTTTATCATAATGAAAACATTAATATTAATTTAATTCTTATGCATTGCCTGCCATAATAGTAACATCACGAAATTTGAAAAATTGTCATATATTCATAATTTTATATTATATTGATAGATTAACTAAATATCCGTATCCGCATCCGCGGATATTGAAATTAAAAATCCGCATCCGCAGATGTTGAAAAACTGGCATCCAGTCCACCACTAATATATATATGAAGAAGTAGGATAGGTGCATTTAAGCCGAGGGAGGGGCGGGTAATGGTGGAGGGGGATGGAAGGGGGAAAGGGGGGAGAGGTAAAGAGGAAAAAGAGGAAAAGAGAGTAAAGATGAAAAGAACAAAATTTTAATTACAGCTGTATGAGCAATATGTTTGGTAAAGGGGGAGAGGTGTAAGATACAGAGGATGATCATAAGGAAATAAATAACTGAAAATGAAAATGGTGGTGTGCGAGCGGGGGCGGGTAAGGGGGGGGGGAGGCTAAGATAATGGGAATACATAAAACAGAATATATATTGTAACGTAACGAGGTGGTTTATTTTTGTTTATAATTTATGTATTTACTTTTAATTATGAATTTATTGGTATTAATTATACCTTTCTTTGACCTGTTGTCAATTAAACCACATCATTCGTTTTACCCCAAGGTTATATATCACTGATGATATCTATACTTTTGGATTTCTCTGTTAATTCGCATTTAGGGGGATAATCATACACCTTTTACCAAAAATAGTATAGGGTGATCCAGAGAAATGGGACCCAAAAGAAACCCCTGTAACTCTTAAAGTATAAGTCCTTTTATAAAATCATACGCATCATTCGAAAGAGGATAGTTAGAAGTTTGTACAGGATTGTATAGGTTTTGACAATACAAGACAAGATAAGATACAAAACAAAATAAAAGTGTTAGTTAAAACTAACCCCTCAAGATGACTGCATGGACTGTGGAACAGCTGCGTTTCATAACAGCAATATTATGAGCATGAAAGAAGTGTAGTTTCAGCTCAAAGATCTTTCAAGACAAATTTTCAGATGTCAAAATCACCTTCTAAGAAAGTAATCCGTCGGTGTGTCAGAAATTTTTCCTTAACTGGCAGCATTGGAAAAAGAAAACCAACTGGAAGAGTGCGCACAGCAAGGATAGACGAGATCATTAACAGAACTCATGAAATTGTACAGGATAATCCTAACATAAGCATCAGACGTGCTTCTCAGCTGTTAGGAGTTGGATATGGAACAACACACCGTATATTCAAGCAAAATTTAATGCTCTTTCCATATAAAATTCAAACAGTGCAACAACTAAACGATGGAGATTTCGCACGAAGACGACAATTCTGTCAATGGATCCAACAGAAGGTAAATGACACCACCAATTTTCTAGCAACTTTGATTATGTCAGACGAAGCCCATTTTCACTTGAATGGAACTGTAAACAAACAAAATTGTCGTTTCTGGGCAACAGAAAATCCATTGAATATTACTGAAGTCCCGTTGCATAGTCAGCGTGTAACTGTTCGGTGTGGTCTTACTGCATCTCAGATCATAGGGCCGTACTTTTTCGAGGATTCCACCGGAAACACGGTCACTGTAAATGGTGATCGCTACGAAAAAATGTTGACCGATTTCCTTATTCCTAAATTAAGAGATCTTTGTCTAGAAAACCACTGGTTCCAACAAGACGGAGCTACCTGCCATACCACGAGGAACTGCATGGCAGTTTTGCGTCAAACGTTTCCAGGCGAGTTAATCTCAAGATTTGGAGACGTTGAATGGCCCGCAAGGTCTCCGGATTTTTCTCCCTTAGATTATTATCTCTGGGGATATTTAAAGAGTAGGGTCTACAGAAATAACCCAACGACCTTGCAAGAATTGAAGGCCGCCATCACAAATGAGATACAGGCCATACCACCGCACACTCTTGCAAAAGTGATGCAGAACTTAAAAGCGAGAACACTGGAATGCTTGGCAACTAATGGAGCACATTTGAAAGGAGTCATTTTTAAAAAATAAATATTTCATAATAAACTTGTAACTCTACTCTTTCGAATGATATATAGTTTTTATGAAAGGAATTAAATATTAAGAATATTTGGCTTTTTTTTATGGGTCCCATTTATCTGGATCACCCAGTATATTCAAGACCTTAAAAAATCAATTATAATGCAAATAACAATTTTGACAGTAATAAAGATTTGTTTATGGAAATTACACTTGAGACATTAATTCTTACTTCAAGAATTGATATTTAGACTTAACATAATTCAGTCGACATATGACTGTGGCCAAATGTTTTGGCATGGAATCAATTACCATGAAAAGAATGACACTTAATCATAAGTCAATTAATTAAAATGCATAAACACTTTATATTTGACTGATAGACGATCTGAATCCACAATTGGTAGTTATTTAACTGAATACAGTCCTCTTGTAATATGCCAGATCATAAAAATTTATTAATCGCGCCCATACTACAGCTTTAAAATGCAATTTCAATTGACTAAATTTTCTTAGAATAACGATTTGTTCTCTACCCGGCCTTTTGACCGTATTATTGTACGTAATACAATTTTATAGAATTATTTTTGTCCTATCTGGTTACTTTGACCATTTCAATTATGGACTTTACCCTCAATTACTTCCTTTAAAGGGAAGATATTTGACATAATTAAATAAACTGCACGAGCTTTTATTTTTGACTGTTATAAAAGTTTAATCTACAATTGGTGGTTATCTAACTTAATATACAGTAGCCGTTTGGTTATTTGACCATTCCAATTATAATGTTTAATGCATACCTTAGTTACATTGTTACCTACTTCCTTTTTCATAGTAGTAATTATTCTCTTCAGAATGTGTACATTATAATCGTATCATTTATTTCTACCAATTGCTCAGAGTCCGTTTTCAATATACGGAGTCTGTCGTTTTCTTTCTCTTTTTAGAGGAAGACTTAGTTGAAGTATTTCAGACGCGAACTTTCACTTTTAGCTAAGCGAGGTGCAGGGGCGTACCTAAAGTATTTGGCACCCGGGGAGGATCCTTCCTTTGGCACCCCCTATAAATAATTTTAAAATTTAAACACACAGAAAAATATATTATGTTTGCAAGTAGATTTTTAAACAGTACAGTACTGTCATAAGCAAATTGGAAATAAGAAAAATGCAGGATATTAAAAATTCAGTGAACAGGTAATACTGCATTTTATTTTATACAAAAAACACAAGAAATCCAGTCTCAACGCTCAGCCTATTCTTCAAAGGTAAATAGAGAGGATTCACAGTCTCTGCTTTCGAGCCTTAATTTCTACAAATTGATCAATGACCTCATCAAAATTCACCTTCTTTGCATATTTATGTTCAATTGAAAGTAAAGCCAGATTTGTCAATCTTGTCTGACTCATGGTCGAGCGAAAGAAATTTTTTATCAATTTCAATTTGGAAAAACTTCTTTCACATGAAGCAATAGACACACAGACAGTCAAAAAGAATCTCAAACACAGTGACAAGCTTGGCAAAGATTCACAAAAATCCCATTTCACAATAAACTCCAGAAACTGCAATGCTGTCCATTTCTTTGCCTCTTCAACGCTGATTTTGGCAGCTTCCAAATGCCTCCGAAGTCGTCCAATTTCCACACTGATATCTTCATCAGAGAATTCATCAAAAATCTGAGTCAAATTTGGAATATACTTCCGAAGTTCTTCTTCTGTTGCAACAACCAAAGTGTTTGGCTGAATAACAGCGAAGATTGACAGAATTTGAAACATACCTCATATATGTGGAGTCACAGTGTCAAGTGAACAAGACTTGGAATGTCAGTTGCAGCCAGCTGGCTATGCTCAACAAACTGATGACTAAAACGTCAACAAACGTTCGCCTTTCGATGTAATTTTTATCAAATATTTAATTTTTCGTTTGTAAATTTTGTATTGCCAATAAAAATAAAAATTTATTTTAAGTGGAAATGAACATTAAGCTGTTGTAATAGTTTCAACATTTTTAAATTTTTTTTCTTACTCTGGCGAATTTTTCATTTGGTTTGAAAACTTGTACTGGTATTTCAACTCTCCGAATGGCACCCCCGTCCTGGCTGTCACCCGGGGCGGACCGCCCCCCTCGCACCCCCCTTAGTACGCCACTGGCGGGGCGTGTACTTTATGCAGAATTAGAGCAACGATCTTTGCCTTTAATTACCGCACGCTTTATCATGACAGCACTGTGTAATTTTATATACTTGCCACTTTCGTTAAAAACTCGTTTTATGTTCTTACAGGAACACATGGTTCGTGAGAACGAGCCGCATTCTTCCATAGTTTGGAATGCACTAACTAACGGTTTTTTTGCCTTTTGTCATACCCTCTCTGTGTTTCTATGGTTCGATTTAGTTGCCATGCGCAAAATCTTTATATACCCCAAATAAGATTCTCTTTTTTGATAGATCCTATTTGTAGGAATTATTTACCTTTTATAAGGTGTAATTTTATGTGCCACTTAAACCTTTTAATAAGGCAACAATTTAATTTGAACGGAGTCCTTTCATTTAATATGTAAATGAACGTTACATTTTGAAACGTCTTTTTCTCATACCCTCTCTGTTTCGAGGTGAGCATTTTCCCGCGTCCGAATGCCTACGTCTTGTTTGTAAATGTACTTTTTACATTTAATTTATTTTCCCTAGTATCAGGGTATCCTTCATAGGTTATTTTTAACCGAATTACTTAGAACTGAATAGACAATTAAATTCATGTCCTTCTCCCTAATTTAAGCGAGTTTTTCAACATTTATGTTTTAAATCCATGTACTTATGAATTTACAAAACTTCGTTTTCTCCCGAACGTTTTCGCCTGAACCATGTGAAATGTCCCGCGTTTCTAACGAACAAACGAATTTTTTCTTTTAAGTGAGCTTGATTTTCCGTTTGAGTATTCGCTTGTTTATATGAATTTTACACATATAATTTATTCTGCTTCTTGCATAAGCAATCCATTTGTGGTTTAATTATAACCAGTAATTAATTAACCTTATGATTCATTCCCCATACATAACAATATATATACTGTATGTATATATGAATTATTATACAACGGTGGCCAAACCCCGGCTCGCGAGCAGCATGCGGCTCTCGAGAAAATTTTGGTTTTTATTGTATTTATCATAAAAGACAAAATTCATAATACAAATATAATTTTTTTTCACATAATAAAAAAATATGAAAAAAAAACAAGGAAAAATTGAAATTACAATAAAATGCGTCATGCGTACGACAATTTCTTTTGCGTGACAGGCACTAAGCGGGATAATTACATAATTAACACCAATCGCCACTCACCAGTGTCCAGTACCCCTCGAGCTACCCTACGGGCCGCGTGTAGTAATGAGTGAGTGTGTTTTAAAATTGGCTTCTTAGCTCAAATAGTGGCTATTTTTCTCAGCTATACAAGTGAAAGTTATACAACCCCTTGGTTGATTAAAATGACTGAACAGACAAAGTGTAAGAAACGGAAATATGAAGAAGAAAATAGAGTTTTTAAACAGGAGTGGGAGAAGAGCTTTGCCTTTACTGTTAAGGGTGGGAAACCTGTGTGTCTTATCTGCCACGTGGCACTCAATCACTTTAAAGCGAGTAACTTAAAGCGTCATCGTGAAACTAACCATAAAAAATTATTATTTTATTAAGGAATTTCTTCCCAAATCAGAATTGCGGAAGACTAAGTTAACAATGTTGAAATCTAGCCTAGTTGCCCAACAAACTGTACTTTCATCATTGTGTAAGACAGCTGACTTAACTACTGAAGCTAGTTTCGTTATGGCATGAAATATTGCTCGTGCTCAACTTCCCTACAGTAGTGGAGAATTTGTGAAGAAGAATATTGCCGATGTTACTGCAATTCTCGCTCCAGATAACACAAAGCTTCGAGAACAAATAGCAAGTATTTCTATTTCCCGTCACACTACAGAGACGTATTTCCCAGATCAGTGCTGAAATTACATGCTCGTTGCAGAGTGATTTGAATAATTCTGTTGCATTCAGTTTGGCCCTCGATGAATCAACAGATATTAAAGATAACCCTCAACTGGCGATATTTGTTCGTTATGTTACTGGCGAGGGAAATGTGAAAGAACTCTTGGACTTAATGACCCTAAGAGAAACCAGCAGAGGGGTTGACATAAAGAACGCACTTGACGAGGCATTATCAAATGCTCAAGTACCATTGAATAAACTTGTCAGTGTTGCGACAAATGGAGCACCATCTATGGTAGGAAAAAATGTAGGCCTAGTTTGGCTCTTGACATGCGATCCCACGTATCCTGTGTCTCTTTATTCACTGTATCATTCACCGTGGTCACTTGGTAAGCAAGTACTTTAGGTATGACAGTGTTATGAAATGTGTTCTAGAAATTGTGAATTTCATTCGTTCAAATGCAAAAACGCACCGAGCGTTTAGAAATTTTATCGAGGAGCTGGATCTTCAAGATAAGCCAGATGACCTTTCATTCTACTGTATTGTAAGGTGGTTATCAACTAGTAATCTCCTGAATAGGTTTGTTGCACTGTTGGAGTCTATCATTGATTTCTTGAAAGAAAAGTGAAAGTCATACCCACAACTAGAAGATCACGAATGGGTGCAGGATCTTGTTTTTTACTGATGTAATACAACACCCTCAAAATCTAAATTTGGCACTTCAGGGAAAGGATAAGGTCATTTCTGACCTTACACAGACAGTTTTCAGTCTCCAGAATAAAATAAAGCTCTTCCAAAAAGATCTAGTAACAAAAAAATTTGACCACTTTCCCTACCTGAAAAACCGAGCAAACACTTTTCCTGATATTGAAATAAAAGATAGTAAATTGGAGGAATACAAAAGTAAATTACGTAGAAGGACTAATTGATGATTTTCAGTTCAGGTTTGATGAACTAAAGAAGCTAAAACCATGCTTCGAATTTCTTGTAAATCCTTTCCTGATTGATGTCGTCAACGATGGCTGTCCTGTTACACCTTTTGTTACAAAAGCTGCTTCAATACAAACAGAACTTTTGGAGCTACAGGAGGACGTGGGTTTAAAGTTGATACATAAAAGCTTATCTGCAGTTGAGTTTTGGAAGCAAGTACCAGAGACAAAGTATCGTCACCTCAGGAAAACCAGTTTCCGACTTATCTCAGTTTTTGGGACAACTTATTGTTGTGAAGCACTCTTCTCGGTAATGAAGTTTGTAAAGTCAAACATCGTGCTGCCCTCACCAACGAACACCTGACTGAGCTTCTTCATACCGCCTTAACATCACATCAGCCAGACTTTAAAGCATTAACAGCCAAAATGAAGACCCAAACTAAGCCTTCTACAAGCAGTAATTAAACAATTTAATAATGTGAGTATAACTATATGTATATGTATATGTTTTTAATAATTAAATTCTTTTTAAAATATTTTACGTCTCTCGTACATCTGAAAAACGTCGTATGTGGCTCTTGGGTCTGGGAAACTTGGCCACCCCTGAATTATATATGGTGGTGGGAGGAGTCCGGATGGGAATAACGAGATAAGATAATGAGGCTCTACAGAAGCTAAGGCTAACAAAGACCCTAAGATCCACTCTAAGGTTAGCCCGAGAGAAAGAAGAGAGTAGAGGGTTAAAAGAAGAGAATAGAGAGTTAAAAGAAGAGAATAAGGGACTAAGTAGCAAAACCTATTATTTGTAGGTTAACATTCATTCAGAAAAAGAGAGAGAGAGAGAGAGAGAGACTCACCATCATCATCCGCCGGCCACTGCCGACAAGTCGGAAAAATAGTTGAAGAGAATAGGAAAGGGGTGAAAGATGAAAAGAAGTAAAATAAGAACGCTTACAAACCATGCAAACATAGTCTTAACTCAAAGAACACTGTCATACCATACAAACTACAGACATGCGAGTAAAGAGAGGATGAGGGAAAAAAAAGTAAAAAGAGTATAACAAAAAGTGGGATGTTGATAAGTGGTAATGGGTGAGTGTGGGTAATGGGGGATTGGGGGTGATAATGGAAAAAATAAAAACAAAAATATATGGTGGTGGAGGAATGGGGAGAATGGAGGAGTGGGGGTAAGATAAAGGGGTGGTGATAAGAAAATAAAATATATAAATAAATTAAAAAAAAATATATATATATATATATATATATATATATATATATATATATATATATAGCACATGTGTATGACGTCATACTATAAACTTTAGTGTTATCAAACAAACAAACAAACACCGGTGCGCCTGGACGAGACTGAAGCTACCCTCTCCAATCAGCTGACATAATTGTGGGAGAAGCCTAAATCACGGTTCACCAAGAGTAACCTAACCTAACCCACGTGTATGTATGTATGTATACATGATGACTAATAATGAGTCATACAGGTACCCTCTGGACACATCCCCCCCTTATCTCTCTTCTTAATCCTCTGTACAAACATAAGGCTTGCCCAGATACGAGTATATGCCCTCACACACACACACACACACACACACACACACACACGACGCGTATAGCCTATAAACATATATGTGTGACGTCAGACTATGATATTTAGCGGCCACCATTCAATTCTGCCGCACTTCGTTTGGTGTAGGAGGTAATTGTTACTGTTCTTTTATCCGCATACCATGATAACCGTCCCATAATTCAGCTGTCATGCGCAGAAAAATACATTGTAAATATCATTTTTGTTCTTGACAATCCAAATGTTTCATACTAGAGTCAATATTTTTTATAATTTTCATTTAAATTTTCAATAGATAAATGATAAAATAACTTCTATAATTTTCATCTAATTTTTTAATATATGAATGATAACATATCTTTTGTAATTCTCATTTAAATTTTTAATGTATGAATGATAAGTTATCCTATTTTCAGGTTTTTTACTGTTCTGTAAGTTCACAATTCTTTGTATCTTAACCTAGACTTAGGCAGATGTAGGACCATATGATAAAAGTTCTTTGGCTAAATATTCCATAAGGCCTGGTATACTGTAACTTGTATACTTTAAATATGAGGGTATGCTTTATTTGCTTTCATCCAGTAGTTTGTGGCTTTAGTCTGAACTAAACACATCACTTAGTGTACAAAATTAACACTAAGTGACAATTTACACCTGCATTTTTTAGGGGGAATTAGTCTGAGGATAATGTTAGGTCGCAAATTTTAAGGGCCTATTCAAAACAACAACATTTCCATACTTCTTGGTTCCCATCGTAAGTTTACAACACCCTAAATTTTAGAACTTTCCGTGTTTTATCTGTTTTCAGTGTGGCAGTTACATGCCTCATAACATCTTTGCTTATCTGAATGCTATAAAACAGTTTCAAAGTTCAAAGAAACTAAAAACTCAACATCAAAGTTATCAAAGTTTTCTTCATAAAATAAATGCTAAAATATTCATTAAAAATGGCAACAATAAGCTGATCAATTTCAAACGACCTATCATCATATTCTGTTGGTCCATTCCTATCATACTTTTTTTATTGTATTTATAAAAACTAAAAAAACTTCTTTGGATCCTTATTGATATTTCTAGCTAGACTTATTTCAATATATATTTTGCTCTTCATAATCAAACTACTGTATTTAACTTATTTCTTGATTGCCTGCAATTTTCTAAACTTCTTGGTAGCTACTGCTTATATACTCTCTGAATGCTATTTTTCTTGTTTTTAGTCATTTTAGCTATTCCCCTGTTCCTATTTATGGTAGCTGGGAAAGCAAGAGCGGATCTAGGCATTTCAGTAAGGGGGGTCTAAAGAAAAAAAGGCACCTCCTAAAATAAAAAGGGTACAGTACTAAAAATTGTTTCTTAAAGCAGACCATTAATGAACGAGTGTAAAATCAGTTGTATTGTTTCATTAGATCAGTCTCATTGAAATATGATACAAAATAAAAATCTAATTTGGGTACAACAATTATCACAGAAAATATTTCAAACAATTACAAATGTCTTGCCAATTAAAAGAATTATCCAGTCCCATAGCCAGAACTTCCCAAGGGGGGAGGGAGATCGAAATTGTAGAAAGGCAGATCTTTTGGTGCAACGACCTAGTCACTGCGGAGGGGGTTTAGAGTAGTTTAGAGAAGTTTGTGAAGTTTCAAAAGTAAATAAAAAAAATGTAAGTGTTTATTTACTAAATGATGTTATATATTATAATATCACATCATACGTTTAACTATGGTTACAAAAGTGGACCTTTCCTGTCAAGGAGGGAGTAGAACGGAGGGGAGGTCGGTCGATCCCCCCCCACTGGCGACGGGCCTGCTATTAAAATAAGATAAAGATAAAAACAGTGATATGGCTGCACCAGTACTAAAGGCATCAATGAAAACCACTGCAACTACAAATTTGGAAGTACAGTGAATACAGATAAAGACTCAAAGTAGAATTTGAATAAAATAAAACAACTATGATCTGTTTACAAAAACAAAATTTGTTTTCAGAGGCATACACATCATTCAAATAGGGCACTTGCACTTGAAAAAAGGGCGCTTGCAAGAAATTGAGGGGGGGGGGGGTCCGGACGTCGCCCCCCCACTAGATCCGCCCTTGGAAAGGGATAAGTCCGCATTGTATATCCTCTAAAGTTTTACTAAATGTAGACCACATCTCAAGAGCATTTTCATTGGCAAATTCTTTTTCAAACTTAACTGATCTTAACCAATTCCCTAAACTTGCTATATAATCACTTTTTGAGAAACAAGGAATTAAATGGCCATTATTTAGTGATTCTCTGTTTATTTCTAACTTTAAATCAACAGGGTGTTTCAAAAGTCCAGAATCACAGGACAATAATATATATATATATATATATATCTATATATATATATATATATATATATGTGGGTTATCATATCTGACCGGCAATCGGAAGATCCCGGGTTCGATTCCCGGGTGGTTACCTCATTTTTTCATTTGTTCGTTCTCCCTCCTCATCTTGCGCGGGATGTTCTTCTAACAAGCGTCGTTCTTTACGTTAATTATACTGCGTGTTCTTTGCAGTTGAAATATATAATATATATATATATATAATTGAAAAATAAATATTCCTATGATTCCGGACTTGTGTTTCAAAAGTCCGGAATCATAGGAATATTTATTTTTCAATTACATTATAATACTTTATATATATATATAAAAGGGTGATGCAAAAAAAATGAACTTTTATTTTTAATGTGTTCAACCCGTCATTAGGTTCTATTTGGTGAAGAAACTTTTTTAGAATTTTTTCAGAAATTTTAAATGATATTTAGGAGTTACTATTGAACATGCAAAATTTCATTATTTTCCTATTTATATGGTATGTCCCTTAACTTAAATAAAAGTTTGGCCTATTCATGTATCAGTTTACTTCACTCACTTCCCCCCTCTGACCCCCTTCCTCTCTTCTCTTGCAGGTGTTCAAGACAGCCATCTACTGGCCACAGCATTCAGTTGCAGTTGTGCTTTATTAGAGGTAACGCGTACGTCTATCTGACATGGAAGGTACATCATCAAGTACTCCCTCTTCCCGGCGTTCTACGAGGAAAGAGAAAATGTTTGGCTTATTGGACATCGTTCAGCCACACTGAAAGCATCAGTATTGCCATCAAGAAAGGAAACTATGGCACTGTTCATGCACTACAGAAATAATGAACATCAAAGTATCAGAGAATCATGCTTCTCTACTGCAAGTAATGTGTTGACAGTTTTGGAAAAAGCACGGATACCAACTAAACAAAAAATACATGTAGTTGATAAAATTAAGGAATCTTGAAGGAATGGCAAATGTTGAAGAAAAACAAAGAAAACAAATCCAAGCGATCGCGAACCTTAACTGATGAAGAGGAGAAATGAAAAGAACTAGAAAATTTATTTGACATAACTCATGCGAATGCTATGAATCTTATTCATATAGAAGAAGACAGAAATTTTCTAAAAGCACAGCGTGAAAAAGGACGGCGAGGCAGAATGGGCAACATTGATAGGGCTTTAGCTAAAAAAGAACAGATAACAATAGAAGGACAACAACATTATGAAAAAAGGAGGTCACGAGAAGAGGACAAAAGAAAAAGGCTTGAAGAAACTGTAGTTCTCAGCAGTACATCAGCTGAATCAGAACCAGAAATGGAAGATATGACAACTACAGATGATACCATCTGCTTCAAGTAACTAAACGAAGAAAAGTGCTTGACAGCAGATTGTTAGCTAGTCTTGATGTTGCTAAATTAAGTGACCTAAAGGCCTCGCTTGTTCTGACACCAACAATTCAAAGTCTTGGGAAAAAAGCAGAAAAATATACCATTAGTTATTCATCTATTCGCAGAGAAAGACAGAAATTTCGAAAGAAAATTGCAGAGAATTTAAAAAAAGAATTCAAGCCAGAGGTACCTTTAACAATCCCTTGGGATGGTAAACTGTTAGAAGATATAACAGGCAGGGAAGTTCTTGACAGACTACCTATATTGGGTTCTGGGGAAGGAGTGGGTCAATTCCTTGGTGTACCTAAAATTGATTCGGGCACTGACCACTTACCAGCAACTGCTGTATATGAGGCATCCCTTGAATGGGGTATCCGTGAACAAATTAAATTGCTGTGTTTCGACACAGCAGCAGCCAATACTGGTCCTAAAAAGGGTACCTGTATTTTTCTTGAACGAAAAATGGATAAGGGTATATTGTGGCTAGCCTGTCGCCATCACATACTCGAAATTATGCTGGAAGCTGTGGTTGCAAAGTCATTACCACCATCATCAGGTCCAGAAATTGCGATTTTCAAGCGATTCAGGACAAAATGGCCTAGTTTCAACAAGCAACATTATCTAACAGCTTTATCAGAGCCGGAAACAGGTGAAGATGTGGCTGATATTAAAGCTGATATGAATGTATTTGCATCAAACCAACTTGATAAATACCAGCCCGCGATGACTACAGTGAACTACTACAACCTACAATCATTTTCCTGGGAGGAGAACCAAAATGTGGAATCTCATTTAAAAGTCCAGCAGGGCTTCACCGAGCTGGATGGATGGCTAAAGTAATATATTCTTTGAAAATTTAGATCTTCAAATCCCAGTTTAAGATTATGCCTGAGGAAGAAAAGGAATAAGAGATATCTGCCTGTTTGCTGTTCGGCTGTATGTAAAAGCTTGGTTTACAGCTCCTGCACCACCTCTTGCTCCTCGTCAAGATGTAGAGCTATTAAAGAACCTTGATCCGTACAAACAGAATGACAAGTCTATTTCATCTGTTACTCTGAAAAAGATATTGGGTCATCTTTGGTATCTATCTGAGGAACTTGTTGCTTTCGCCTTCTTTGATGATGAGGTGCCTGCTGAAACAAAGAACAAATGGTAATGGCTTTGCAAAACCCTGGGGAAACATCCACCAAAACGGGCTACTTTAAACCCTGAACTCATTCAAGTAAAAGAACTAGAAGACTTTGTAACATCAAATACTCGAAGGTTCTTCGAAATTACAGGATTTGCATCAAATGTTTTCAGCAAAAGTGCTGCTGAATGGCACAAAGATGAACTGTACAATAATGTAAAAAAATCTATCCACAAAATGAAAGTTGTTAATGATATAGCTGAAAGGGGAGTTAGATTGATGGATGAATACAACAAGCTCTTAACAAACAATAAAGAGCAGAAACAATTTCTGCTACAAGTGGTCAAAAACCACAGGGCTGCTTATCCTGATAGAAAGAAAGAAACACTAATCAAGTAATAAATATGTTAAAATTCTAAACTCTACTTCTGTCAGTGGTTAATAGGCCTACGGGGAAGCGTCCACTATAAAAAAAGACAACGCGCCGCAGCCGCATACTGTACCTCAAGGGTGGTGTGGAAACAGTATAAAATTGGCAGTAGAGTATAAGAGTGAAATCTATGCAAATTCATAAATTTTGACGGTTGGTAGCAACCCCTAAAACTTGAAATAATGATCTAAAAATTCAGAGAGATTGTTTTTATGCGAAATGAACCAAACTAAAGGTTGAACACAAAAAAAAATAAAGAAAAATTGTTTAACCCCTGTTTTTTAATCATCCTAATATATATAAACCTAAAGTAGCTAACGATTGCACTAATCTATCACTACTAAATTTCGGGTGTTCAGCAGAAATACCATCAATACCACATGATTTGTCCCAGTCTAAACATTTTATAATCTGTTTAATCTCAAATTTACTAACTCTTACGTCTGGTCTATAGGTAGCATCACAATTAATATTGTTGTTTCTATGCACAGAATTGGATAACTCAGTGTAGTGGTCTTTTCATAGTGTGTGCTGGTGAGCTGGTGGTGGTGAGCCCGGTGTGATTAGTTCTTTGGACTCCTTAAATGAAGGATTGTACATGAAAAAGTTATCGTAAATTCCTATATCATACGGAACAAGTATGAATTTTTATCACACTCTTTAATGTGTGATAGATATAAATTTATGAATTTGTGAAATTTATGATTTCTAATGACTTTAAAGCATTATTTATATTAATCGTTATCCATTCAGAAGAATTTGTTCGCTTCTCACTTCAGTTTTGAGGTTAAATCTTTTTAATCTAACAAACCTTTAACAGAAATTAAAATAAATTCCGCTGGTAAGAATTTCGTAACCCATTCTCGCCTCATACCAATTCCCTGTAAAAATGGTTGCAGCGGTAATAAATATTAATAACGAAATTAATGAAAAGGCAGGAAGAAAATTTAATATTAATCCCTAAAAGCAAAATTTTACTTGAGGGCTTAAAGCGCCAAGATTCGAAACGGTTTGTTTTCTAATAAATTAGTGTTATATTGTTTTTTTATTTTCATGTATTCTTACTTCACCACGCATATATTAATATTATTATATATAAATGTCATTCTGCCTTCATACTGGGTGTTCCATAAATCAATCATCATAGGGAACTGTTTATATTATATTCATACTATTAATTATAATACATACAGGTGATCCAAAAAAGGTGTTCCCAAAACTATTTACAAAACAAGTTGTTTCTGGTAGCACATTTGTTTGGATCACCCTGTATATTGTATTTATTTACTTATTTTCATGTTATAATCTGAATTATCAAAACTTGAAGAAAATGTAAATTTCCTTATCATGCTTTACTTATGGAACACGCTGTTCATACGCGAATCTTTTAGATTTCTGGTCGTGTAGTACTTATCGGGCTTTAACTATTTCATTTCATATCTACACCGTCAATAACCTTGGTCTTATAATACCAGAGGGATTAAATCCACTTGTCAAATCGTCCCATAGTGCTATAATAATCATTTAACAGCTTATAAAGCAACAAGTACTCTAAAAGATTAAGTCATTTATACATTTAATAACACTGGTCAACAAAGATTTTTCATCAGAGTAAGATTTGTGTTGGCTGGATAGCATTTTTCACGCTGATTCCAAAACTGCATTCAGATTTTTTCTAGCACGTATAGTTTTCAAGATGAAGGCATATATATAAAAACACAGATTTAACCATTTTAAATAGGCAAAATACTACTATTTCAACATTTGATTGTGTTTATTTTATTGTGTTTTTTTAGTTTATTCATCTTATTTATTTCAATTATCTTAGTTATACATCTTATGTATTTCAGGTGTGAGCTTTTACGTCTAGCAGCATTGTGATTCAGGCAACAACGCCGTGCTTTGTGTGTCAAAAGATCAGTCCAGTCCAAGAACTTGTGTCAAGTTGGTGTACATTTTTTTTTAATTTATAGTTTGCTCAGGTCAGTCAACATGCCTCGACAATGTAAGAATGACCCCGACAAGTTCTGTTTCGTATGCGGCTAGTTCACAACTAAAACACAGCGACGAAGTATTACAACCGACATTAAGAAAATATACAAGCTATACTTTGGTTGCCATCTAGGTGACCAAGATAAACCATGGGCGCCACATCAAATCTGTTCTGGCTGTTCAAATGGATTACGTGATTGGCTTAACAAAAAGAAAGCTTCAATGCCATTTGCCATACCCATGATATGGAGGGAGCCGAGAGATCATCATGAAGACTGTTATTTTTGTAGTGTGAACTTAATGGGGTTTTCTGCCAAGAACAAACACCAGATTGTATATCCAAACTTGGATTCAGCACGTAGACCAGTAAAACATGATGAAACATTGCCCATTCCAATTCCCCCAAGTGATAGGCTAGATTCTATCATAGATGACATGGAAAGTGATGAAGGTGCAACTGGCGTTTCCGGACCATCTACAGAACCAGAGTACACTTTTGAAGGTAGACATTTAGAGCCTAAAAAGTTAACCCAATGACAGTTGAATGATCTTGTTAGAGACTTATCGCTGTCTAAAGAGAAATCAGAGCTTCTCGCCTCAAGACTAAAGGAGAACAATTTACTTGAGAACAATGTTCGTATTAGTTACTACCGAAAGCGGAATTTTGAATTAACAGCATTCTTTTCAGTAGACGGTCCTCTCTGTTATTGCCATGACATCAATGGATTATTTACAGCCATATCTCAGACGTATGTGGCATCTGAGTGGCGCCTCTTTATTGATTCGTCGCAGAGAAGCCTGAAAGCAGTTCTTTTGCATAATGGTAATATAATGCCATCCATCCCCATTGCCCATTCCGTCCATCTAAAAGAGACATATGACAATATGGATATACTACTTAAGGCAATCAAATACGACAGTCATCAATGGAATGTTTGTGGAGATCTAAAAGTTATAGGAATGCTTATGGGTATGCAGTCAGGATTCACAAATAGATATGTGAAAACTTTCTTGGAAGCAACAAGTCACCTGCGTATAAGGATGGAGTCAAGAACCTCCTTGATGCCTTCAAAGAAATGGAGTGTCGAATGTCGTTGCGAAAAATGCTCTGTCTGAATTGGTCCACAATTAACCCACCCCTTATATCTCCAGTCTAACTATAGAGTAGATCAAGTCTAGCCTAGAGGGGTCAGCCTAGAGATTCCGGAAATGGTCCAGAGCGGGCAGATAAATTGAGGTCCACAGTAGGATTCCTCACAAGATTAGGTTAGGGCAATCTACCTTCACCTTTGTTAAGCTATGAGTTGATGCTGGGTCTTAGGCCACAATGTAGGCCTAACTTGTCTGACCCAGCTTAATTTAATGTGATTAACTTACTGGTGTAAAAACTCAATCAGTCACTTACTTTTAGTTATTGGAGTCTCTCCCTTCTCCGGTTGTGTAATTGTCGAGAGCGTACTTTGCTGGTACGTCCTCTCGCCCCGTTCTTCGTTTTCGTTCTCCCTTTGTTCTCCTCTTCGCGGGGCTTCTTGCACCAGCGTTGTCTTGGTTTTTTCCTCGGTTGGTTGAGCGGTAATGTATCTCCATTACCGAGCACGCTCCTCCCACACAGTATATAAATACTAGTGTGGAGAATAACTCTGGTGAGCAACCAATTGGTTTCTTCCACCCAGTTATTGACATAAAAGGAATTTAATAATTGTTAGATTAACTACCTACCTACTCAGTGAACCATTTTCGTTACCTCCAACTACCCACTCATCAGTTTTCCATATACTGGGGGCCCCGGGAGATAAAATTTTGGTGTCATTGTCACCAATTTTTGTCTGAGTGTAGACTAGCTAACTATTTAACTGTAAATGCCTGTTAATCTGATTAACAGTGCCTATCCTCACCTTCTCATGGAGAAGGTGTAGCATTTAATTAGAAGAGAAAATATACATCCATAGGATGAAACTGTCTATGTCTTTACCATAAGAAAAGAAAAAATGAAAGTTAGAAGATAAAATTACAATTCCCCAGCATCTATTTTTTGTTGTAAAAATAGTCGCGCTTTTAATGCTGTTTGTCGCTGAGGTCTGTGTCTGTCAATGTTGTAGTAGGATGCGTTACCACTCCTACTGTCAAAGGAATAGTTACTGGAAGTTCAGTGTCTCCAGTTGTTACTGTCAGTGGAGAAGGTTCTCCAAAGTCCATTGTTTTGGGTCCAGACTCTAAAGGGTACAAAAGAGAAATGTCTCTTGTTGTGTCACCCGTTGAAGTCCTTAATTTGACCACTCTTGTTACCCCGTCTGCCCCTGGTCTGAGTTCTGAAACTCTAGCCAGAGGCCAGTATTGTCTTGGAGTACTGTCATGTATGAGAAACAAGGTCCCCTACCTTAATTGTGTCAGACCAATCCTTCTTAGTCATTTGTTTATGTATCTCCCTTAGACCCATCAAGTACTCAGTTTTCCACTGTTTAATGAAATGAGCTTTAACTCTAGTTAAATGTTGTAACTTAGTCTGGAGCTCATCATGTCGTTGAGTCCAGTTTGGGTCTTCTGAAGAGTCTATATTGTAGTCCGGCAGGAGACTAACTTGTTCTCCCCGAATCAAATGATTTGGAGTTAATGGTTCTGGGTCATTAATGTTGTCACTCACATAAGTGAGTGGTCTATTGTTAATGATGTTCTCAATCTCAGCCAGGAGAGTGAGTAACCCAAATAAGTGTATCTGTTTTTTGCCAATTGCTTTCTTCAAGCAATTCTTTACTGTTTGAATATTCCTCTCCCAGATAGAACCATACCAAGGAGAGGCAACCGGAATATACTTCCACTTTATGTTTGAATTTTGTATATATAATTGTGTGATTTCATTGCTTAACAAGTCGTGGATGACTTGTTCACCAGCTTTGAAATATGTAGCATTGTCAGTCCAAACTGTCTTTGGTACTGAATGTCGTGCACAGAATCTCTTAAAGACAGCAACAAAAGATTCTGCTGTAAGGTCCTCCACAACATCCAAATAAACAGCTCGTGAGGCAGCACATGTAAACAGTACAATGTACATTTTTTTGTTCAGTGTCACCCACCCCTACAGTCAATGCTCCTGTATAGTCAATGCCTACAGTCTCAAAGGGTCTGTTGAGAGTAACTCTCTCCTCTGCAAAGCAGGAGGATTTGGTTTCCTATAGGGCCTAGCATGAATACGCCTACATGTGACACACTCACTCAGGACTGTTTTAACAGTGATCCTTCCCTTGGGTATCCAATAAGTTTTTCTTAATGTAGTTAGTGTCTGTGGTACCCCCATTTGATATACATCATTGTGTTTTTCTGATGATTAATGTTGTCAAATAGCTAAATCTAGGTAAAAGGATTGGATTTTTGCTTTTGTATGACAGTTTTGATTTGTCTAATCTCCCTTTACACCTTAGAAGGCCTTCCTCATCTCTGAACAAGTTTAGATCCACAACTACTGATGGTACAGGTTCTTTTGTTTGTTTCCCATAAGTTAAGAATTCTAACTCTTTATTGTACTCTTTTTGTTGTGCTTGGCCTATCCAGTATTGGGTTGCAACTTCTGTATAATTATGATTGTTTTTATTTAGCTGTTTGTTAATTGTAGCTAAACAGTTGTGAGCAAACCTCAAACAGTAGGCTGTCACCCTGACAAGTTTGTTGAAATCAGAATACTGTTCATAATTAGTGATTGGTTCAACTTTTCATTTGAAAAGATTAAATTTAATGTCAAGTTAACTTGTTCCACAGGCCATTGGTCTGTATTACAGAGCCACTTAGGTCCCATAAACCAAGTTTTGTTTGACTTCAACAACTTGTAGGATAAACCTCTGGTCAGAAAGTCTGCTGGATTCTGTTTAGTTGGAACATAGTGAAAGTTTACTTGTAGGCTTTCATTAGCGTCAACTATTTCTTTTAGCCTATTTCTTACAAAGATATTCTTACTATTAATGCTATCATTCCGTATCCAGGCAAGACAAATCTGACTGTCAAGCCAGACGTGGATATGAATTAAAAACACATCATAGTAAGCATCCTTAAGCAATGAAATGGTTTTAATGGCTAATGTAGCAGCCAATAGTTCCAATTGAGGTATGGTTCGGGTAGGTTTGAGAGGTGCAACTTTCCCTTTTGCATAAATTAGATGACTTTCTGTAGGGCTTACAAGATACGCACAGCACCCATAAGCTTGTGTGCTTGCATCAGCAAACACATGAAGTCTCTGGGGCTTATCCCTAAACCCACAGCAACCTTTTAATTTTAATGTTCTGCACTTTTGTTAAATCAGTAGCTAACTTCTTCCAAGATTTTTGATTTTCATTTGTTATTGGATCATCCCACCCAACATTTGTCCTCCAAATTTCTTGGAGGAGAATCTTTGATTTTATTGTTGAAGGCAGGAATAGACCCATAGGATCAAAAATTTTGGAAGCCTCTGATAATATTTGTCTTTTAGTATTTGCTTCCTCATCAAGTTTAAAACCTTTAGTACAGATTGAATCATGACTGTTAGAAGTTGCATCCAAATACCAGTTCATACCTAAAGTTTTAACTCTGTCTGATGGCTCATTAAGACCATTATTATCCTTTAAAATCTTTTTGTTTAAATCCTCATCATTTGAAATCCACTCTCTAAGTTCAAAGTTACCTTGTTGCATAATGTTTTGAGAGTGTTCATAGACTTCAGATAATTCAGATTTTGTTGTCGTTGAGCCTATTAGATTGTCTACGTAAAAATGTTCCTTAAGGAAGTTCAATGTTAGAGAGTTATTAAACTGGTTTAAATGATGTCTAATTGTCAATGCTAATAGGCTAGGTGAGCAATTGGCTCCAAACAACACAACATTAAATCTATAGGTTATGAACCCTTTATTCAAATCAAATGGATCCTTGAACCATAAGAACCTAAGTTGGTTCTTATCATATCATTTTTAAGATTTATTCTCAAAAATGCCTTTGAAATGTCACTTTGTACGGCATATTTGTCTAACCTGAACCTCAGTAAGATCTTCACAAGGTCAGAAATGAGATTAGGACCCTCAATCAAGCAATCATTCAAACTGTGTTTATATCACTGTCTTTGAGGCTACAGTTATATACTACTCTGAGTTTTGTTGTTGGGGCATCTTGTCGATAAACCCCCTGTGGGTTAAATAATGACAACCATCTTTTTTAAAAGGGTTATTTGTTACTTCTTCAATGAAGCCTTTCTGTAGCTGTTCTTTGAAGACATTATTATATATTTTTACATTATCATCTTGTTTGAGTTTTTTCATTACTTTATATAAATGTCCTTTAGCTACTTTGAGATTGTCTCTTAAAGTTGGACAATTTATTTTCCAAGGTAACTCAATAAAATAACTATTGTCTTTGCACTGAATGGTGTCTTCAAATCTTTCTACCATTAACTAATCTTCTGAAGTTTGATTTGTGTCATGTATACCCACAGATTCTAGCAACCATAAAGTTTGAATTGCCTCATCCAAAGTTTCATTTGATAATGATAAATTAATGTTCTCAGTTGAGATAATATTATTCAAAGTGTTGCTATTCTTACAGGTGTTATGTAGGACTGAGTTGAGGCACATAGTATTTGTTGGTCATGAACTGTTTTGGTTTAGGTCTAGGTTGTATTCTGATAGGTCACCCAAAGGGGCTATCCCTGATGGAGTCTGAATAGCTATACCATTACCTATCTCTACTATGCCCTTATGAATAAGATTAATATAATCTGCCCCTATTAGCATTTCAATGTTAGCTACTGTGTTGTTAGTGATATGTCTATCAGCTATTTCGTAGTGTTTTCCCAAATGATTTATGGTTTGTTCTAGTTTGGGTATAACCAGTTTGTTTTGTCCTACTTTAGAAATAATAACTGCTTCAATTTTCTTGAATTTACTTCTAAATGTAGTTCCAGGTCAATTGTCTTATAGCTATTTTGTCCGAGTTATCCTTAACAAAGGATGCAATATTGAGGTTTTGTTCATTCGGGTTTGGTGTCAAACCCAATTTATTAACTACATTTTTTGAAACAAATGTTTGTTGAGAACAACAGTCTATAAGACATCTCACTGGAGTGGTACTACCCTCACTATTCACTAAGTCCAAAGTAATAGTTGGTAAAAGAATCTCAGTGTTTCTTGTTACATTGTTTGAACAAGCAGAATGTCCCATGAAAGTGGCATTTTCTTGATTACCTTTGTTTGGGGAGGTATCTTTTGAGTTTGAGTACTATTGTTTGGACACTTTGGTGAATCACACATTGATGAGACATGTCGTAAACTTTTACAAAACTTACACTTGAATCTTAACCTAGATTTACAGTCTTTCTTATAATGTCCCTGGCCAGTACACTTTTTACACAGGTTCAACTGTTCACATCTTTTAGCCCTTTGGTTAAAGTCTGAATATTTGTCACACCCAGTACTACTGTGTTCATTACTTGCACAAAATTTGCAATGTGGTGTGTAAGTTGAGGCAGCAGTTACATTAAAGTTCTGTAATGTAGGTGTTCGTGTATTATAGTTGGTCACATTTGATTCTACAGTATCAAGTTTTGTCTGTTTGGCTGTAGCTAGTTGGTCTCTGGGAACAGTCTTTGGTTTATCCATAGTCTGGGTCTTATGTGTTGGAAAATCTCTCAATTTGTAATTAGTTAGGATATTGGGGAAGTGTTTTCTTATTTGTTCTAAATTAGGATAATTTTCTCCCGTCTTTAGAATTAAAATATCTTTAACTCTCGAAGGAAGGCACCTAAGTACTATGCTTTGTATAATCCAAGATGAAGTTTTAATATCTATCTCATTGCTAACCAGTTGTCCTATAATAGCTTCTAATTTTGTATAAAAAATTTCCATATCACTATGGTTATCTTTTATGGGTGCAAATTCAAAAATTTGTTGAGATAATTCATATACAATCAAATCTTTATTAATGTAATTACGTTTTAAAAGATCAATAGCTACTTCATATGAATCCCCTACGGCTGGTAAATAGGCTATTAGGTTATAGGCTGGGCCTTTAAGGGAACTAGTTAAGTAACTAAACTTTTCAACAGTTGAAATATAAGGTTTATTACCTATTAAATTCTCAAATTTGTCAATGAAAGATGGGAATTGTACCGTGTCCCCTTCAAATGTTGGTACTAGCAAAATGGGTAACTGAGCCCTCAATTCTTGTGACTCAGGATTTAGCATGCCACTTAAATTTTGTTGAAGGTTAGCCCTACTTTGATTAAAATCAGAATTAGGTTTTTTGGTGTTAAGTCAGTCAAACGAGACCGTAGTCTCCTTATTTGCTGTTCAATTGAGCTTACCTGATCATCATCATCAGCGTAAAGGTCTATCAATTGTTCTTCAGCCATTTCGGATTCAACTAACTCTGAAATACTCTCATTAATGGTTATTATTTCCTTCTTTTTAATTTCCAATTTAATAATTACACTCTCTAAATTTTCCTTACCTGGTTGTGTAATATTGTTAAAAGTGTTCACAGCCTTTGTAACAGCTCCCAACTTTGCCCCCCTTTTCTTTTTTAACTTTTTCAATTCCGCCTGTCCATGTCTAAGTCAAAATTGTTTAACTGGGGATCGTAATGAAATAGAGGACAAGAAGAAATTACCAGAGAAGAGAGAGCACAGACAAAACAGTCGAGTTTAAATTTGGTTTAATCCCCCCCCAAGTACTTATGTCACTCAGGTCTAAGCTTATAAGAGAATGAGACTCCTTAAATGTAAATGTTTCCTAGTTAGGCCCTAGGTTGTAGACCTAATTAGGCTTGATTAGCTTAGGCTTAGGCTTAGGCTAGACCATTTAGCCTAATTCTGCAATTTTTGTTAAGTAAGGTTAAGGTTTGTAAATTCCCCACACACGGACCACCAATGCGAAAAATGCTCTGTCTGAATTGGTCCACAATTAACCCACCCCTTATATCTCCAGTCTAACTATAGAGTAGATCAAGTCTAGCCTAGAGGGGTCAGCCTAGAGATTCCGGAAATGGTCCAGAGCGGGCAGATAAATTGAGGTCCACAGTAGGATTCCTCACAAGATTAGGTTAGGCAATCTACCTTCACCTTTGTTAAGCTATGAGTTGATGCTGGGTCTTAGGCCACAATGTAGGCCTAACTTGTCTGACCCAGCTTAATTTAATGTGATTAACTTACTGGTGTAAAAACTCAATCAGTCACTTACTTTTAGTTATTGGAGTCTCTCCCTTCTCCGGTTGTGTAATTGTCGAGAGCGTACTTTGCTGGTACGTCCTCTCGCCCCGTTCTTCGTTTTCGTTCTCCCTTTGTTCTCCTCTTCGCGGGGCTTCTTGCACCAGCGTTGTCTTGGTTTTTTCCTCGGTTGGTTGAGCGGTAATGTATCTCCATTACCGAGCACGCTCCTCCCACACAGTATATAAATACTAGTGTGGAGAATAACTCTGGTGAGCAACCAATTGGTTTCTTCCACCCAGTTATTGACATAAAAGGAATTTAATAATTGTTAGATTCTACCTACCTACTCAGTGAACCATTTTCGTTACCTCCCAACTACCCACTCATCAGTTTTCCATAGTCGTTAAATATTCACTTCCTGCATTCCCACTTAGATTTCTTTCCTGAAAACCTTGGTGCAGTGAGTGACGAGTAAGGAGAGCGCTTCCATCAAGATATTCAGATGATGGAGAAGCGCTACCAAGATATTGGAATGAAAGCATGATGGCGGACCATTGTTGGATGCTGTATCGTGACAATCCAGGCCAAATTTACAAGGAAATCACACTCACAGCGCTTTTAATAAAATAATGTATATATTCTTATTTATAAGTACATTGAATAAAGTATATGATGTATTTGTTGTTTAGCATTCCTAAGTGTGATCTATACATCCATAAATTTTCTTATAGCAATATCAAAAACTTAAAAATATCAAAACCAGTGTATCTATATAACTCTACGTGCTAGAAAAGAAATAAACCCAGATTCGGAATCAGCGCGAAAAATGCATTAAGAAAAGTGTGATTATGTTTGTGATGAGAAAAAAAGTTTCATTTTGTTGGCCAGTGTAATTATTGTTTTATGTCATGCAGACTATATTGTATTCATTCTAATAAGAACGTATCTGTATATTACTGATAGTATTATCTAGTATTATCTCAACATATAAGATCATATGACAAAGGGGACTTACAGATTTACGCGCGATCCAAACCATGGGTCACTTCGTAATCTAGCCAGACCAACGTCGCTTAACGGAAGCTGTTTCGACACTGGCTACGAAGTAGGCCGCATAATTAATATAATGTTATTATTTTTGTAATCAAATAATTTTATTTACGTGAATGTTTAAAAAAATAAAGGAATTTCAAAATAATTTTAATCTTTTTTAAAGATGAGTTTAATTTAACCCTTAACTGGTATGGTGCGGTTTAGTTACATAAGTGGTATGGTGTGGGTCCATACCCCCATACCAGTTAAGGGTTAAAACTTATAAATTTGTTGCTCAGCAATATTTATATTTCACGTGTTTAGAAATTCACTTCTTTTATTTTTTAAATTCTTATCTTCATCAAAATGATAATAAATTAACCGAGGATTAACTTATTATTAAAACAGATTTTCAGATATAAATGGAACAGATTTTTCTTAATATATTTAATATACAAGTCTGGCCCAGATCGTTAATTTTCTTTCGCCATTCGATCCTCGTATAGTACCAGGCTTATCCTGGTCCAAATGTCTTGAACATGAAGTCCTTATCGCTCGAAGATTACACTAAATTACCGCTGCGAAATTTCTTGAATTTGAAATTTCAGCATAATTATTTGAAAAACATTATTAGTTAGGTCTAAAATTTTATCGTTTTTAATTCATAATATTTCTAAATTTCGTATTGCTAATTGAGTGTCGTGTAATCTTCGAGCGATAAATGCCTTTTAAGTGTATGAAGGCAATAGTGTCATTAATCGTGTTTTACTTATTATTTGGTAATATATTAAATTATATGATCATTTATGCAGATTTTCTTTGTCTACACCTGGAAATCATCTGCCGACTATATTTCATACATATAGATAGAACGTGCACAACGAGGAAATGCCGCAACTAACGTAATTCCCAAGCCGATGACAATAAGAAGTTGCACGTTTAGGGCTATCCCAAACCAACCTGAGAAGTGGGGTGTGCTTGCAGTAACGAGGCCGCTGCAAGTAATATATTTGGCTCGACCCAGGTTTCCTTTTGAAGTGGACTTATTTTTCCTGATTGGTGGCGTTACAGCCCGTCTCGGTGCCATCTGGTAAACGGAGGACATAAAATGGACCAGTCACCCTTGTTTTTTGCCTATATTCGAGACCGACGAAAGGTGTAGCAGGTACGATCGGCTACCCATAGCCAGAGCCAACCGAACTAGTAGTGTGCCATGCTATGGACATTGGACAGCTAGCTATTCTCAGTATATAACACATAATCGAACTTTTCGTACATACTCAGTAACTCATTATGCATAAAGATATGTTGTTTATAAAACATTTATAACTTTAAGCTGTTATTCATTTTGTGTAAGTTATAAATGGGTTTAAATTCAAAATATCTTTGTATATATTCCCGTTTCTCTTGTCATTGTCCACCTCAGCTGATCTTTTACGGGTCTTCTACCCTGTGAGTAATCCAGCATGCTCTCAAACACACACTTCTCTCCTTATTCTTCACTACACATACTGTACATGCATCTTACACACGACATAATCTTTTCAAAATTTTTAAAAAAAAAATAGCAAAAGTGAATGTTGCGTATATGTACGCAATGACCTAACTGCTTTCGTATTCTCGAACTCGAATCTTCCGAATTCTGTATCCTCTTGCTACGGCTTCATGCCAATCTCAAACTAAATACATGTGCGCTGTC
>JAJOZX010007906.1:0-182500 GCA_023014485.1 Bathynomus jamesi
AAAAATATAGTGGTACCGAAAATAAAATGCTTATCTATATCTATAAAGATAATAGAAAGTCGAATGCAACTAAATTAATCAGAAACGTTTTGTCAGTGAATAGACTTGCGCAACAAAAGCACATTGAGCGTACACCTCATTATATTGCTTCAAATAAACAAATGGGATAGAGAGATACATAATGAATGAGATAACTATAAATGAATAAACAAATTACAATACACATGCACAAAAAAACTATTCTTGTTTATAATACTTTACGTTGAAAATGCATAGTCCCAGGGTGCCCGATTCTGAGCACCCTAACAATATCTTTTACAAAAAACAAACTTACCGAAATAAATACACGAGTTTAAAACGCAATTTATGGAATTTATTAATATTTTAGAATATAAAAATTCCTCGCTGCGAACAGGATTCGAACCTGCGCGGCAGAGCCCAATGGATTCTAGTCCATCTCCTTAACCACTCGGACATCGCAGCTACCTGGTGCAGGGAGAGTTTTCACAACTTTTATGAACAAGAACTAATTAACTCTTGTTTTGCAGAAACAATGCACTGACGAAATGTAACAATTTTTATGGGTTTTTCAGTTTATATGGTACCGTAATATACGTACGTACGTACGACACACATACGCACGCACATACGTACACACACACACACACACACATATATAATATATATATATATATATATATATAGTATATATATATACACGTACACAGGAGACTTTTGAGTTCAACGTCAGAAACTAGAGATTCATTTTCAGTGTTTGAGTTCCGGTTAGGTTAGGTAAATAATGATGATAATAATACATCGGAAACTATTTTTTATTTTCTTTCATTTTATATTTTAAATTTCAATACATTTAAAACAAAATTATTTTTATTATTATTTTATTCTTATTATTACCCTAACCTAACCTAGCCCAAACTCAAACACTGAAAATGAATCTATAGTTTCCGACGCAAAAGTAAAAAATATCCATATATATACACACACACACACACATACATATATATATATATATATATATATATATATACAGGGTGTCCCATAAGTCCGGCATCATAGGAAAAATAATAAAAAAAGGCAAAACAAAAGCTTTTATTTACAGAACGTGCTCAATATGTCCACCATTGTTTTCAATACACAAATTCAGACGTGATACCCAGTCAGCAAGCACACGGTGAATGATGTCAGGAGTAATGATGTTACATGCCCCAATAATGTGCTGCCGCAAATGTTCAACACTCCTAATTTTCTCTGCGTATACCAGTGCTTTCAAGTGGCCCCAGAGATAAAAATCTAGTGGCGTGAGATCCGGGCTTCTAGCTGGCCATTCCACAGGCCCTCGACGTCCTATCCAATGACCAGGGAATTGTTGGTACAGGTATTCCCTTACTTGGGTGCTGTAATGTGCAGGAGCACCGTCTTGCTGGAACCATGTTGGGAAATTTCCTTCTTCGTTCAAGACACTGGGAAATGCTTCTTCCTTGAGCATACGTAAGTAGGTGCCTCCAGTGACATGTTCATCGAAAAAGAGTGGGCCTATGATGCGATCCTTTCAAATGCCACACCATACCATCACCCGAGATGCACCTTGTTCCTTTGAAGAGGTATACCAGTGAGGGTTGTTTTGAGACCAGTAGCGGGTGTTCTGTCGATTTACCTCACCATTTCCATAAAAAACAGCCTCGTCACTGAACAGAATGGTGGACGGGAAATTGGCATCCCGAGCATATTGTCCGTAGCCCATTCACAAAATTCCATCCGCCGGTCGGGATCATCGTTTAATTTCTGTAGGATCTGAAGTTTATATGGATGCCATTTGTGAGCCTGAAGAATGCGATGGATGCTACTTTTCGACACTCCTTTCTCGGCGGACAATCGCCGAAGAGACTTATTGGGACTTATGTTAAAATGAGCCAGAATAGCAGTCGCTGTATCATCGTCAGTGGACCTCCTTGAAGGTCCACTGCGTGGTTTATCTTCTATGGATCCTGTTTCCTTAAACTTTGCAACAAGTCTGCTAACACAACTCTGTGTTATTAGCTCGCGGTCTGGATGCAGTCTGTTAAATTCAGCAGCGGCCTCTCTTTGACTCCGATTTCCTACGAGTAGAATTATCTGGATTCGTTATTCGTTCTTCCTTGCTCACAGACATTATGGCCTGTAGAAAGAGAAAAATATGAATTTCTCCCATGATGCCGGACTTATGGGACACCCTGTATATATATATATATATATATATATATATATATATATCGTTGCTGTTCCGTGCGTTGGTCTCTCTTCACACGAAGGTCAAGCTGGTGGCCCCTGCCTCTAGGTCTGGCTTGGTGGAGGAGCGACTTGCTTTTTGTGCTCTCCACCGTACATAGCCTGGTACACCCGGCTCATCTGGTACCGTCTTGAGCCAGGTATCTAGTCTTCTCTTCAAGACCAACTTTGACCCCTGTAACGTTTCTAAGGTCTTTTGGAAGCTGGTTATAAAATCTTGTCCCCCTGACAACCAAGCTATTTTCCTTCAGTGCTGAGGAGGTCCCTTGTCGAGCCTTTAATTTGGGAACACTACACATTCTGCCTTTCCTATTTTCCAGTGTTGTTTGGATGGTAATTTGGTTTAGTTTTAGGTTTGGTACCAGCTTTTCGATCATTTTCCATATATAGATTATGGTGTACCTCTCTCTTCTTCTTTTCAGGGAGTACATATTTAGTTTACGTAGTCTTTCCCAGTAGTCGAGTTCTTTGCAGCCATCACTCTTGGCTGTGAAATGTCCTACATTTCTTCTAGTTTATTAGTTTCTTCCTTTTTATATGGGGACATCAAAACTGAGCAGTATTCAAGTTTTGGTATAATCAGTGTTTTTAGCAGGGGAATCATTACTGTCCTGTCCCTTCTTTTGAACGTTCTTCGTACCTGTCTCGCTACTCCTTTTTGCTTATTTATCGCTATCTGATTTTGTGTTTCGAATTTCGCATCGTCGGTCATTATTACCCCCAGAACGATCGCTTTTGTGCTTCTCTGAATTTCTTGTCTATCTGGAGCATAATATGCAGTCTGTTTAAGTTCTTCTTTTCTATCATATCTCAAGAGTTGAAATTTCTCAGTGTTAAATGTCATGTTGTTGTCTTCTGACCATTTGTATTTTGTTCGTGTCCTTCTGCAAGGGCTGCACTTCATTTACATCGCTGATTTTTCTGCTGATCTTTGTATCGTCTGCAAAGGATGTTACTATACTGTTGCTGTTTACTCGGCTGTCTATGTCTGTTAGCATGATAATGAACAGGAGTGGGGCCAGTACTGTCCCTTGTGGTACTGAGCTGCGTACTTCCGATTCTGATGATGATATACCTTGAACTTTGACGACCTGTAGACGTTCTCTGAGGAAGTTGTAGATCCATTTTCCCACTTTACCTGGTATTCCCATATATTTCATTTTATGTGGTATTATACCGTGATCACATTTGTCGAAAGCTTTAGCAAAATCTGTGTATACGACATCGTAGTTGTCATTACCTTTCGGTGCATCTAGGATATTGTTGTAGTGTTCTAATAGTTGTGATAGGCATGATCTACCTGATCGGAATCAGTGCTGATTTTCGTTGAATCTTTCCAGTCTCTCCAAGAAATCATAAATTTTCTCCCTAACTATTCTTTCAAATGCTTTGGTGAGGTGGGACGTCAATGATACTGGTATATAGTTCTTTGCTTGAGAGCTGTCCCCTCCTTTATATATAGGGACAATCTTTGCTCTTTTCAAGATGTTCGGTATTTCCCCAGTGTCTAGGGACCTTCTCCATATCCAATATAAAGGTGTAACTATTTCATTTTTACAGTTTTTAATCAATAATGCGTTCTAATTGTCTGGACCTGCAGCTGAATGTGGTTCCATTTGTCCTATAGCTCTTGCTACATCTTCTGGGGTAAAATCAAAGTCTGTTATACACTCTTCTTGCAATTTCTCTTCAAAGACTGCATCTATGTTAGATATCGCTTTGTCACTTTTTGGGGTACTGAAAACGGATTCATATTGAGCTCTCAATGTATCAGATATTTCTTTTGGATCGTCGGTTAGTTCATTATTTCTCTTCCTTATGGGCCCAATAGCTGCGCGCGTTTTTGTTTTCCTTTTCGCATAGCTATAGAAGTATTTTGGATTTTCCTTTATTGCTTCCACCGCCTTTTCCTCTTCCCTCTCTGTATGGTCCTTAATCATGGCTTGTATTTCCCTCCAGTTTTTCTTGTATTACTTTCCTGGCATTATCTCCGCAGATGGCTAACTTCGCCTCCACTCTTTTACTTTTGCGGAATATTTTTCTTTTTTGCCTCTCTAGTCAGCCCCTCTTTCCTTTTGGTTGTGATTTCGGAGCATATTTTTCTAAAATTCTCAGCATTTTTTCTTCCAAGGTTGTTAGCATTTCTTCAGTTGTTTTATTCTCTAAAACTGTTCTCCACTCTATTTGGGCCATGTGCGATCTGATTACTTCCCAATTTATAGTCTTGGAGTTTAAGTTAAAGGCCCCAAATTTACTTCTTTCCTCAATATGTGTATTGTTTTTTAATGTTGTCGTCATAATTGTTGAGATATCGATTAAGTTGTGGTCTGAGATAATGGTTCGTGTTGTTCGTGAATACCAGATCTAGGCAGTTATTTTTTCTGGTATTTTCTGTTATCTCCTGTGTCAGCATAAACTTATTTGTGAGAGCCATCAACATTTTTGCTTGCTACTGGTCTTCTATTGTGCCCCTTTTGTCCTGGTGTATATATATATTCCTATCCACCTTTTTGTATTTTATAAATGGGAAGTTAAAGTCACCCGCAGATCATTATATTGGGGATGGAGGGTTTATGGCCTTTATTAGCTTTCTGATGTCATCAATGACCTCAGAGAATCTTTCGGTTGGGGTGTTTGGAGGTCTATAGATGACTATTAGTATCACGTTTAGTTTTTCTATTTTCACTGCTAGGCGTTCCACAAAGCTGTTTGATTTACTTATTATCGTCTCTGTCATATGACCTTCATGTAATATTAAGAGCGGATAGAACAACAAGAGTAGGACACATTATAAAGAGTAGAGATAGGGCTTATAGGCTACATAAGTGCGATAAAGACAATTTGTGGTTACAAAACAACTACATATCTCTAAGGCGTGAAGCGAAAAGTGTAATAAAAAAGTCCAAGCGCGAATTTGAAATCTCCATAGCTCGTGACGGTAAAGAAAACCCCAAGCGATTCTTTCAATACGTCAACAATAGAAATCCAGTAAAAAGTGTCTTGGGGCCGTTGAAAAATGTAAACGGAGATCTAGTTTCTGAAAACAAGGAAATGGCTACCTTGCTAAACGAAGTTTTTACGTCAGTTTTTACTATAGAAGATGCAACGAATATCCCTACGGTCATAGACATAATACCTTTTGATAATGGTAATATTCTGGATAATATTGTGGTTAGTGAAGGGGAGGTAATACGCTATATTGATAAAATGAAAACGCGTAAATCACCGGGGCCAGATTCCATATATCCCATACAACTAAAAGAATTACAAGATAGCATTGTTGTGCCGCTAACAAAGATTTTTAATGCGTCTATTTCTAAGGGGTGCGTACCAGATAATTTCAAGTTAGCAAACGTAACACCTATCTTTAAGAAAGGCGATAAAGGTGCGGCGGGAAATTATAGGCCAATCAGTTTAACGTCTGTTGTAAGTAAGCTACTGGAATCAATAATTAGGGATCGTATAGTCGAACACTTAGAATTCATAAACTAGTTAGAAATACACAGCACGGTTTTAGGCGAAACAAATCTTGCTTAACTAATCTTTTAGAATTTTTGCAAAGCGTGGTTGACGTTTACGATAGACATCGGGCGGTTGATGTAGTGTATTTAGATTTTCAAAAAGCGTTTGATACCGTGCCGCACAAAAGACATTGAAAAAATTAAGGCTCATGGGATCAGGGGTGTAGTAATAAATTGGATAAAAGAGTGGTTGCGAGGTAGGAAACAGAGGGTGGTCGTTGATGGAGCGGAGTCGTGTTGGGCTAATGTAGCGAGTGGCGTTCCTCAGGGTTCTGTATTGGGCCCCTTGCTTTTTCTTATATATATAGTAACGATTTAGATGTCGGCCTAGTCAGTACAGTTTCAAAGTTTGCAGATGACACGAAGCTGGGTGGTAGGGCGATTAATGACGAAGATAGGGGTAAAATCCAGGAAGATCTGAATAAAATCGTTGATTGGTCAGTAACATGGCAAATGAGATTTAACGTCGATAAGTGCAAAATTTTGGTTCGCGTAACGGTAATTTTGCGTATAGTATGTCAGGGAAAGAGTTAACAAGCGTAGAGCAGGAAAAAGGTTTAGGAGTTATAGTCACTGGTGATTTAAAAGTAGCGAAACAAAGTACAGCAGCGGTCAATAAGGCGAACAAAGTGTTAGGTTTTACAGCTCGGAATTTGAGTACAAATCGCGCGATATTATAGTTCCTCTTTATAAATCACTAGTTAGACCCCATTTGGAGTACGCGGTCCAATTTTGGAATCCGCATATGCGCAAAGATATAGACAAAATCGAAAGAGTTCAAAGACGAGCAACTAAGATGATTCCGTCGCTTAGGTCAAAGTCGTACGATGATAGGCTTAAGGAGTTAAAATTGACTACACTCGAGACTCGGAAGATAAGGGGTGATCTAATCCAGGTGTTCAAAATTATGAATGGGTTCGATAACGTAGATAGAGAACTTTTCGAAATATCTCAATATAATAGGACTAGAAATAACGGGTGTAAGTTGACAAGTAGAAGGTTCGAGACAACAATTGGCAAAAACTTTTTTACGCATAGAATAGTAAATAGCTGGAATAGTTTGCCGGTAGAAGTAATTAGTAGCACGTCTATAAACAGGTTTAAAAATCGATTAGACGCATATATTGATAGATTGGGTATAGTTTAAGGTAGTAAAATTAAGGCTTTGTGGTGATAGATCCCACAGCTCAACACAAGTGTTGTGGGATATAGGGAGGCAGCATCTTGGGTTATGGGATACTCTCTGTCCTTACACACCCCATTTAAAGAGATTCCTCTGCCGAGTGGTGCCCCCCATAGTACTGTGAGTATTGGAAATGTATATGATTGTAAATTGTGACTTGGTCCGCAATTGATATGGACCGTGACTTATTTTTGGTTGGCAAGGTACTGGTAGTGATGGATACCGTAATGAAATTGACTGGATTCTTTGGATCCGATATATTTGCATGTCGGTTATGGATATAGAGTGTAACATATTTGTGGATAGTAGTCTATTATGACTTGATCCCCTGGATCGAGAGATTCTATCTTTAGTTTTTAATTGATAATTAATTAGTTTTAAATTGATAATTATTTAGTTTTGTAAAGATTGGTTGTTGTCAATGTACAGGCAGTTTTTACATAGTGGAGCCACCTCGATGGGCCGAAGTGGTCCCTAGTGTGCCCACTATAAAAATTTCTCATGTTCTTGTGGTACGGAACCCACGTAAAATTGTAGGTCCCCTCCGCTACCACGGAGGACATGCGCAATACACAATTACGAACGCAGTTAGGTAGACCAGCCATGAGTGGATCCTAGGGTCTTTGTTGGTCTGAAACATTATAAGACGTAAAGGTAGCTGTGCTATACAAGTTGAAGCCCTCTATATTTCTCTCTCTCTTATCAATACAATGTTCGCAGTTTTCACAATTTCCTTGGCAATCCTTCAAGATGAGTTTCTGTGAGGCATGCGATGTCCACCCTTGTTTCGTCCATAAATCCTTTCAGGTACGAAACTCTGTTGAGTGATTGGTTTGGTCTTATTCCTTGAATATTAGCCAGGACAATATTTATGTTCTTTGTTTTTCGTTGCCCCTTTTGCATTTTAAGTTCGTTTTCCTTCGGTATCGCTTGTTTCGTTGCCCTATGATCCTCCGAGAGAGATCCGTTTCCGCCTACCTGTTCTGGAAGCTTCTTGCCCGGAAGCGGTTTGGCTCGGGGGTTTCCAGCTGTGTCAACTGCATGCGTTGGATGACATTTAGCAGCCGTATCGTGTCTGCGATGTTGAAAAAAAAATTTGTTCGCTTATTGTGTTCCTATTGTTTTCGTACGTGGTTCATCACCACTGAAAACAACAATGCTCCGTGTTAGTCTAGTCCAGGGGTGGCCAGACTTTATTGAGATGGGATTTACTTTTTCCAAAGTTCTCCCTATACGATCCAACCCAGTTATATATATATACATATATATATATATATATATATATATATATATATACACACACACACAGATGGAGAGAGAATAACCAAGAATAAAATGAAGTGAATATGAAAATATATTGGCAAATGCACGCGCGCGCACACACACACACACACACACACACACACATATATTTTTCATTAAATTTTAACCCCAAATATGAAAATAAAAACCCACTCTAACAGTTTATTTCCACAACAGTTTCGATGCCCACTGGCATCCTCTTCGGGTGGACACAAAAAAACATCATTCGTTTTTTTGTGTCCACCCGAAGAGGATGCCAGTGCGCATCGAAACTGTTGTGGAAATAAACTCTGTCTATTAGAGTGGGTTTTTATCATCATATTTTGACCTTCACGTAGAAAAGTGAAGTTTTTTGCATTTTTAACCCCAAACTTATTAGAAATTAGGTATACTGGAATAGGAAGAGCTTACTTTACTCATGTGATGATTTGCACTGCATGGCATCAGCAAGCCGTGTGTAGTCCGGATTGTAGCTGCTGTTTGCTAGCCTCAAACAAGTATCCAGGTGATCATCTGTCAGAGTGGCTCGGTATTTTGATTTGATGATATTCATGTGTGAGAACGTTGACTCACAAAGGTAGGTTGATCCAAAAAAAATGCTGTCAAGAACATGGCACTTTTTCTGACATTCGGCTACTTTTTTCCAAGAAGTAGGTGCCAAAAGTTTCCTTTTAAAGACCTGGATTTGATTTGAATGTCGTTTCGCAGTCAACATTTCATTCTCGATTGCAGATATGTCCATATTAAACAATAAGGCCATTTTTGATGCAATATCATCAATGTCAAAGTTTGCACCAAATGGGAAGCACATGAATGTTGTTACAGGTTCTAGTGTTGCTAAGTCTTGGAACCGTCTGTTGAAGTCTGTAATAACATTCTGCAACTGTTCAACGTATCGAACACTGTCAAACTGGTCGCATTCTTTCCCCTGACTTTCCAGCTCTGACATCATGTTTTTGAAGTTCCGCAGTTGATGTCGCTGCAGCTGTGTGGATACCAGTTCTAGTTTTTGTTTAAAAGCATTCACTGAGGTAATCATTTCACAATAGTTTTGTTTTTACCTTGCAACTCTAAGTTTAGCTGATTTAGAAAAGCAGTGGTGTCAGTCAAAAAAGCTAAATCTAACAGCCACACTTCGTCTTCCAACTCTTTGTAATGTGTTTCTTTTAACTTCAGAAAGTCTTTAATTTCAGGTAAGTGATCCCTAAACTTCTGCAGGAATTTACCTCTACTAAGCCACCTACATCAGTGTGCAACAAAAGGTCAGTGTGTTCTGCTTTATTTTCTTCTAGCTGAGACCGGAAGAGACGCCTTTGTAGACTTCTCGTCCGAATAGAACACACAACCTTATGGGAAATATCCATAATTTCTTTAATATTCAGCATTTTACCACACAATGCTTGTTGGTGAATTATGCAGTGATAATTAAAGTAGTTTGGAAACCTTTTGTCACTTTTGCACAGGGCGATGAACCCATTGGAGCGGCCAGTCATAGCAGGTGATCCGTCAGTTGTTATACTCACAAGCTTGTGAAGTGGGAATTGTGTGTCGTTAACAAACTCACTGAATGCATGAAAAATGTCCTCACCTCGAGTTTTCCCTCTTAAAGGTAGGATTTTAAGCAGTTCTTCTTTGGCAGTCATATCTTTAAACACGATTCTAATAAAAATGCATAACTGTGATGTGTCGATCACATCTGTCGAGTCATCAAACTGAAGTGAAAGGAACACGCAGTCATGTATGTCTTTCTTCAGTTGTTCCACCAAATTCTCATCCATTACTTCACAACGCCGCATCACAGTGTTTCTGGATAGCTGAAGCTGGTTAATAACAGACAATATTTCCGATTTATTACTGAAATTCTGAAACAACGACTCTGCTGCCTCTGTAAATGCTGCTTTGAATACTTCTCCATCCTGAAAAGGTTTCTTGTTTATCGCAAGTGCACGGCTCACCGATAATGGAGGTGATAACATAAAGAACGCTAATTTTTGGTAGTAGCGGTCGGGTCGTGTGCTCGTTAGTATTGTGAAATGTAAGGTCTCTGTTGCTAGGCTAAGCTACTGGTCATTCTGCGATCTACTAAAAATTGCTCTGCGATCTACTGGTAGATCGCGATCGACGTTTGGGCGACCCCGGGTCTAATCCAAAGAACATCTGTCATCATATTCAATTGATCGCAATTATCGTTAGTTTGTATTGCAGACATCCCCAGTTATTATCAGTCTTCTTCAGGAGCAAGATCCACCGCAAGCTTGTGTTTCCTCCCTAAGGCAACACAAATTTATCCGCATCAATCAGTCACACTATTACTACCTTAGGCTTGCTCTACACAAACTGGGCGAAAAACCACAAGTACGAGTATCTGCAATCGCAAACCGTCCGTATACAAGCCTGTATTTCGTTTAGAATATTGTTTTTTATATACTGTAAATCTGTAGACTCAACACGTAAAAACTGTATTTGTAAACTCAAACTGAATAAAATTTAAAGACTAAGTACGTCTTATAGTTTAATAGTCTCCAGAAAACCTCAGAGTCTAATTCTGACAAACTTTCAATACATTACCCTTTCTTTGTTTTGCAGTCGCAATTTAAATATACATCTTTATAATTCAGTTTAGTCTCTGTCTCATTCCTTCAAATATTATTGAGTTTTTATTCCCCCCACCTATTCCCTCTATTATCACCACCACCAATATTATTACTACTATTACCAGTATCAATAAAGTTATTATTTTCATTATTAATTCTAGAGAGAACACCTCCGACGCCTCCACTCAATTTGTCCTTCAAACTGCCCAACTTTTCATCCTCCCTCGACTGTTTCAATCCCGTTCACCGTTCACTTCCGAAATTTCATCATTCCATATATATATATATATATATATATATATATATATATATTATATATATATATATATATATATATAATATATATATATATATATATATCTATCAAGTACAGTTATGATGCAATTTTAGCTTACAACTTTTCCATCATTCACAATAAAGTATGCTTTTCAATTACTGTGACTGAAATTCTGGCCTCAGTGCAGACTGCGATGTCTATGGGTTAAGGAGATGGACTTTACATTACAATGGCAAAACACAATGGATTTTTGTTTTCACCTTTTATTCAAGACGTGGTGAGGTCGAATCGTGGTACGGTCAATTTGATGATGATAATATTTAGTAGCAGGAGACAAATACCATAAAAAGAGTACAGTATCCATCGAGGTAATCAACGATACAACTAATTACATTGGTCAGAAAAGTTTCTGTCACAGAAAAATTCTGTTTTCATTTCCGTAATCAACGTAAAAAATTACATATAGTTCAAGTAAAAATATCTCTATCACCCGCAGTTTTGGAGTGACACACGAATTTGCATTACTTAGGATTTGAGTCAGAATAGGAAGGGGGTAGGGTCTGCCCCTTGCTCCTCCTCTGCTTATACGTTGCTGAACGTCACTGTTGACTTTCATTTGTCAGTTACTCACTTGATTTCGCTCAGTGAACATTTTAGGAGAGTTCAATATGCATTTACTACTTTGATATTTCTATATTACGTCTATAAATTAATCCAAATTTCCTTTTCAATTCACTTCAATATTGGTGGGTGATAGACAAATTTTGAGATAATTTTTAATTCAGCGGTAAAAAACAAGATTCACCCATTTTTGTTCATGTGACCAAAAAAAGTCCTTTTTTGCCATCTATTGTTATTAAACAATAAATTTTAAAAATAAAAAGGGACTACGGAAATAAAGAAAAACATTATTATTTCTAACTCTGCCATGGGAAATGACACCTGGAATCCCATGCCGGTTCCAAGCCCGAATAAAAGAGGAGGGTTGCCACGACAGGCCTAGCAAGCCGGTGGTGTAAAAACCTTATCGCTCGAGAAACTCAAGAACCAGCTTCGGAACCAGGATTGATAAACAGATCACGGACAAGGAAACGAAACTGGACATGAAAAATGGACACACTCAGGATTAGATGCGGAACGATTAACATAGCAACTTTATAGGGGAAAGATGATGAAATTCTGGACATCATTAGAGAAAGGAAAATCGGCATCTTAGGAATGGCAGAAACAAGGTATATGGGTAGAGAACTGGGAAGGGACTTGGGAGATGGATATGTGTTCATGTACAGAGGAGTGGAGGAGGATCGGAGGAGGATGCACGGAGTGGCAATGATTGTTGGACCGAGACTGTTCCCAAACATACAGACTATAGAATTAATAAGCGAAAGACTAATGAAATGTAAGTTGAAAATCAGGAATAAAACATTCTCTACCAGGTTTATGCGCCACAACAGGGGCATAGTGAAGAGGAGAAGGCCAACTTCATGGAACTACTAGATGACAATTATGAAGTGGGAGGAGAGGAAGTGGGACTGCTTATGGGAGATTTCAATGGCAGAGTGGGAATGGAGAGGGAGGGAGTGAAGCAGGTACTTAGACCTTTCGGAGAACAGAACCGAAATGCAGAGGGAGAGAAACTAATAGATTTCTGCGTAAAGAACGAACTAAAGATCATGAACGGATTTTTTTAAACACCAGGAGATCCATAAGTTTATGATACAGGTGGAACCAAGTGACAGGAAACTTTGACCAAAAGTCCATCATAGATTATTTTATATGCTCCGATAAGAGAATTATATTGGAGATGTCAAAGTGATACCAGGGGTTACGTTAGACTCTGACCACAGCTTACTGATAGCAGATTTGAAAATGCAGAAAATAGTAGCAACAAAAGAGGAGACGAGGAAGGTAATTAAGACAAAGAAACTGCAGGATGAGAACATTAGAGTCAGATTCAGAGAAGAACTTGAAAGAAACATAGCTGAGATGGAGGAATACAATGAATGGGAAACCGTGAGAGAGTGTACGGGTCTTTTCCGTTTGGGGGCTAGCAGCGAATTTTAATGAAAATCGGTATACAAATGTGGTTTTGGTCACTGATTTCAAAAATAACTTTTTTTTGGGAAATGAAAAACAAACATGTTAGAGCACTTTAAATAATTAATGTGTGTTTTAACTAGCTTAAACAAGTTACAGAGGATTGTATTAAAATTAGCCAGAATCATAAATTGCTACTGTTTATGAAAAAGTGCTGTAAGTGTGGGAAAGTGTGTTCCTTTGATAAATATACCTAGTTCTTTCGTTGCCAAAAGCGTCAGTCAAAACGGTAAAAAGTGCAACTTTACGAAGAATACGCCTTTTGAAGGATCCCGGCAGATCTGTAAAAGTAGCAGAAAAAATCAAGAATTAATGCCCAGTTAGGTCAATTGAATGCCCGGTTAAGTCAATTGAATGCCCGGTTAGGTCAACTGTACGCCCTTGACGATTGGTTAGGTTAAGTTATGATATTTTCGTTAAAAACACATTAATTATTTAAAGTGCTCTAACATGTTTGTTTTTCATTTCTCCAAAAAAAGAAAGCTATTTTTGAAATCAGTGACAAACTACATTAGTATACCGATTTTCATTAAAATTCGCTGCTAGCCCCCGAACGGAAAAGATCCGATTGTACTAAGAGGGTTGCGGAGATTTTGGGAACTGAATGGGTTGAGGGAGGAAGAAGAAGACACACCATGGTGGACAGACACAGTGAGAGGCGCAGTAAAACAGAAAACTATAAAATATAGGAAGTGATCGAAGCGACGTACACAGGAATCAAGACGGGAATATGTACAAGCAAGAAATGAAGCTGAGAGGGAGAAGAAAAGGGCAAAACAAATGGCAATGAGGGAATTGGGAGAAAAGTTGAGAGAAGATGAGAAGGGAAACAAAAAACTGATTTACAGCCTTGCAAAATTTTACAGGAAGGAAAAGAAAAAAGTATACAGCATTAAAAATGAAACAAGAAATGTGATAGTGGAACCTGGAACAATTAATAGAAGTTGGTCAGATTATTTTAAAGATCTATTGAATGGAGATCCAGAAGAAGTGGAGGAAGCAGATGGAATATACCAGGAATTAGCAGAACAGGTAATTATTACCAGAGAAGAAATGGAAGAGGCTGTTATAAAATGAAGAATGGAAAGTCAACGGGAGTAGACGAGTTTCCGATTGAACTTATAAAGGAGGGAGGCGAAGCCATGAAAGAAAAAATTCGAAACCTGTTGAATAAATATTGGAGAGAAGGTAAAGTCCCCTGTGATTGGGGAAAAACAATCATCGTTCCAATATATAAAGGAAAGGGTGACTCAGGTAGATGTGAGAATTATAGGGGAATATCGCTTATTAATCATATAAACTTTATGAAAGAATAATAGAAAAAAGAGCAAGGCAAATAATTGAAGCAAGGTTGGTTATCGGAAAGATAGAAGTACGGTAGATCTTATTTTTGGCCTCAGTTCTGTTATAGAAAAGGCATGGGAATTTAATACTAACATCTATATAATATTCATAGATCTTAAAAAAGCATTCGATACAGTGTCCAGAGGAAAAATGTGGAGATGTTTGGAGGAGATTTATGGGGTAAGGGAGACACTTCTTAGGGCTTTGTAAAGTTTGTATCAAGTTAGCGAATGCAAAGTACGGACTGGACACAAAAATGATGAGTGGTTTGAAGTAAGAACAGGGGTGAAGCAGGGCAGTGTTATATCACCACTCCTGTTTATAGCCTACATGGGCACAGTAATTGCAAGTTTCAAGCGACGTCATGAAATGAATAATAATTGAATAATGGCATATGCAGATGACATAGCATTCTGGACGACAGAGAGAAGATACAGAACAAGCTTTAATTGATTGGAATGAATGTTTGAAGGAGGGGGGAATGGAAATGAATGTAGAAAAGACAGAAATATTAAGTGTATGTCGAAGAGGAGGAGGAGGACAATTCGGAGTTCAAATAGGAAATAAGAAATATTGAAAAATTTAAATATCTAGGGAGTATGTTTACTACAGAAAGCAGTAATATACAAGAAATAACTGAAAGAATTGCAAAGTTTAGTAAAAATGTCGGAATGTTATACCCGCTACTGAGAGATGAACATATGCCCCTTGGGACTAAGAAAATAATCTTCGAAACAGTTTTAACACCAATACTGATTTCTGGGTCGGAACACTGGAAAATGCGCATGGCAGATCGAAGCAGAATTCAAGAGGCAGAAATGAGACCGCTGAGGACTATTCTGAGAAAGACGCGAAGAGATAGGATAAGAAATAAAGAAATGAGCCAATGTGGGAGTAACGCTGATTTTGAGAAAAATCGACGTTGCCAAATTGAGATGATTGGGCCACTTGGAGAGAATTGAGGAGGGGAGAACTGCGAGGTGCTGGAGTGGAGACCAGGGAATGTAGAAGACCGCGAGGGAGCCCGAGGAGATGGAGGGACGAAGTGGAGGAGAGCTTGCGAAGGTACGACTTGCCCAGCATGCGAGCTCAAAGAAACGGGAGTGCTGCTGGACAGGGCGGAGTGGCGAAGGAGGCTGGCTCCACTGACAGCTGACTAGCCTACCTGGGGCTGAAGAATTGAATATTATTTCTCGTTTCATTACGTGTATTAAAATTAATAACAGCAGGAGTTAAGTGGAGCTACAGACAAAATTTTCATACCAAATGTATGAATAAATAGCTTGGACAATTGGATAACGTTGCAGTTAGCGAACATTTGAGAGGCTGAGCATTTTGGTGTAACTTGTTGTAAAGCAAATTGAGGGTTCTGCAGGAACTATTTTTATAATTAACCCAGAGTTGCTACCCATACATATTATTAGTGTAAAAAGTACGAAAGTGTCTTTAGCTTTGCTTAGACAGAATTTGAAGTTCTTTATAATCATGTTTTTTTAGCACAGTAACTTCGATATTGTTTCCTTGTGTAAGAGTCGTCATTCAAGGAAACTCGTGATAATTTGTCCCAGATACTTAAATTTTGTACGCGCTCTATTAGTTCGTCTCATTTTAAAAATAACTAGCTGAGTTACCCGGTAGGGTGGATCGATTTATTTTACATTTTTTTTTCGATTTCCATATTCTAATAGAGACAAAAACTTGCGCATGCATGAGAAAATAGCCTCTGCAAAATCTTAGCTTAATAGGTAATCATCTTCTGCCCCGCAGAGCGATGAAATCATATTTTAGTAGTCAAAAACGTATTTTCTTATAATTTTTAAAATATTTCAATATGCATCAAAATTATTCCTAATAACTATAAAGTCGATGAAAAAGACCTCATATGATCGTTTTTCCAAGCGCGTTGTCCTACGTTAATATCTTTTGCCCCCGGCAACAACGCCAAATGTTGAAAAAATAGGTAATTTATATACATATTTTCAGATCGGCTCTTTGTCTTAAATAATGCATTTATATATTTCCATAGCATTTATATCGTTGCTTAGGCATGAAATAACACACACGCATATTGAAATATTTTAAAAATTATAAGAAAAATACGTTTTTGACTACTAAAATATGATTTTCATCGCTCTGCCGGGGGAAGAAGATGATTACCTATTAAGCTAAGATTTTGCAGAGGCTATTTTCTCATGCATGCGCAAGTTTTTGTCTCTATTAGAATATGGAAATCGAATAAAATGTAAAATCGATCCACCCTATTACCCGGCGTTGCACGAGTGAAAATTTAGATTTGAAATGTATAGATCAGTATTTTTTTCAGCAAATTATTCAGTAAGTAGACAAAAGCTGTGATGCGAGAAATAAAAAAACATTTAATCAAACAAAGCTTTATTTGAAATTAGAATTTACAATACTTCTTTATATACAACATTGCATGTTTTTCCAAAAGGAGAGTATACATAAAGATTGTTAGCTGTTCCTACTCTAGAGCATCCTACATACAGTTGACCATGAGAGAAGCAGTCTTCTTGTAATTGTAGCCCAACAACTTTCACTGTTTGTCCCTGTGATTTGTTGATCGACATGGCAAAACTTAATCTTACTGGAAATTGTAAGCGCCTAAACTGAAACTGCATCTCTGATGTTATTAGAGGTATCCTAGGAATAAAAGTATCTTCACCCTTGCCACAACCAGTTTGAATTTGTGCTTCAATGACATGAGGCTGTAATGCCTTTATTATTAATCTGGTACCATTGCAGAGCTTAGGCTGATCTAAATTTCGTAGAAGCATTATAGGAGCTCCAACTTTAAGTTGTAGTTGGTGAGGAGGCAATCCTGGAAATTCCAAAGAATTTAGAAACTCCGTTGGATAGTTGACAACTTCATTTTGATCGATAACTGTATCAATTGATTTGTAAATATAAGGATCCCCTGGAATATTTTGTAGTTGTTGGTTGATAGAATTAACGGTCACATTTTTCGGCGCCAATATTGCTCTTTCACACAGCCAAGTAAAGTCTTTGTAGTGATAACTAAAGTTAGTAAATACTTTTTCTGTTAATTCATTAACACTTTGGACCACTGCGCTGATTGTAGATATAATGACTTTGTTGTCAGAGTCCACAGGAACTTTTCCTTCGCCAAGCTGTAGCAAGTTCTGAGCAAATAGACCTGAATTGCGATCACCATAAATTCTTGCTCGCATGTTAGTTGTAAGCTTCAAGGTTTTAACATTGTGCCACAAACAGGAAGATTTAAGGCATGCTCGAATTTCATCAGCTTTTGTTCCCTTAGGTATAACTGGCAGAGTCTGGCGAAAATCTCCTGATAAGACAACAGTTACACCGCCCATCAATGTCTTGTGATTTCTCATCTTGTAGAGTTTTGTTCAGGGCCTCCAATGCTTTTTTGTGGGCCATTGTACATTCATCCCAGACTATAAGTTCACATCTTTTAAAAACCTCTCCCATGCCAGAATTTTTAGTAATTTTACAAACAGCTTCATCATTAGTAGCTAAATCCAAAGGACGTTTGAATGCAGAATGAGCTGTGCGACCTCCAGGCAACAGTGTAGCAGCTATACCAGAAGATGCTACTGCTACAGCAATTTTATTTTGCTTGCGAACTTTGGCCAGTAATAAATTTGTGACAAATGTTTTTCCAGTACCACCAGGAGCATCCAAAAAGTAGATGCCTCCATTCTGCTGAGAAATACTATTCATTATAGTTGAATAAGCAGTTCTCTGATCAGGCAACAACTTGGGCTCATTTTCATTTACATATTCAGTTAAGTAGTTGATATCATATGATGTTTCTCTTATAAGCTCTGTAGCTAAATTGTTGACTTCTGTTCTATTGGTTTGTGGGAGGCCAAATGAAGGTAGTTGTGGTCCATCCATTGATGCTATTTTATCTTCTATGTCAATTAAGGCTCTGTTGTAGATTTCATCTGTGTAAACTACGTCAATATGCGGGTTGGCAAGTTGTGCTTGGTGCTTATAATCTTGTGCCAAATCATCTTTGTATTTGTTCCATAATTCTAAAGGGTTGCCCACATCACAGGTTTTTAGCAGAATTGCAAATAAATCTCTTAGCCGCTTTGGGGATTGGTATATGGCTGCTTCTCTTAAGGTGGCATCCCATTGACTATCATCTTCTAGCATTCCACGTTTGTAGCATGCCTCTCTAAATGTCGCACAAACATGACCATCAACTGTTCTAAGATCATCAAAAGATCTAGGCCCTTTAACTTCATGCAGCAACATTCTTAAAAAGAAACACTCATGCTGGCTGGGATGAACAGTGTAAACTCTGCCTAAAGCACTGTCAAATCTTACATCTGGATGACCTTCAACTTCGCTTCCTCTCTTTCTTCTACTCCATTTTTTGTTGTTCCATGTGTAATAAGATGGTAACTGGCGATACAATAAAGTTTGAGCAAACACATCTTGACATAGTTTAAAAAAAGCTGTAAGAGTAGTATCTCTAGGAGCAAGAGTTTGATGGGCAGCTGTTTCATTAGTAAAATAAACTCTGTCCATTTTCTAAATGAACTACTAGTTGCTGTACTGCAGGATATCTTTCATGAAAGGGAAAGCTAAAAATTCTCCAAAAGGCTTCATTGTTGCTTAAATAACGACCTTGTTGATAGTTAGTCACTTCATCAGGTACATTTTGTTGTTGTAGAGCAAACATAGCTGCATCAGATCCCTTGTTAACATACTTGCACATATACTTGATTGACTTGACAGAATTACAAAATTCTACATTAATATGAGCATTAAAAGTTTTAGTCAAGAGAGGGCAGTAAGGAACTATCCATCTATTAATTATCAATTTCATTTTGTTTAATTCTCGTTGTAAAGCCTCCATCATCAGGTTTTCTTCTGCGATATGAAGGATAACCATCTTCTCCTGTTTGAGTGTCTTTTAAAAATGGTTTTGGGTAACGTTTTGTACATTTATTTTCTTTCATGCAAGGTGAATTGAAATTTAGAGAACCACATGGACCATGCACCATTTGAGTTTGAACTATTTCAAAGAGGTTTTTGTCTGTGTTAGGGTCTGGAAGTTCAGCTGAGATAACAGAATCAATTTGATTAGCTTGAATTTTGTTGGTCAGCCAAATCAAAATATGAGCATGAGGCAATCCTCTTTTTTGCCATTCAACAGTGTACATGTGGCATCTAACTGGGCCAAAAATGTTGGATTTTGTCATTAAATCCATCAGTTTTAATAATTTTAAGCGAAACACTGGCTGTGAGGTCATGTCTGTGAATGTATGTTTGTCCAGGTAGTAACTGGCTTGGTGCTGTTCAACAGTTTCTTGCTGTCTTTGAGTAGCCTGCCTTTCAGCTTGAGCTCGAAGTCTAGCTTTACGTTGTTCCAAAGTCTCTTCCTGTATTTGAGCAGCCTGTCTTGCAGCTTGTGCTTGAAGTCTTTGATTGCGTTCTTCTTCTGTTTCAGCTGCTCTTTGTGCTTGAATTCTTTTAGCGGCAGAAGACTTTCCATATAAAGGGCGTTTCTTGGGTGGCATAATCACCTGTATCACTAAACAATAATTTGCAATTCACAAAGTTACTAAATCACTTATGAAACCATTTAGCACTGTCCTGGAAAATTTGCTCCGCTGGAATATTTGCTCCGCAAAGTTTATGAATGCCAGATTTTCACTAAATTCTTTAAAAATTTCTATTTTATGTTTTGTATGTTTATTACAAAAAATTTATTACAAAAAAATGACGCAATAATCATTAATTGTCAATTTCGTCATTAAATACTACACCAAATACAAAATAACAGCACCATTAGATTCCTTGTGAAAAACTGGTTATTATGAAGTTATTTTAAAATTTGTAAGTTCAACCGTTTGGTTTTCTATAGCGAACAACTAAACAAATAAACAAACTTCCTCTTTTATATACAGGGTGTCCCAAAAGTCCCTATCTATTTTGTTGAAATAGGCTGAATTTCAAATGAATGTTTTAATGACATGATTGCATGCACCTTTCTAGACAAATACATGCATTAGATTTCTATTTTAATTATTTTTAAATTTGTAATTAATTTTTTCAGATCCATATCATTGGTGATGGATGTGCATGAACGTGTTATGATAGTAACATGTCGCATCAGAGGAATGAAATGTTGTGAAATTAGACACCGATTCTCAAGAAGGTTTTATAAGCCTGGACCGACAGATAAAGCAATTCGTGAATTGGTGAACAAATTCAAAAGGACTGGATCTGTGCATGATGAAGGAAGAAGTGGATGCTCAAGAACAGTACAACAAAACATTGAATCTGTTCGCATAATGTTCGAAGGCGATCAAAGAATGTCAGTTCGCCAAGCATCCCACAGATTGACCATACCCAAAACAACTGTTCACAGAATCTTGCGTTCGACGCTGAAGAAGAAGTGTTATCACATTCAGCTGTTACACAGCTTACACGAGGAAGATTTTACAAACAGAACAGCAATGTGTGCGGAACTGGTCGAACAAATCCAAAATAACAATTTAATGGACCACATTTTGTTTAGCGATGAGGCGACTTTTCACACCTGTGGTAAAATCAATCGACATAATTGTCGCATCTGGGCTAATGAAAAGCCAACTGAGTTCACTGAATGGGAAAGAAACTCGCCTAAAGTCAACGTGTGGCTTGGAATGACGAAGTCTAAGATTTACGGGCTCTTTTTCTTTGCAGAGGCTACAGTGACAGGGCCTGTTTACTTTGATATGCTTCAAAATTTTCTAGAACCTCAACTTCTTGAAGATGGCATTCTCGACAGTGTAGCCGTTCAGCAGGATGGGGCACCATGTCATTATGCCAGAATTGTTCAGACATACCTAAACGAGCGTTTTCCAAATCGTTGGATTGGACGTGGGGGAAATAGGCCCTGGGCAGCGCGATCTCCGGATTTGACCCCATTGGATTTCTTTGCTTGGGGTTTCATTAAATCAGAGGTCTATCGCAGAAATATTCAAGGTTTACCAGATCTGCGAGATCGCATTAGGCAAGCGTTGAGAAAATAACCCCTGAAATGCTCGGAAATGTGTTCCGCAATGCAGCTGACCGCTTTGAGATTTGCAGAGATACAGATGGAGCACATGTGGAAACTACTAATTAAAGATTTTAATGGTGTAATACTTGTAATTTGTATAGAAATACATCTGTATTAAGGTCAGTGTGACATTTATTTGAAATTCAGCCTCTTTCAACAAAATAGATAGGGACTTTTGGGACACCCTGTATATAAGAAGATAATAGCCGTTTGGTTCGAGCTTTTACGATGGAATTGCATAATCTTAGTTTTAGTAGGATATAGTGGGGTCGATTAATACAAAAATACACCCAAATCATTCAGATCTGGCAGAAAGTGTGAAATTTGGCATGAAGTTACCTTTTGACATATAGAAACATTTTCAGGGTGGGGACACGCCGGGACCTCATTCTGGCGGCCAATTTAAGCAAATTCAAAATGGCTGCCTCGATTCTACAGCCAAAACCATAAAATGCCATATCTCAGGGACTACTGGGCCGATTTTGATGATCTTGGGCGGCCATTTTGAGCAAATTGTCATCCGGTTTCATTATTTTAGTTAACAAATGATAATAGATGGCGTTGTGCGAGCCCTTCCACCAGCATTATTCAGGCTTAGTAAGTTAGTCGCCATTACGCTTCAGTCAGTGAATGGTGAAATTTCTGTTGCAGTGTTTTATCAATTTTGAAACGGTTTTAGAATACAGGTGTGATTTTATTACCAAAACAAAATAGAGTGCAGTGCGCATTATAATGCGTAATATAGTATTCAGTACTAAAATTTAGGGCAATTATTGTTCAAACCCAATGTTATCTAACCGTACGGCTACGGTGAATGTCAAGGTGAAAAACCACATTGTCATACCCAAAAAGCTTGATCGAGCAAAGAAACGGGCATTAGTGGTCAGTGTTCTAACGAGGAAGTTCCCAGTCCAAGAAAGACACGCAGTAGTTTTGTTTTATCTTTCAATCGTGAGCAGTCCCAGTGCATATTGTGATACTGAATTGAAGGCAAAACTTATCAAAACATCAACTGATGATATTGATATCACATTCAGAAACTTAGCCACAAAAACCAACAACTCCGAACTGTTAGCAAGACTAGCTATTGCATCTGATATGCATGCCATGGATGCATATTACCGTAAGACCTGCCACACAAAACTACACACTCTTGCCCGTTCAGCTGATTGACAAGCAGCATCAGTCAAATATGAAACTTGTGGTAATAGTAGCAATCCACTAACATCTTTTAAGGCAATAGCTTTTGCTGAGTTAGCTGATTATGTTAGTGAGTATAAAGGACAAGTTCGCAAATTGAGGGAACTTTACAAGCTTTATGACGAATGGTTGACACAATTTAGGTGTGCCAGCACATCCACACACAATTCTACGAGACTGAAGGTGCGCTTGATGGAAAAATTGCTAGGATTAGTTGCTTAACCTGCAGGAAGAGACGTGTTGATTACGCATAGCGACACCGTTGGATCTGTGCTGTCTCATTCCAGCGAAACCACCTTGTGCGATGACGAGGCGATGATCCTCGTTAAAGCAACAAATATACTGAGGAGGCACATCTTTGAGAATCCGCTAGAGGCTTTCTCACGTTCGTTGACGGACGACTGCCTCCTCAAATCTATCCCTCCTCCATTGTTTGCATTCATGACAATAATATTGCTAGGCCCTAGTATTAAGTCACAGAACTCCATTGAGGGTGCTAGGACTAAGGTTGCGTGTACGTTGTCTCACCTTATCATCCAGAACACTGTAAAGCGTGTTTGTTGTTAAGCCTACCAGTAATGAGAAGCGTCATTCCAAAAAACGTGAAACACCCACACCCCTCTATGTTGGGTTGAAATTGCAAGACCAAGGTCGGTCAAAGCAGCTCATAAATCACTTCTCATCTCTTGGGCTGTCAATATCTTATGATAGAGTATGGGAGGTCTCGTTGGATTTGGCAATTAGTGTATTCAACCAATTCCGCCAAGATGATGTGGTTATTCCCACGAATATGCGTAGAAATGTCTTCACTACGGGTGATGTGGATAATATCGATCAAAAGAAACGATCAAATCTGTCCCGTTCAGAGTTCCATGGTACAAATCATCTGAGCACTTCTAACGAGGTAGTCAAGCGTGACGTCTGTTCCATTAATGCTGATAATCTCAGTGATCGGAAAAATCTTACTCTACCAGCTTCCTATGCTGTAGTACCCCCAACTGAACTACCTAACAGATATTTTCATGACCCTTACAATGACCCGGTTGTTCCAGGAGCGCCCAGAATCCCAGGGTCTATCGTGAAGGAGGAGGCCTAGTTAGCCCATGTGTCTCACATAATAGACAAGGAGAGAACTGAGGTGGGAGACGTCTTAACCTGGTCAGGTAAAAACGCTAGCCTTCAGAAAGAATGTGCGCCCTCGCGCAGAGATCGGGATTTTACCACTTTTTGTAGAGAAAGCGCAATCCCCATCCATGATCAAACATTCAATGGGGGTTGTAAAAGATGGAATCGACTTTTTAAATCCAGAGCAAACCCCCGTCATTGTCATGGACCAATCATTGTAGTCTGGCAAAACGAATCCAATGGAAGTACCCAGAGCAACTTGGTGAAGACAAGTACGTTGTGATGAAGGTAGGGCTTCACACTGACCCAAAGACCAAGCTCATGAGAATCGAGATGGTCCAAGGAAAAAAATTTACTACAAGACTCCCATCAACCGAAAAGTGGTGTCATCCTCAAAAATGCAGAAAACAAAACAGACCTGGGTGTGCAACTCATCACAACACAAGAGGAAAAGGTTCTCACACAACCACACTGTGACACGGAGGGTCTGGAACCGTGTAACCATCAAGCTGACACGAAGATCATCCTCCACCTCAAACATGCAGCTCAGCACGGCCATGACAAAGCATACCTCCGCACAGTGGACACTGATGTCGTGGTTGTCGCAATCTCATCGTTCCCTGAACTGTCATTGTCTGAACTATGGGTAGCTTTTGGGACTGGAAAACACTTCCAATGTTTTCCCATTCACGTGCTAGCGTCGCAGCTCGGCCCAAAGTTGGGACTTGTGCTTCTCTTATTCCATGCACTGACAGGCTCGGACACTACATCGCACTTTGTAGGAGTTGGCAAGAAGACAGCTTGGAAGTGTGGAAGCTCTTTCCGGAACTCACGAATAGCCTGCTCGCAATATTGCGTGATCCCGACTGCTTCACCATGGAATCTGTACCTATGCAGGTCATCGAACGTTTCATTGTCCTACTTTACAGTAAGTCTTGTGGAGCTGCTACCGTGAACCAAGCCCGGAGGGAGATATTTTCACGATGGAGCAGAACCTTTGACAATATCCCACCTATCCAGGCAACTCTATTTCAAGATGCGAGACGAGCCATTCTTCAGGCATCTTTCATTTGGGGTCAAGCGCTGCGGCTTCATCAAGAGATCCCTGATCCTACTGACTGGGGATGGATGATTTCAGCTCAGAAGGAGTTGGTGCCATTCTGGACGACACTTGCGATGTCAGTAAGGCTTGCGCGATCCTCCGATACTGTGGATGTAAGAAATCATGCACTAGCAACTGCAAATGCAACAAAGCGCACTTACACTGCACCTCCTTATGCCACTGCCAAGGTGCTTGTTTTAACAATGATGATCTTACCTAGTGTTCTCATTGTATGATCAGTTTTGACACCCTGCCTGTGTTATGACTTCTAGTAACGATGATCTTGCCCAATGTTCTTCATTAGTTTTGTCTAACTAAATATAACCACTTTCAGATGGGCGGAGGTTGGGGAAAGTGGTTGGTAGGGTGCATAACGCGTTGGGTCTTCGTCCCACACCCTGGAAACACATTTCACTATCGAATAATGATTGAATTTGCAGTCCAACTGCAACCGCAAAGCTATGAAATCTGACAGAAATGAGCCGAAGATCAAATTTGGCCCAGCCGTTTCAGAGATAGAGCGATGTAGGTGTTTTAGGATAAAAAAAATTACCTTAACCATGACTTATCATGTGACCTTGACCTCGAAACATAGATTGATCAGGCATCCTCAAAAGTATAAGAAACGAGCCCAAGATCATTAAAATCGGCCCGGTAACTCCTGAGATATGGCATTTTATGATTTTGGCTGTGGAATAGAGGCAGCTATTTTAAATTTGTTTAAAATGGCCGCCAAAGTGAGGTCCCAGCGTGTCCTCAACCTGGAAATGTTTCTATATGGCTAAAGGTAACTTCACGCCAAATTTCACACTTTCCGCCAGATCTGAACGATTTTTGCATTAATCCACCCCACTAATACGAAGGACGAGAGAACGGATGGCGGTGGCACTGACGTTGGGAATAATAGAGTAGGTAGAGGAGTTTAAATATTGACTAGTGTGGTTCACGCAAAATAGAGATGACTTTAAAGCGGTGCAAGAGAGAATTAAACTGGGGTATGTGGCGATGAATAGAATCACCAAGATATGGAAAGACGACAATGTCAGCAGAGCGCTAAAGATTAGATTATACCAGGCAACGGTTTTATATAGTTCGGAGTGCTAGACGATGAAGTTAAAAGAAAAAAAAGAAGTTATTATCGTTGGAAATGTATTGTCTGCGCTGAATTTGTAACATCCGCTGGTACCACAGACGACCAAATGAATATATAAGGGAACTGACTGGCGTTAAATTCACCATAGTGGACAGAGTGGAAGATGCGCAGAGGAGATGGTACACCCATGTGGAGAGGATAGGAGAGGACTGACTTCCGAGAAGGCTGATGTACGGAAGAATAGTGGGATCGAGGCCCCAGGGACGCCCAAAGACGACGTGGCTCAAGACGGCAGAAAGAGAGAATCCGGGTTTAACTTGGCGCCAGAGAACAGATCTGGCCAGAAATGGGGCACAGTGGTGAGATTACCGACGGGGGAGATGCATCGCAAGGGACCCAACCTGGAGACCTCCAGATGGGAACTAAGTCTAAGTCTGGTTTTAGTAACATTAAAATTAATGTAATGGTTCTGCGAATAAAATTTGCAAATCTTTATAAGATCATATAGATCTTTAACCGAAGGGCTTATTAACACAATGTCATCGGCATAGACCTAGTTATTTATCTTCATGTTATCTATACAATATCCGACTCTTGCCTCATTATAAGAAGTAATTAATTCATCTATATACACATTAAACAGCAAAGGGGAGAGCAAGGAGCCTTGTCTAACTCCACACGAGGAACCGAAACATTCGGACAATACACTGTCCCATCTAACAGTAAAAGTTTAGCGTGTGTAGCAAAATTTCAATAAATTTGAAACAGATAGTGGAACATTCTTGTCTTTAATTTTTAAATAGAATATTATGATTCACAATTAAATAGAATATTATGATTCACTATCATATGCTTTGCTTGTATCCAAAAGAAACCTATAAATAGTTGAATTACTGACAGTATATTTAAATATAATCTCTCTCAAAACAAATACACAGGTCAGTTGAATGAAATCTTTTAGAACCAAACTGATTAGAAGACGTCCATAAATAATCATTTAATCGGTGCAGAAAATGTTTCTCGAGTAATTTTGAGAAGCAGGAGGCAACAGCAATAGGCCTTTAGTTATCGCTGGAGAGAATGTACCAATATTTATTTCTGACAAGGAGTGTGGTATAATCCCTCAAACTCCGCGGGAATATAACTCAGCAACCATGGCTGAAAACAGTAATGAGATATGAAGACTGACCACATCATTAGCATACTTTAAATGCTCATTCAACAACTCCTCTATCCCTGGTGAGGCATCTGTCTCTAGCTCTTTAATCAGACTCTTAATTTAAGGCACTGAAGTCCCCGTATTTTCTCTGGCCCCTCCTAATGTCGTTCTATTGCAGTCTACATTAAGATAAAATTGGACCTATACTGTTTAGGGTCAACAGCGTGGGGAGAGTTAATTACCATTCAAAACAAGTGGTGCTGGGGTACCTGGCACTGTCTCGAGTTAATGATATCTGCGTACTTTGTTCTCCATAACCTAGTTACTTCTCCCTCCACAGATATTACAGCAATTGTTGATGGAATGGCATTCTAAGCACCCGTTTCTTTCTTGACTCTTGACAAATTTCCAAAATTTATCATCATCATCAAGTTAGCCTCACAGGCTCGAATGGAGTCTTCTTACTATTTACATCGTCTTATGGCTGCTTTATAGGGAGCCCTACTTCTACTTATATTCATGTAAGCTGTCCCTATTCTCGGACGACGAAGGAGACACTATGTTGTAAGCATCCTTCGAGTCCTTTTTCAGGGGGCTATAAAATCATTCCATCCATGAATAATTTTAATGATAATTAATTGTACGATTTAATCCAAAACCTTCCTGCTTCCCTCAGTACGGATGTTATATCATCCTAATACCTATCAGCAAGTTTAAAGTGAGGATCACTTGAACAGGAATTACTACAGTCAAAATGCACTGATGCTAAATTATTAAAAAGGTATTCTGTCCCACCTTTATATGCTGTTCTGCTGGATATTAACCTCAGCCCAGTCGACATGCTCAATTCTGCCGAAAGTTATTGTGCCGTGTTTCATTTAAGTTGGTACAATTAATTACCAGCTTCAATGGTCTATGCTCTCAAAGGAAATCGTGCAAAATATGAACAATGACAATATGCTCCTTTAAATTATTACTAGCAAGACAGTGATCAATCCATCGAGTACCTCCATTCCTGTAGCTGACGTGCGTCAAATTATTGCTATTTATACCTAAAAATTACACATCACTTATACTTAATTCAACAGACTCGCACATAATACTCAATTCTACAAACATTTCTGATTTCATATCGGCATTATTATACACTGCAAATATTTTATTTTGGTTTATCTGATAAAAACTTAATTTTATACAAAAAACTGATATATTCATCTAGATTACTGCCATTATTGTAAGGTAAATAAATTCACAATTAAGAGGCATTCATTGTTTATATGAAATTCAATACTTATCAATCTTTCATTATCGCTCGGAAGAAATCTTACATAGTTTGTTAGTTTTTTTCGAATTAAGAAACCAATTCCACCAAAGAGCCTACCACAGAATAGGTTGTTAGATAATTCTACAGTTGAAAATACATGGTACAGTAGATAAAGTCCTCATGAATCCTAGACAGAAAAATTTAATTCCTGCTAGGCAACTAGTGTTTTTGCAAGAGTATCAAATCTGCATTATTATAAATGTTATGGACACCTCCAAATTAATTTCTTATTCATCTAACGTTATATGAAACTAATCAACATATTAACCGCCATGAATATTTATCCGAAAAGCGATATATATATATATATATATATATATATATTATTATTATTTTTTTAAGTTCGGGAAGAACCGATTCGCCTCTATTTAAAAGGGCATATCTCGGCAGAAAAACAAAGAAAAAGTGAGAGGAAAGACAGAGGAAAAAAAAGGGTGGAGGGGACAGTCGAAGTGGAAAAAGACCAAGGATGACAAGGACTGCAGGGTCGAGCCCCATCATCCTTGGGTGCTAGGGCCGGGAGGGCGCACGTGAAACCTCCAGGAACAAGCATGTACAAACGAGCACAAAGAGCACTCAAGAGCACGAGCTTAGAACCCCCTTGCGGGTATATATATATATATATATATATATATACAGGGCGTCCCCAAAAAATGTATACACACTTTAACAGCTGATAGCTCAATTGATGTTTCTTTCTTTCCAAGTTAAACCCATTAGAATTAATAATGGCAGTCAGACTAAGCTTTGAACAAAGGAAATTCATTCTAAAATGCTACTGGAAGTGTGAAAACGCAGTTGAAGTGCAAAGACAGTTTAGGAGGGAGTTTCAAACAGATCCACCAACGCGACTTACCATCACTCGAATTAGAGATAAGTTTGAAGCCGATGGAACTGTTCAGAATGTCCACAAGAAGCGTTCCGGAAGACCACGGACATCGACAAGCCCCACAAAGCAAGAAAGAGTACTGGAAACGTATCACCAAAGTCCAAGAAAATCTGTGCGGCAAGCGAGTCGTGAGGTAGGAATTTCAGAATCGTCTGTCCAACGCATTTTGAAGCGCTGTCAATGGAAAAGTTACATTCCAAGATTAGTCCATGCTATTAATGAAGATGATCCGGACCGAAGAGTGGAGTATTGCGAGTGGTACTTGGCACGATGTGGATGTGGATTGGACGAAGGGTTTCGTAGAATACCCTCCGCGTTCACCAGACCTCACACCACTAGACTTTTTTTATGGGGATACTTAAAAGACAAAGTCTACGCTATAAAACCTGCAACAGTCGCTGAATTGAGAGCAGCCATTGAACGAGAATGCACACAAATACCAAACGAAATGTTTCGTGATGTTTGCGATTCCATTGCTTCGCGTTATCAGCAGTGCCTGGACCAGAACGGACGTCAGTTTGAAAACAGGCGTTGACAAAACAATTAAATAATGTCTGTAGATTCTATTACATTTTGAAAATGAAATGTATTTTAATAAACACTGCCTTTATAATTATTTAAAGTGTGTATACATTTTTTTGGACGCCCTGTATATATATATAATATATATATATATATATATATATATATATATATATTTTTTTTTTTTTTTTTTAGTTCAGGAAGAACCGATTCGCCTCTATTTAAAGGGCATATCTCAGCGAAAAACAAAGAAAAAGTGAGAGAAAAGACAGAGGAAAAAGAAAGGGTGGAGGGGACAGTCGAAGTAGAAAAAGACCAAGGATGACAAGGACTGCAGGGTCGAGCCCCATCATCCTTGGGTGCTAGGGCCGGGAGGGCGCACGTGAAACCTCCAGGAACAAGCACGTACAAACGAGCACAAAGAGCACTCAAGAGCACGAGCTTAGAACCCCCTTGCGGGGATATATATATATATATATATATTATATATATATATATATCCCCTTCCTCCTCCCCCGTCTATTGTTCACTTCCGTTCGCTGTTTCATAGTCTTCGTCCTGTGTTCGCTCTGCTATCCACCTTTCTTTTGGTGGCCATGAGCGGTCATACTTTCAAAAAAAAAAAAAAAAAAAAATTATATATATATATATATATGTTTTGTATGTTTTTTAATCCACCCTACCACCCGCTTGCCTTTTATTGAGAATGAAAAGGACATGTACAGAAAAATGTCATATATAGCTATAAGCACATTAAGTAACAACTATGTATAAGTGTACTACAGTAAATTAGTAAACAATTAATAACTTGAGAAGAAAGTACAGTACACTACATATATAGTTTAGTACTAAGTATATTATACAGATAGCTAGTAAACAAAATTAAAATGCAAATAAAAATAATAATAATTGACCAAAAACACTTTGGCACAAAAAGTAACAATGGCTTCTATACAAAGACTGGCTTACATATAGTTTAGAATTCCCTTAATAATCTAAATAAAAAAAATTGTAACCCAGAGTTGCTACCCATACAAACCTTTTAAAGTGTCAGATGTTTAAAAAAAAAAATCACCCGATATACAAAAGTTGAAAAAAAAAATTTAGCTGCGGACAACCTACGCGGGTTGACTGACCCCATTCGATTTTAAGTCCAACTCCTTAACAACTCCGACACCGCAATTAATTAAGTTAATTAAAGTTAATTGAATTAAATTTAACTTAAAAATCTCTTTGGTACAAAAAGTAACAATGGCTTTTGTACAACGACTGGCTTACACACAGTTAAGAAAGTACAGTACATTACATATATAGTTTAGGACTAGTCCAACTCCTTAACAACTCGGACACCGCAGCTAATTAAGTTAATTAGTATAAGTTAATTTAATTAATTTTAATTAAACTTAATTTAATTCAATTAATTTAAATGTCAGATGTTTAAAATATCACCCGATATATGAAAGTTGAAAGGTAACACTAAAAGACAAAATGAAAAGTACATGTAATGGAAAAACTATTGCAGGAGTTAAGCGCACCCACAGACAAACACTTTCATACCAAGTGGTCCACAGTCTAAAAGATATAAAGAAGAACTGATGAATAGCTTGGACAATTGGATTAAGTTTTTAATTTTCGCATTAGACTGTATTGATCACGTCTTGTTACCTTAGAGAGGCTCGAAACGTATAGAAAAGTATTCAAAACATATCACTAAATTCATCCAAGCAAAAGGTAGACAAACACAAAGTATTAATTAATAATTTTGTAAATAAATATGCGAAAACTTTTGCATTTTAACTTCTTTATTTTCCTCAAATTCTTTGATATTTTACATTATAAGTTGAAGTTAAACTACCGTTTTTATTTGTTAAATTTTTGCAAGCAAACGATAAACTTTTCATAATTATCGTATGCATGGTACAAAAGATAAGGACGAACATAACTGAAATGCTTATGAGTGCCACTATATATATATATATATATATATATATATAATATTATTGCAAAATTTGCCAGAATGCAACCGATGAGTCAAAGGCAATTAGACGTGATCTTTGTCAATTTCTCTCTGATTTCAGTTGCCTGAATTGGAAAGATGAAGACAGTTTAGTGATGCACCAGAGCTCCGGCTCCGGCCGAGCAGGAGTTCCGGCCATTTTAGAAAACCTCCTGCTCCGGCCGGAGGTCTCACTAAGCTCCGGCCTCTGGCCGGAGTGCCAAGTACACCAAACTCAATTCTGACAACTTTTAGTTTTAATTCTATAAAACCTCATTTCTGCACCTATCCGAATATTTCAGTTCTCAGATGACTGTAATAATAATTTATTTTATGAGTGATCAGTGATTGTATTAATAATATAATTGGTTTGATATAGGCTACTTTACTCAGCATTCAACAAGACATCATAAGTTTCATAACCTGAGGGTATTCTGTTCAATGGGAATTTTTAGAGAAATTAGCACACACAAAGCATAGAAAGTCGACTTTTATAAAGTTTAAGTTATTAAAGACTTAATAATTTAAAATAGCAGGACTATAATATATAAACCCTAAATAGACGAGACGATGGACCACACACACACACACACACACACTGAAATAAATCCGGAGGTTCCGGCCCTCCGGCCAAAATCTGCCTCCGGTGCATCACTAGAAGACATCACTCTTATAACAAGTGCCAAACAACTAAATTGAGTAAAATATTTCTGTGAAAGGTGTATAACGGAAATGAACTCGTTTACGATTTACAACAAAGAGATACTGAAGCAGCAGCCAAAGAAGGAAAAATAGAAATGACGAGCATAAACAGGAAAGGTAACTGTCACAGATTTGTGACTATGCTGCTCCAATCAACTAGAATCGTGATACCATAGAGCTGATGTGACTTCTCAATGATACCCCAGGTTAATAACATCCAAATAGAAAAATAATTTTATATAACAGAACACTTTAATACTAACAAGACAATATTACACGAGCTTGCCAATCTTTTAATTTTACTTTGGGAATGATTTTCTTATGACTCGATTACACCCCCACATTTAAACTTAACTCAATTAGTTGACGCAAAATGGCCCAATTTGTTACAGTGGAAAATCTTAATAATTAGCACCTACAATTTAGCAATTAGAATTCAAAAACTTAACTTACTTAACACTATTATTCCTGCAATTATACCCGTATTAGATGTGTACACAATTTCTTAATAAATTTATACAGACCAATGAAATAAATTTTGAGGACTAAAATTGATTAACCTTCCACCTTAAACTGTAATACTCCATATTACTTGTGCCCATTACCATAATCTAAAAAAACACTATTGGGCCTTCATCATCATGCAGGGCCATACCAATGTTAACTCCAGTTGTAACATTGTCCGTTCAGGCTTTAACACTTTATGTGCCAGAAACTCTTTTAGAATGCCACACTGAATGAATAAACCTTATTTCTGCACATCAAGCCCTTAATAATGTTTAGTTTCCAGATAAATTAGTTTACTTTCATTAGGCAACCAACAGCTGAAACGAAGTGTTCTACTTGCGGATACTCCAAAGAAGCCTTCAATGTTCTTGATTCTGGAACTTTGTACTTGTGCCAGCTTGCAATTTTACCCAGTACCCACTTGGAATCAGTGTATTTTTTAAGCTAATATCACTGGGCGACCAGGAGGGAGGGGGATTAAGGGGGTCCGGGTCAATAGTAAATATCTTTATATTACGAGCGAATATAAAATTATATTTATACATTACATTTTAATTATACTCACATTGAAGGGGGTGCCAATATTATAAATTTTATAGGGGGGGCAACTTTGGATGTAAGGACACAAGAGTTGAAAAGTTCTTGTCGCCCAGTACCTTAAATGCCGACCAGCCAGGAAATTGGTCGCCAAGTGAATGACATGGATCTTTTCCGTTTGGGGGCTAGCAGCGAATTTTAATGAAAATCGGTATACAATGTAGTTTTCATCACTGATTTCAAAAATAACTTTCTTTTTTTGGAAAATATCATGACTTAACCTAACCAATCGTCAAGGGCGTACAGTTGACCTAACCGGGCATTCAATTGACCTAACCGGGCATTAATTCTTGATTGTTTTTCTGCTACTTTTACAGATCTGCCGGGATCCTTCAAAAAACATATCTTCGTAAAGTTGCACTTTTTACCGTTTGACCGACACTTTTGGCGTCAAAGGAACACACTTTCCCACACTTAGAGCACTTTTTCATAAACAGTAGCAGTTTGTGACTCTGCTAAACTTAACACAATCCTCTGTAACTAGTTTAAGCTAGTTAAAACACAAATTGTTTAAAGTGCTCTAACATGTTTGTTTTCATTTCTCCAAAACAAGAAAGTTATTTTTGAAATCAGTGACCAAAACTACATTAGTATACTGATTTTCATTAAAATTCGCTGCTAGACCCCAAACGGAAAAGACCCAATGACATTTTATGTCGCCCAGTCACTAAGTTAAAAAAATGCACTACTAGGAACTACTCCTGCCTGGTTATTGCTTATTTGCCTATGGAGTTACTGGCAAAGCGACAAGCTGTTCAGTACCTCCATTGATTCTACCTTTAAATAAAATTATAGGTTAATATTCGTCTTTTAACCCGCTCACGCGCGGTTAAAACAGTACAATATATTGAATTGCCATTCAAAACTGACTAAGAAAAATATATCTTATGTTGTGCAAATTTGTTCATATGTACTTTTTTTTAATAAAATATATTTCCTGTTTTGGCTATAATGTACTTTTTTTCCCAAAATATTTTTCCTGATTGGGCTATTTTTTCGCTACTCTGCGACTTAATTAGTTGGTTGGGTTTTGTTCTGGTTATTTTTTTTTTTTCTAATTGGATTCAGTTTAGTGGTGTTTGTGATAGAATTATGACGTGCCATTCGTATGATTTTGACTTTGAGAACTTGATTCGTCATGTGTCCTAGATGAAGACAAAGGATTGGATGTTTTTATCAATTAAGGCGTTATTCTCTCATCCTTAACTTGCCCGAAATGTGACAGTGAGTGCCTAATACGAAAAGATCAGAAGATATTTAGGTGAAATAACCAATATTAACCTGTTAGGTTAATTGAATGCCCGGTTAGGTCAACTGTACACCCTTGATGATTGGTTAGGTTGAGTTGCGATATTTTCGTTAGTTTAAATGAAAATGATGAGAACAAACTTTACTGGTTAATTTTGAGGTGTTTTGTACGAAACTGCCATCCGTTTCCTGTGCAAATGCGTAGTTTTCGAGATGACGATATCTCGAAAACTACGCATTTGCACAGGAAACGGATGGCAGATTCGTGCAAAACACCTCAAAATTGACCAGAAAAGTTTGTTCTCATCATAAACACAGACTGGGTGTAAAAATGAATAATTACCAAATTATATTATAAATATCTGTACCCTGAAACAATTACCCCACTCTATTCTTAGATAACATCCAAATCTTGCCGTACACACAGTAGAGATATCTTTGATTTACAACAGCATGAGAATTTATCTGATCTTAGCCTGTATGTCCATTTACATTCTACTCTTGGCCTTAGCCAATGTGAGAAATTCGGCAGAATTACTCCAAATCTTGTGTAAAATGAGATAAATGATACCCATGCCCCTTTGGTCATGCCATTTATCCAGAAGGGGACTCAACAAGCTTGCAATTAGCAATTTTCTTTGAAAAGTAATGCCTATTGGGTTATCTCTGCCAAATTTCTCAATTTGGACCTCAACTCACAATCTGTTTTTACTTAAGTCTTAATTTCTCAAACATTGTCTGCCCTTCCTCTGTGGGCTTAGTATCTATTTATTTATAACATTTATTGCCTACTTCAGAGATTTAATTAGTTTGAGATAAAGATTCGGTAGAACAAATCCACCCAAACTAATGACGAAAATAGTTTTTTTTTTTGTATTTCATGCTGTTTCAATTGAATCTGACCTTCATTTTTGCCGCAAATGCACCGTTATGGAGATCCCCCCCCCCTCCAAGGCTTTGAAGAAGAGGGAAATTGTGGGTAAAAAGGCCGGAATCAATTGAAACAACATGAAATACACAAGAAAAACCTATTTTAGTCAGTAATATTCACGGCAAAAGTAACCTAACCTAACCTGGTACTACTTATCTTTCCGGGTCCCGACAATGACCCAACCTTACTTTTCCAGATATAATCGCTTATGGCGTTGGATACCACAAAGGTTAATTGAATGCCCAGTTAGGTCAACTGTATGCCCTTGACAATTGGTTGGGTTAAGTCGTGATATTTTCGTTAGTGTTTCGTTAAAACTAACGAAAATAACACAACTTAACCTAACCAATTGTCAAGGGCATACAGTTGACCTAACCGGGCATACAGTTAGCCTAACTGGGCATTCAACTAACCTAACCGGGCATGGGTACCCCATAATGAATTTGGGACCCAGAAAGGTAAGTAGTACCCCTAACCTAACCTAGGCCTAGATGGCGTCCCACTCGGACTGGGAGCTCCCACCACAGAGCCATTCTAAAGCGACTGTTGAATTCAAATTTCAGCCGCCGGACCTTGCGCGGGAGTATCACGTGACAATGGGGCAGCTGCTGATTGGCTAATGATAACAACGTGACTATATACGTCACGGGACAAGATGGTTTGACTAGTGAATAATAGCGCCAAAATTTTATAATTTCAAAAATAAATATCTCGATAAATAGGAATTTCCGCCAAAATTAGTATAGAATAAAGTATTCTTGTTTTTGGTAATTATTCGTTTTTACACCCAGTCTGTTCTCATGTTTTTATGATGAGAACAAACTTTTCTGGTAAATTTTGAGGTATTTTACACGAATCTGCCACCCGTTTCCTGTGCAAATGCGTAGTTTTCGAGATATCGTCATCTCAAAAACTACGCATTTGCACAGGAAACGAATGGCAGTTTCGTACAAAACACCTCAAAATTAACCAGAAAAGTTTCTTCTCATCATTTTCATTTAAACTAACGAAAATATCGCGACTTAACCTAACCAATCATCAAGGGTGTACAGTTGACCTAACCGGGCATTCAATTAACCTAACCAGGCCTTCAGTTGACCTAATCGGGCATTCAATTAACCTATAGGTTAATATTGGTTATTTCACCTAAATATCTTCTGATCTTTTCATATTAGGCACTCACTGTCACATTTCGGGCAAGTTAAGGATGAGAGAATAACGCCGTAATTGATAAAAACATCCAATCCTTTGTCTTCATCTAGGGCACATGACGAATCAAGTTCTCAAAGTCAAAATCACACGAATGGCACGTCATAATTCTATCACAAACACCACTAAACTGAATCCAATTAGAAAAAAAAAATAGCCAGAACAAAACCCAACCAACTAATGAAGTCGCAGAGTAGCGAAAAAATAGCCCAATCAGGAAAAATATTTTATGAAAAAAGTACATTATAGCCAAAACAGGAAATATATTTTATTAAAAAAAAGTACATATGAACAAATTTGCACAACATAAGATATATTTTCTTAGTCAGTTTTGAATGGCAATTCAATATATTGTACTGTTTTAACCGCGCGTGAGCGGGTTAAAAGACGAATATTAACCTTGATTTTTTTCGCTCTATCTCGCTGTACAAATAGCAATATCGAGTTTGGTGGATGTGTTCTACCGAATCTTAACCCCATATTGCCCTAGGTTATGTTGCAACTTTACATTGATCAGTTGTTCCCACGTGACCACTTCTGGCCAATCGGGATCTTTGTAACAGATATAGGGAGCTGGTCTCCGTGAGGCTCAATATGTCTCCTATATCTTAACCGACAGCTGTTGTTATATGTAAATTTGTTGTTCTTACCAAGGTCATCTGTTGGATGACTCGCATTTATTTTTTCTTACACTCTAATCAATTTACAGCTCACCTTATGATGTACCCAAACAGCATTTCCAACTTAGCGACACAACATTCAATCCCATGGTCGAATGAAGGAAATTTTTTGTTTACTTTCTGTCATGCCCCAAATCCATTTTGCCATAAACCAGATTTCATGCTAAAATTCACGAGATCCACTTCCTTACACACCGCACCTGTTTTGACATGCTACAGTGACGAAGAAAAGTGAATTTGATACAATGGGAATACAAACGCACGAAGATGGCGAAAAAATTATTGTACTCGTATTAAAATAAACACACGAAGATCAGACGGAGAACACCAGCGTGAATAGAGTAAATAGCGAAAAACAAGAGAAATCACAATAATAGAATGATGTTATTTCCAAAAAAAGGAAATGAAACAAGCAACAAAAAAAAGCCCCCCCCCCCCCCGATTGATACTGTAGAAAGAATTGTATGCATTACTATGCAAAAGGCATTTGCGGATATAAGGAAGGAAAATGTATATATGAGCACCCCCACCATGTGTAATTTTTATTATAACATGGGCACCGTAAATTCGGCGACAGCTGCAAATTATATCACTCCACCATTTACAAGTACTACGCAAGGCAGGGGGGGACGTTGCAAATCCGGTAAGAAGTGCTATCATCACCACCACCACCCTAAAAACTCAAAAGCACAATAGGAAAAACGGCAAGAAACCTACGAATACAAACCATGAAGCAAATTTTTTCAACATCGCAGACACAATACGGCTACTAAGCCTCATACAACACATATAGCCCACACAGCTGGGAACCTCCGAGCCGAACCGTTACCAAGCAAGACCAGAACAGGTAAACGGAATCGGAGTTTTCTTGGAGGACCATAGGGATACAAAACACGAGACACTGAAGGAAATTGAACTTCGAATGCTCGAAGGACAATGCAAAACAGGAAACAAATATAGTCCCGGCAAATATTCAAAGGCTAAGCCCGAACCACACGATAAACAGAGTTTCATACCTGAAAGAATTATAGGTGAAACAAAGACTGACATCGCATGTCTCACAAACACATCTTAAAGCCTGTCAAGGAGATTGTGAAAATACTGTATAGATAAAGAAATAAAAATCGATGGTTACAACATACTGCGAGCTGACGGACAGAAAGATAAGAAGGTGGCTGTGATACTGTATATACATACGTGAGAGCCATGTGACAGAGACAATAATAAGTAAATCAAACAGCTACGTGGAGCTCTTAGCAGTAAAAATTGAAAAACGTAACGTGATACTAATAGTCATCGACAGACCTCCAAACACTCCAACTGCAAAATTCTGAAGCCATTGCTGACATCAGAAACCTAATAAAGTCCTTAAACACCCCATCCCCCAATATCATACTGTACGAAGATTTTAATTTCCCTTTTGTAAAATACAAAAGGATGAGAAGAAATGTACGAGTATATATACACCAGAACAAGGGACACAAGAGCAGACCAGAAACAAGCAAAAATGTTGATAGCTCTAATAAATGAATTTGTTAACACAGGAGATAACATAACACCAGAAAAAATTACTGCGAATAATACCAACTTAATGAATGATATAAAAATAACACCAACAAATATCTCGCACCACAACATTATCGAGGTATCAACAAATATGGCAAAAACACTAAAGAAAATACTCATACTGAAGAAATAAATAAATGTGAGATTTTTAACCTAAACTCTGAGACCAAATCAGGAAGAAATCGGATCCCATTTGGCACAGAGAGTGGAAAACAGTCTTAGAGGATAAAACAACCGAAGAAATGCTCATAGCCCAAAGCTTTTCAATGACCTATCAAAAGAAGTGAGGAATCTCCAGCACACCGACTTGAATAACTTCAAGAACCAGAGCTGGACGGATTCCTGTGCAAAGTCCCTGACCAGCCATGCGTGGCTGGCTACAAGGGCAAGGAGATCAGAGAGCAATTCCCTTCCCCACCAAATCTCGCAAATAAGGCGGGATGCTGCAGAGGGGTCGACCGTAGGTCGATCCTGAACCGTCGTTCGAACTCGCCTAAAGTAAGTAACCTTGGAAGAAACGACGCTGAAAATCTTAGAAAATATGTTCCAAAAGCACAGCCAGAGGGAAAAAGGAACTATTTTGATACGCAAAAGCGAACACTATTCCGCAAAAGAAGTAGTAGCTAAGAATTCAATTAACTGCACAGACAACAGCAAAAAAGTGATACAAGTAAAACTGGGGAGTACAGACAGAGAAATACGAACCCTAATTAAGGGCCATACAGAGAGGAAAGAAAAAGATGCGTGAAAGCAATAAAAGATAACCCAAAATACTTCAATAGCTTAGCGAAGAGAAAAACGAAAACACATGCCACTATCGCACCCTTAAGGAAAGAATTAAAAACTGTTAGAATGAAATAGCTATATCCATATATTGGATATGGAGAAAATCCCTGGACACGGGGGAAATACCGAACATACTAAAAAGAGTGAACTTTGTCCCTATATATAAGAGGGGATATAGGTCTCAAGGAAAGAACTACAGACCGGTGTCACTGACATCACATCTCACCAATATATTTGAAAAAATAGGGAGAAAGTATTTGACTTTGGAGACGCAGGAAAGATTCAATGAGAACCAGCATGGATTCCGATCAGGAAGATCGTGCCTATCACATCTAATAAAGCACTATAACAACTTCATCAGACTTATTTGAAGGCACTGAAAACTACGATGTCATATACATGGATATTGTTAAAGCGTTCGGCAAGTGTGATCATGTCATATGATCACAAAATGAAACATGGGAATAACAAGCAAAGTGGGAAAACGGATCTACAACTTCCTCGGAGAATGACAGCAAGTCGTAAAAATCCAAGAAACTCGTCGGATTGAGTTTATATCAAAGAAAATTCTGAAGGTTCTGAATGTGCTGTAGTTGCCTAGGTTAGCTTTAAACCCTAGACCCTGTCTCGAAGCTGGGTCTCAAAGTTGGTGAAGGAAGCTAATTTTGGGGCCTCTTTGCTATGACCCGTTACCGCGTTTGGTACATATATCATTCAGTCAGAGATGCATCGCGGTGTTTCAATGTTCGTATTCGTAACTTCTTACCGTGAATAAATGCAGTCTTGTGAAAAAAAAACAAAGTTTTTGTGCTATTCAGTGACAGTGTGCATTTGAAGTGAGAATGGAGGCTTATTCAAACAGAGAAATGACAGACATGCATCTCATGTATGGACTTGCCGAGTATAATGCGGCCGCAGCAAGACGTCTGTATGCGGAAAGGTTTCCGAGTCGCCGTCTGCCAGATAAGAAGACCTTTCAGAGAATAGACGAACGTCTTGGTGATACAGGATCATTCAACAAGCGAGTTTCAGATGGTGGTAGACCAATCAGCGCCAGAACTGTTGAGTTGGAGGAGCGGGTCCTGAATCGCGTGGGGGAACATCCTGGTGTCAGTACCCGAAGGATAGCAGCAGCAGAGGGTGTAAGATACACAAGTGTGTGTGGAGAAGTTTACGGGGACAACAGCTTTACCCATATCAAATTCAGAGTGTACAAGGCCTTACTGAATCTGATTTCCTACCACGAGAAGCTTTTTGTACTTGGTTCCTTCAACGTGTGCTCGCGATCCTCTTTTTCTATCCTCCGTGTTTTCTGATGAGGCTGCCTTCACAAGAAATGGCGTGATCAATTTTCACAACACTCATCACTGGGCCGAAGAGAATCCGCATGCCATCATCAAGTCAAGGCACCAACAACAATTTATTATCAATGTATGGGCAGGACTTATTGCCGACAACTTAATCGGTCCTTTTGTTTTGCCTGGAATATTAACAGGAGAATCCTATTCCAATTTTTTAAAGAATGATTTAAGCGATTTACTAGATGAAGTTCCTCTTCGTATCCGACGTTGTATATGGTTTATGCATGACGGCGCTCCGCCTCATTTTAGTCGAGTAGCCAGAGACTATTTGGATGACCATTTCCCTGATAAATGGATAGGCCGTGGAGGACCCATTGCGTGGCCTACTCGCTCCCGGGACACGAATCCACTCGATTTTTACCTGTGGGGTCATCTGAAATCCATCGTTTCGTGACACCCAATGACACGTTGAAATGCTTCGCCAACGTGTAGAACAAGGATGCCCGAAAATCCGAACAATACCTGGAATGTTTGAACACGTCAGGCAGTCTATGACGAGGCGTGTTCAGGCGTGTATTCAAGCGCAAGGCGGTCATTTTGAGCACTTCCTTTAAAGGTAAGGCGGATACTTGCTGGAACACATATAACGGGCTGTAATTCGGAAACAAAGCGATTTCGGGCATATGTTTTTATAAACTTTTTCATTGTTTGCAGGTCCTGAATCCATCCTGAAAGTGCGTCCCACATGTTAAGAAACACCCTATATATATATATATATATATATATATATATATATATATATATATATATATATATATATATATATATATATATATATATGGTGTCGCGCGTCTTAAGGTACCTAAGCGTCACCACAGGCGAAAACGTGTTTTTGATGGATATCACTATTTTCACCCTTCCTCTATCGCGTGGTTTGGGTTATAATGACCTTACAACACTAGAAGTATGGTTGAAAACCTTATGAAGCGAACTACTTTTTTCACCTCTATCGCCAGCCAAAAGTTCACCCAAAGTTCGGCATAATAAGAAAATCAAAAAATTAAAAAATATATATAAAATATGAAAATCTATTCCAAAAACTCAACATCTTCATTAGCATACTTAGAACTCTAATTTAGCCAAAAATGAACGTTCTAGCTCAATTAATAACAGAGATACTATTGCCAGAATATTGCTGAACTTTGGAGGCGATTTTTGACGAATTTTGATTTTGGCGCTTAAGTACCTTAAGACGCGGGACCCCTCATATATATATATATGAATTTTCCCCCCCATCACCTCTTCAGTGCAAGGTGAGGTCTCCAGCCACTACATTACAACAGAATAAAAGTTAATACAACCTGTAATATATTTAAACAACCGAGAAAATGCCACCGCCCTCACTTTCTACCTTCTTTTTTCATCATAAATCGTGCGTGTTCACTGTTCATGCATAATTTTCGATATATATTTTGCAAAAAGGCCAATATGATGGCCTTTTTGCAAATGGGCATTACAATGCCGGCCACTTTGCAAACAGGCCGGCGTATTGGCCATTTTGCAAAATGGCTGGTTATCCAGCCGGCCATTCTGCGAAAAGGCAGAACCTCAGTTAAGATATTCAATCCAGTTCGATTGAAATTATTGAATACCCGGTTAGGTCAACTGTCCGCCTTTGACGATTGGTTAAGTTAAGGCGTGATATTTTCGTTGTTTAACGAAAATATCACGCCTTAACCTAACCAATCGTCAAGGGCGGACAGTTGACCTAACCGGGCATTCAGTTATCCTAACCCGGCATTCACTGTCCAGTTCAATGTGAAGTTCTGCCGTTTCGCAAAATGGCAGACAGCATTACCAGTCATTTTGCAAAATGGCCAATATGCCGGCCTCTTTGCAAAGTGGCCTGGCATTTAATACCATTATGGAAAAAGACCGGGTTTTTGGCACTTTTGCAAAAGGCCGTAATATATATATTATATATATATATATATATATATATATATATATATATATATATACTGTATACGAAGTTGGTTGAACATGTGGAAATTTTTGTCTGTGACACTTTTTTATCCAGTACGTCGAACAGATTATACATTTTATATTACCAAACTTTTAATCACTTTCGATTGTGTTAAATTAGGTGGAAGAAGGTCTATAAGAACGTTTAGAACTTTAGAGAAACCATTCTTTACCGAATAGGTAAACAATGATTCGCGGAGGAAATTCGAAAAAATAAACTCGAAGTCAAATAAGTAGTCTCTTATGCTTCTTCAGCCTTTACACACCACACTCTCCGATTTGTTTTAAGTTAGGTTATGCTAAATTAGCTAAATCTTACCTCAAAAAGAGTAGGTCGTACGAGGAAAACCGACTTATTTACAAAGTTCGATCTATTTGGTAAAAAAGGTGTCTTACTCTTGGCGCTACATGGGGATTTAGGCATATATATATATATACACACAGTATATGTATGTGTATGTATGTGTGTGTGTATGTGTATATATATATAAGCTGAAAAAACTCCGCTGCGGACAGGATTCGAACCTGTGCGGGCAGAGCCCAATGGATTTCAAGTCCATCTCCTTAACCACTCGGACACCGCAGCAGTGTAGCACGCTCTGTTTCATAAACATTTAAGAAATGAGGAAGAGAGAGTTCAAGATATATAAACTTGCAATCCTTATTTCTGTCTTTCTAATAAAAACAAGCAAAATATAATCTTACATATTTGCGTACTGATAGCATACCTGAAGAGCGCGGGAGGTCACCTTAAGACCCGCAGGGGCATGGCATTTCCTACACCTGTACCGGTCTCTATCTCGAAACCTTACCCACAATATCGGGTATACCCGCAATCCAAACTAATCTATACCCGTCCAACAAATGAAAGGAACCCTATTCTTACGCCCTTACACGGGTACACCAGGAATATGGTTCTTAAGTAGAAAATAAATAAATAAAATTGTGTGTGTGTGTGTGTGTGTGTGTGTGTGTGTGTGTGATACACGAAGTTTGTTTCTTGCAGAGTTAAAAGAAAAAGCCCATTTTACTTCAACAAATCGAAGCAAAGTGTTTGATCTACTTTCTCCATAATAATAAGTGTACACAGTAAAAAATATTTGAAGAGCATATTGGGAACGGAAAGGGTTTATTGAGAGTGATTTTTTTTAAATTATTTAATTTGGCCCTTAAGCTTTAGGCTTTATTGGGTTCTTAATTAAAGATAAAACAGAGTTATTAATAATAATACAGAAATAATTATTAAAAATTAGTAATTTCAAATACATAAATGAAATAATAGTTAAAAATTATACAATAAATTTAAATAATCTTGAAGTCATTAAGTTATTATGAAGACTACTCGTGTCTGGCAAATCCAACACACACAAAACCATATATATATATATATATATATATACAGGGTGGGCCGTAAATTTCCATACATAGGAAAATTTAAATTATGGTCTTCACGTGCGTCGGTATTTGGATCAGCAGTTTCCGGATGCTTGGATTGGTCGGCGTGGTCCTGTGGAGTGGCCTCCCAGATCCCCAGATCTCACCCCCCTTGATTTCTATCTTTGGGGGCACTTGAAGGCCATGGTGTATCAGGAAAAGATACGAGACATAAATCATCTAAAGGAACGTATCACCAACGCCATTACAAGCATAACGTCAACTGTGCTAATGCGTGTTCATCAACAGTGGGGAACACGTATTGAAATGTGTTTTCAAAACAATGGCAATCATGTAGAGCATATTATATAAATAAAAATGGTTGTCCATAAAAAAATGTTTATTTTTCCTATGTATGGAAACTTACGGCCCACCCTGTATTATATATATATATATATACGAAGAGTGATCAAAAAGTATCGATAATTTTATTGCTACAGACAAATGAATGCAAATAAAAAATAACCGTTTACATATGCGAGTCTTCCTGCCCTCTGGCGTCTGCAGTCTGAAGCAAAATCTGCTACCATGAGTCAGTAGTTGGTTGGAGCGCTTAAAAGGAGGGTGTGTTTTTGCAGTACGTATAAATCTCTGAAATGGAACAACGCGCGTTCGGAGGCGAACGAAATGATTGAAACAACTTTTGGAAATGATGCTCTCAGTGTAGCTAACGTTTACAACTGGCACAAAAAGTTTGAAAATGGAGAAACATTTGCTCGTACCAGAATTCGAATCTGTTGGACATTTTCATCCGTACAAGAAGTGAAAGGGCGGCCACTGCGTTCATTGTCTTCAAGCGATGTTTCTCCATTTTTAAACTTTTTGTGCCATTTGTAAACGTTACCTACACTGAGAGCATCATTTCCAAAAGCTGTTTTAATCATTTCGTTCGTCTCCGAAGGCGCGTTGTTCCATTTCAGAAATTTATACGTACTGCAAAAACACACCCTCCTTTTAAGCGCTCCAACCAACTACTGACTCATGGTAGCAGATTTTTCCTCAGACTGCAGACGCCAGAGGGCAGGAAGACACTGATATGTAAACGGTTATTTCTTATTTGCATTCATTTGTTCGTAGCAATAAAATTATCGATACTTTTTGATCACTCCTCGTGTGTGTGTTGTGTGTGTGTGTATTATATATATATATATACTGTATATATATATATATATATATATATATATATATATATATATATATACAGGGTGGTGCAAAAGTCTGGACCCATTGGCGGTTTATATGGAAAAAAAGTGTGGCCTGCAGGAAGTTTATTATGAAATGAAATTTAATTAACCATACACCAGTGACTAAATTATGTTAAATTTAACGTTCTAGTTCAGAATTTACAATAAGTGTTCGAATTGATGTCCATCTTCTTCCAAACACTTTTCTACTCGGTTGACACAAGACCTTTGCACATTTGTAAGCATAGTAATATTCGTTCTTATGGCTTCAATTTCTGTTGTGATGTTATCCTTTAGCGCTTGTATTGTTCTTGGTTTGTTAACGTAAACCACTGATTATAAAAATCGAAAGATATTTTTTATATAGTAAATTGCCTATGGGTCCAGACTTTTGCACCACCCTGTGTATATATATATATATATATATATATATATATATATATATGGGAATGAACTCAGAATGGTCCCCTGAGTTTTTTATGATACACACAGACAGTGCATGGAACAAGGAACTCTTCTGGGATAATTAAATCCACTATAGTTCCTTGTTCCATGCACTGTCTGTGTGTATATATATATATATATTATATATATATATTATATGATACAGACCGTGCATGGAACAAGGAAATCTTCTGGGATAATTAAATTCACTATAGTCCGAATAAGTAATGGTAAATGACAAATACCATAGTTTTTCTTTTTCATGATGCTAGCCCGACGTGGGCAACGGGTCACTCGCAAAGAGGTCCCATAAATATAGCTTCCCTCACCAGCTATCTGCAAAGCAGACAGGATCCAGCTTTGGGACATGGATCTAGGGTTTAAAGCAGCCTAGCCCTGCTACATTTGGAACCTCAACATAAGCAAAAGACTCGCTGCCTTCACGTCAAATTGAATACATCAAAGAAAAAGGGGTAACTATTATATTTTTAGCCAAAAACCAAAACTTAAACCTCAACTCGCAGAATTGAGCGTCCACTTTTCAAGGCACATAACATGTCCGTTTCAAGATGGGAATGAACTCAGAATGGTCCCATGAGTTTTTTATGATACACACAGACCGTGCATGGAACAAGGAACTGACATGTTATGTGCCTTGAAAAGTGGACACTCAATTCTGCCAGTTTAGGTTCAAGTTTTGGTTTTCGGCTAAAAATATAATAGTTACCCCTTTTTCTTTGACGTATTCAATCTGACGTGAAGGCAGCGAGTCTTTTGCTTATATTGATGTTCCAAATGTAGCAGAGCTAGGCTGCTTTAAACCCTAGATCCATGTCCCAAAGCTGGATCCTGTCTGCTTTGCAGATAGCTGGTGAGGGAAGCTATATTTATGGGACCTCTTTGCGAGTGACCCGTTGCCCACGTCGGGCTAGCATCATGAAAAAGAAAAACTATGGTATTTGTCATTTACCATTACTAGGGCAGTCAAAAGTTGACCGAAAAAATTAAGAAAGTTGACCTTACGAATTGAAAAAATTGACTTATAAAGTTGCCTTTACTTTCAATAATAAAAACGATACTTTAATTACTTATTCTTGCTCTTCTACATCAGTTGACTGATTGTGGTAAATTATGAAGTATTTGCCGACATTTTCTGGCAAAAAATTGCTATCCTTACTTAATAATTTATTAAGCATGGAGAAAGATCTCTCTACAGCGGCAGTTGTTAGTTGACATTGCAAAAGCTGACCATAAACTGTTGGTGAGATTTCAGGTCTACTGAGGTTAATTATTTCACAAATACCATTTGTCTTGAGTCTTGTTTCAATGTATTGTTTGACTGAACACACATCTTCGCCAAGGTTGATAGAAGAAATGGTTTCATATGCCTCTCTAATGGTGCAATCAGATGCTTCCATCCTAGTCACTAAGCTAGCAATCAAACTATAATTCATTTTGATTGACATTAGTTGCTTTGGCAGTTTTTCATTAGCAACACACTCTTTAGCCTTCTGAACAATGATTCCTTCATCTTCAAAATTTTCCACAATTGTCTTCACATTTGGAAAATTGTCTGCATAATAAAAAGCAGCGTTCAGCCAGCTTGCCCAACGTGTTACAATCGGTTCTGGAGGAGTTCCTATTTCAGCAAACAATTCCTTCCTGCTTTTGTTTTTAAGAGTAGAAGCCGTGACACATGCAATTAAAGTGTCAACATCACTATAAAATGCTCTTATTTGCATCGCACAATTATGTAACAGATGCGCAAGACACGTTACATGGAAAAGTCTTGGAAAAAGTTGCTTGAGTGTCGCTCCAGCTGACACCATGTAACGAGCTGCATCAGACAGAAGTAAACAGAAATTTTCTCTTGGTATCTCGAATTCTTTTACAGTATCGTCAATCTTGTGTATGACAGTTCGTGCATTAACATTTCCAAGAAGAACACCGCACCTGATTAAATATGTTTTCTTGGGAACATCAATAGATCCAGCAAGTATGTTCAAATATTTTGAGCCCCTTACTTCACTTTCATCAACAATTAGGAAAACTAATTTACCCTCTAGCAAATGTTTTATTCTACTTAACTCGCTTTCTGCCTGTTTCATTGCTATTGATCTGCAAGTTGACACGCAAGGCACTGCTACACCTAATTCAGAGAACTTGTTTCACATGAGGGTTGCTCAACTTATGAAGAGGTATGTTGGCTGACAGAAATGTAGTCAAGTTTTTCCGAAAAATCTGAAGACTTGTACTTTAAAAGGGTTTGCGTCTTTTCATTTCCCACATTTTGGTCTATACCACGCTGGTGCTTTTGGGTAGAGCGATGTTTATCCACAAAAAAGGATTTGTCATGCTTGACCACAAAACAAATCTGACAGTATAGCTCATTTTTTCCTGAACAAATGAATTCATTAAGATATTTTGCAATTATAGCGCGCACTTTAGCAATAGAACTAACTGCAACTTTTGGCATTTTAAATATCTGAAATCAAAAGAAATCGAAATCATTGAAATCACAAATCAGAAAAAATCACAAATAAAAAATGGTAACCAGTAACCACAATACATACAACACAACCACATCCAAAACCAGAACGGACATAACTGAATAAGACAAATACGAGCAGCGAAGTTGCCAGTTAACCAAAAGATGCCAATTTTTAGTTATTTTAATTATTTATTCAAAAAAATTGACTTTATTTACCTCATTGCTATTTTTTGACCTAACAGGTAAAAGTTGACTTTTGGTTGACCTATTAACTTTGGTAATATACCCCCTACAGGTGTTTTTATTGCATTTTCAGTCGTTTCAGCGAAAAGTGCCCCATAGGAAACAATTTGACTTTATTGACTTTTGACTGCCCTAACCATTACTTATTCGGACTATAGTGGATTTAATTATCCCAGAAGAGTTCCTTGTTCCACGCACGGTCTATGTGCATCATAAAAAACTCAGGCGACATTCTGAGTTCATTCCCATATATATATATATATATATATAATATATAATATATAATATATATATATATATATATATATATATATATATATATATATATATATACAGGGTGGGCCGTAAGTTTCCATACATAGGAAAAATTAAACGTTTGTTTTTATGTTTCAGATACCCTAAGAATATGCGTTTGACGTAAGATCTTGTTTACTGATGAAGCAAATTTTTACGTCAATGGAGAGGTTAATCGGCAAAACATACGTTATTGGAGTAATGCTAACCCTAACTGGCTGAGTCCGACGAAGATGCAAGGTGCCGGTAAAGTGATGGTGTGGGCCGGGATATGGGGTGACAGAATTATTGGACCAATTTTTGTCAGTGGAAATCTTAATGCCGAAAGGTATCTTAACATGTTGCAAGAAGAGATTTTCCCATCCCTGCTAAACGAGGAAGGTAACTTCCCAGTTTACTTCCAGCAAGATGGAGCTCCACCTCATTATGGTCTTCACGTGCGTCGGTATTTGGATCAGCAGCAGCAGTTTCCGGATGCTTGGATTGGTCGGCGTGGTCCTGTGGAGTGGCCTCCCAGATCCCCAGATCTCACCCCCCTTGATTTCTATCTTTGGGGGCACTTGAAGGCCATGGTGTATCAGGAAAAGATACGAGACATAAATCATCTAAAGGAACGTATCACCAACGCCATTACAAGCATAACGTCAACTGTGCTAATGCGTGTTCATCAACAGTGGGGAACACGTATTGAAATGTGTTTTCAAAACAATGGCAACCATGTAGAGCATATTATATAAATAAAAATGGTTGTCCATAACAAAATGTTTATTTTTCCTATGTATGGAAACTTACGGCCCACCCTGTATATATATATATATATAATGCACCCCCACAAGAAAAAATGAAAAGCGATTCCAGTGCTTTTCGTGTATTCATCAGTATACCTCGTCAGTGAATGTACTGTTGAATACACGAAAAGCATTGGAATCGCTTTTCATTTTTCCTTGTGAATATGCATCTTTATTTCATGTGTTTAACTGTGAAGTTCATCCCATATATATTATCATGTTCTAATGTTTCAGACTAACAAAGACCCAAGGATCCACTCATGGCTGGTCTATCTAACTGTGGTTGTAGTTGTGTATTGCGCATGTCCTCCGTGGTGGCGAAGGGGACCTACAATTTTACGTGTGTTCCGAACCACAAAAACCTTAATTTTACTACCTTAAACTATACCCAATCTATCAACATATGCGTCTAATCGATTTTTAAACATGTTTATAGACGTGCTACTAATTACTTCTACCAGCAAACTATTCGAGCTATTTACTTTCTATGCGTAAAAATGTTTTTTGGCAACTGCTGTCTCGAACCTTCTACTTGTCAACTTAAACCCGTTATTTCTAGTTCTATTATATTGTGATATTTCGAAAAAGCTCTCTCTATTTACGTTATCGAACCCATTCATAATTTTAAAAACCTAGATTAGATCACCCCTTAGGCTCCTAGTCTCGTCGAGTATGGTAAATTTTAACTCCTTAAGCCTATCCTCGTACGACTTCGACCTAAGCGACGGAATCATCTTAGTTGCTCGTCTTTGAACTCTTTCGATTTTATCTATATCTTTGCGCATATGCGAATTCCAAAATTGGATCGCGTACTCCAAATGGAGTTTAACTAATGATTTATAAAGCGAAACAATAATATCGTGCGATTTGTACTCAAAATTCCGAGCTATAAAACCTAGCACCTTGTTCGCCTTATTGACCGCTGCTGTACTTTGTTTCGCCTCTTTTAAATCACCAGTGACAATAACTCCTAAATCTTTTTCCTGTTCTACGCTTACCAACTCCTTCCCTGAAATACTATACGCAACATTACCGTTACGCGAACCTATATGTAAAATTTTGCACTTATCGACGTTAAATCTCATTTGCCATGTGACTGACCAAGCAACGATTTTGTTCAGATCTTCCTGGATTTTACCTCTATCTTCATTAATTGCCCTACCACCCAACTTCGTGTCATCCGCAAACTTTGAAACTATAGTGACTAGGCCGACATCTAAATCGTTAATATATATAAGAAAAAGCAATGGGTCCAATACAGAATCCTGAGCAACGCCGCTCGCTACATTAGCCCAAGACGACTCCCCTCCATCAACGACCACCCTCTGTTTCCTACCTCGCAACCACTCTTCTATCCAATTTATTACTACACCACTGATTCCATGAGCCTTAGTTTTTTTCAACGAGTCTTTTGTGCGGTACGGTGTCAAACGCTTTTTGAAAATCTAAATGCACTACATCTACGGCCCGATGACTATCGTAAACTTTAACCACGCTTTGAAAAAATTCTAAGAGATTAGTTAAGCAAGATTTGTTTCGCCTAAAACCGTGCTGCGTATTTCTAATCAAGTTATGCAATTCTAAGTGTTCGACCATACGCGATCCCTAATTATTGATTCCAGTAGCTTACTTACAACAGACGTTAAACTGATTGGCCTATAATTTCCCGCCGCACCTTTATCGCCTTTCTTAAAAATACGTGCATTTGCTAACTTGAAATTATCTGGTACGCACCCTTCAGAAATAGACTCATTAAAAATCTTTGTTAGCGGCACAACAATGCTTTCTTTTAATTCTTTTAGTTGTATAGGATATATGGAATCCGGTGCCGGTGATTTACGCATTTTCATTTTATCAATATAGCGCATTACCTCTCTTTCACTAGCCACAATATTATCTAAAGTATTACCATTGTCAAAAGGTATTATGTCTATGACCGTAGGGATATTCGTTACATCATCTACTATAAAAAATGACGTAAAAAATTCGTTTAGCAGGATAGCCATTTGCTTGTTTTCAGAAACTAGCTCTTCAGAATTTTTCAACGGCCCCAAGACACTCTTTAATGGATTCCTATTATTGACGTATTGAAAGAATCGCTTGGGGTTTTCTTTGCCGTCACGAGCTATGGAGATTTCAAATCACGCTTGGACCTTTTTATTACGCTTTTCGCTTCACACCTTAGAGATATGTAGTTGTTTGTAACCACAAATCTTCATGTATAGTTCTAAATACTGTTTCAAACGATTCCCACATTATTTTTGCATTGGAGATCCCCATTACTTTTTCCCAGTTGACGTGTGACAATTCATTTCTAAATTTACAAACGTCTGCTACGCTTGGACCTTTTTATTACGCTTTTCGCTTCACACCTTAGAGATATGTAGTTGTTTGTAACCACAAATCTTCATGTATAGTTCTAAATACTGTTTCAAACGATTCCCACATTATTTTTGCATTGGAGATCCCCATTACTTTTTCCCAGTTGACGTGTGACAATTCATTTCTAAATTTACAAACGTCTGCGTGCTGGAAGTGAGGAATTTTAGTCGAGTTAGTTGGTTTCGAGTGACTTACTGAGAGGACAAACTCTACCATATTGTGATCGCTATTGCTTAACGGTTCTATTATTACTTGAAGATCAGTGATTAGCCTATCGTCCGTAGTTATTACTAAATCTAAAATACATTCCAACCTCGTAGGATCCCCAACCTTTTGAATAAGATAGCTATCCTCGAGAAAATTAACTAAACGATTACCTTCTTCGTCTCCCTGCATTGTATCGTAATCCACGTTGGCGCAATTAAAGTCACCCAAAACTAAGGCCTGCTCACTACCTATTATTCTCTTAAGTTCACGATATAACGCTTCGTCCGTATCAGTTGTTTGATTCGGGGGCCTAAAAAAATGGCAACATGTTTGAAATCGTTCAATTTAAGTTCTGCTATAGTCGAATCTATCGGTTCTGGAATTCCGTGCTTTACTTCTATAACGTTCGCAATATTATCTTTGATATACAACATAACACCGCCTCCTCGCCTACCTATTCTGTTTTTAACAAAGTCTATAACCTCTAATTTGACTCCCCTACAGTCACGTGTTTCAGTGATAAGCCACGATTCATTTATCGCAATTAAATCAGTCTTTACAAGCAATTAAAGAAAAAAAATTCGTTTATTTTATTTCGTCGGCTACGAGCATTTAAGGATAGAACCTTTAAAATGTTTGTAACCGCGTTACCTTCGCGCGCGCAAGGGAATTTTAAGGAAATTACGCCGGGACCGTTCGAGTTACGGCAGCCTGAAAAGAAGAAACAGTATTATGAAATAGTCTCCCTAAACGCGCAGCTCTAACGTCATTAAGGTGAAGTCCATCTCCGAGGAACAAGTCCCTCCTGCCGTAGAAACTGCTCCAAAAATTTGAAAAATGCACTCCTTCCTGTTGACAAAGTGACTTTAGGTTATTGTTAATATAGGTCGCCTTGCTGTAGAACTCGTTACGTTGGATAATTCGAGGAAGTATACCTGTTAAAACAATCTTACTAGAGCGACTAAAGGAAAGAACTAATAAGTCCCTGTACCTAGCCAGCAGCTCTTCCGATCTAGAATTTAGAACGTTATTAGTACCGACGTGAATAACATACGTTGTGTCCTCAGAGGTTCCGTCTGTAAAAAAATCAACACTATTAGTTATATCCTCCACCTCCACCCTTGCACCAGGGTAGCAGTAACGGCGCCTACGACGGAGGTTTCTCCCGCAGAATTCCTCGAGCTGCCCTCGAACAATGGAATCACCAACGAGTCGTATTTCAGGTTCATCTACGTCTTCGAAGCCTAAAACAAAAAACTTATTGTTCGTTAATACTGGTAGACAAGTCTTAGGCTCTCTCAATAGGGCTCCATTACGCACTTGCACGAAGAGTCGGGAACTAGGGGAAGAGAGAGGGCTATTAGTATTATTTATATAATTAGTAGAAACTGAGGCAGGAGGGGCCGTGATGAAGAATAACTCCTCTCAGAAGGCCCAAGGGATTCTAACTTTGCCGTCAGGAGCACCACCCTTTCTTCAAGCCTCATTCTGGCCTCCCTCTCACGCTCTAGCTCGTTCCTCAGCAATGCCATGTCTGAGCACCACCTGCAAACTAACTGATCATTATTATTAGCCAAAATAAACGCGTAAGCGGCAAATTTTCCTTTACAGCGACTGCAAGTACTTGACGGGAGTGCCATGCTATTAACTAATTAAACACGAGTGTTTGGGAATTAATATAGAGTTAGTAATCTAATAACGACGCAAGTCTCCTACAATAAGTATGGAGCAATTAATAAATAAAACTTAGGTCTCCCGCGAGCTTATTGTGAGGTCACCTGCGCAAGCCCGGAAAAATGTTCTCCAAACGAAGAAACAGGTTCCTGTAACCCAAATTTATACTAAATGAATATATACTTAATTAAGCTACCGATGAATTCTGGAAAAGAAAAAGTATTAATAAAGATGGATTTAAAAAACAAAAACTTATCTGTCCACAATTCGGCCGACTTTTTTCCCTCTTTCCTTTCCCACGGACGGTGACCACACCCTATCTGATGATCCTCAGCAAGCCAAAAATCAACCTTATTAGACCACGTTTTGGAATTTTACCATCTCGAAGGAAAACAAACAAAGCAAGCCACGTGCACTCGCCTTGAGGGAAGCTATATTTATGGGACCCGTTGCCCACGTCGGGCTTGCATCATGAAAAAGAAAAACTATGGTATTTGTCATTTACCATTACTTATTCGGACTATAGTGGATTTAATTATCCCAGAAGAGTTCCTTGTTCCATGCACGGTCTGTGTGTATCATATATATATATATATATATATATATATATATATATATATGAAAATGAAAAAGTTTATTGGCAGACTATAGTCCATATGACAAATATTATTAATACAATGACAGTTCATATACTAAGGATAGAAATATACACAACTGATTAGAAATAATACTGTAATGTCGAAATTAATTGGAGCTACAGACAGACGTTTTCGTACCAAGAAGTCCATAGCTTAGATGGTAAATGGCAGGACTCATGGATAGCTTGGATGATCGGGTTGGTTGATTTTTTAATTCTTTGCATTAGACTGTGTTTAGCACGTCTTGTTACATCGGGGAAGCTCGGGACATTGCGGGTGGCAAACATTTGCGAAGCTGAGCATCTCGGGGGTAATTTATGTAAGAGTCTAAAAGACCTGTTGTACAGCAAATTTAGAGTTCTGCCAGAACCTTTTTTTTATAATTCATCCACAGTTGCTGTCCGTATATATTACTGCAGAAAGTACGAAAGCGAGTGTCTTTAGCTTCACTTGTACAGAATCGAAAGTTCCTTATGGTCATATTCGCTTTAGCACAAAGGCTTCTAGATTGTTTTCTTATATCTGAGTCATCACTCAAGGAGCTGGTAACAGTTCGACCCAAATACTTAAACTCTTGTACTTCCTCAATTACTTCACCATTCATTTTAAACCTTATATCAGCTGGCTGATTACAGCTTTTAGGATGAAATTGCATAACCTTAGTTTTTGTAACATTAAAAAGAATATCATGTTTCTGCGAATACACTTCGCAGACTTTTAGTAGCCGATCCAGACCTTTAACAGAGGGACTTATTAACACCATATCATCGGCATAAACTAAGTTATTTATCCTTGTGTTATCTATACATTTAAGTATACAACATCCCACTGTTGCCTCATTAAGTGAAGCAATTAATCCGTCGATATACACATTAAACAGCATATGGGAGAGCAAGGAGCCTTGTTTCACCCCGCAAGAGGAGCCAAAACACTCGGATAGTACATTGCCCCACCTAAAAGTGAAAGATTGGTGGGAATATCAAAATTTCAATAAATTTAATTATGTACATGGGAACCTTCCTGTCTTCTAGTTTTGCAAATAAAATATTGTGGTTCACCCTATCATATGCCTTACTTATATATATACAGTATATATATATATATATATATATATTAAAGTTATGATAATTTTCAGAGAAGCAGTTGGTGAATATGTGAAGATAAAATTAGATGGGAACATGAAAGACTTTCTTCGAAAGAGGAAATTAGGACCGTAATTGAGTTGGAATTCGACTTTGATTGCAATTAAGAGAAAGATGACGTGAAACAAAACATGAGGCGCACGTTGGGAATAGGGTAGGGGAACGAAACAATGAAGAGAATTGTGGAATGAATTGCAAATGCAATATATACACTGTAGAAATAAACCGTGGATCGAATTGAGGATTTTTTATCCATAGTTAAAATAATCAGAAATGCTAACATGTAAGAATTCTGCAGTTCCCTTCAGGCTACGGTGCGTGCTTACAAGAATTCCATATAGTAGGTGTAATAAAGAAGAGCATCTAGGACTGTAAGAACTTTTATATTTGTAATTCAGCCGACACGACTGTATTATAATTGATACCCTGAACAGACCTCTTGGTTATGCGTGTACAAAGGGTTGACAAAAGTAAATAGACACTACGATGATGTCCAAGAACAAATGGCAAAGCTCATCAAAGGAATGCCAGAACGTTTGTCAGCTTTACATAATGCAAAGGGGAAAGCAATACCGTTCTAAATATATTATTGATTCAATAAATCTGTTATTATTCATTAATTTATAATCAAATAAAAAACTACGGAAATAAACCAGGTGTCTATTTACTTCTGTCAACCCTGTGTATAAATGCCATCTTGTAGATAGATAATTTAATTTCTAGAAGGATGAAAGAAACATTCGAAATAAAGGTTCGAACCATTAACATTCTTAACTAAAATTATGAACATACTTTGTAAGTGGCAGAAATTAGTGTATATGCATTTTAAAAACTGTCCAATGTGTGTACCTTATATCCCAGCGGAAAAAAAGGACTAATCCGTCTACAAGTGGACGGAAGACAACAATATGAAGTTTAACACTGAGAAATTTCAGCTGTAAACGTACGGAAAAAGAGAAGACCTAAAATCCATGCAATATTATACCCCAAATGGACAGGAAATTCAGAGAAATTCTAGAGCAAAAGATTTAGGGGTTGTAATGAGTGATGATGCGAAATTTGAAACACAAAATAAGATAGCAGTAAACAGAGCAAAGAGAATACTGAAAAAGGTTACGCAAAGTAAGCCTATATTCACTGGAAATGAGGAGAGAGATATACACGATTATTTACACTTGGAAAATAATGGATAAACTAGTCCCTAATCTTACTCTGAACCCTGTAACTCCCCAAACAATGGTGGAAAGTAGAAAAGGAAGACTGCGTCGTGTCCCAAATTAAAGAAAGAAAATAGTTTTGTTGCGAGAGGACCAAAACTGTTTAATCAGCTGCCCAAAGACCTAAGGAACACGAATGGTGTTGCAGTGGACATCTTCAAAAGAAAATTAGACGCCTGGCTCAGAACAATCCCCGATGAGCCGGGCGTACCTGGCTATATGAGGTGGAGAGTACAAGAAACCAACTCACTACTTCACCAGGCCAACTCGAGAGGAGGGGGCGACAAGCTTGACCTTCGTGAAATGAGGAATCATCGCGCGGAACCTTTGAAAGATTGAAAGGTATAATATATATATATATATATATATATATATATATCAGACATGGGGTCAACTACTGGGCTGCTATTACTATTACTTTTGATCCCTTCTATTACTATTACCGTACTTTAATTTTCATCTATTACTATTACTTTTGTATGTGGGGTACTTCACTCATTTGAAAAGGATCTTTATGTCTATTTAAATGCAATTAGAAGCGGTGTGTTAACAAACAAACTTTATTTCCGACTCAACAGGTACAAACATTATACAAGAGGTCCATAGAAGATTAAGAGATAGTTGTCTGGAGCACTGACTAAGTAGGCCAGTGAATCACTGTGTATAATGAACATACAAATACAATGATCCAACCATGAGGTGGTGTGCCAACTATCACTAACATAAGTAAAGCTATCACCAGGAAGACTACACATGGATGTTAAAGGGTCAAGTTATTATCTTTACAGAAGGCTTGTAAGTGGTTGCTAAACAAAGATTTATCATTAATCACATTAGCATTAAATCACCAATAATAGCTACACATATTGTATCCAACTCATCAATAATACTGCTACCTGCCCCAGTTTAATGAGGCAATCTTCTTCATTATTAACTGCCTGAAAAGGCATATAGATACACAGAATTACAAATTTTTTTATTGTCTACACAAATTTGCAGTCCAGTTAGCCAATTCAAACAAAGTTTTAATTCACTAATATATTTCCCATACCCCAACCTCCATACCAGAACTACCCCAGCAGGTGGATGGCTTGCAAGGAGACCATCTTGTTTATCTCTGGTGGCCTCCCCGATCCCATGAAAGTTACTGGACAGGCTATTCAGGTCCTTTAAGTCCTGTTTCCATAGCCATGTTTCCTGCAGACAGAGAATATTAGCATCCTCTAACAGCTTATCAATTATGATCCGCCTGTATTTGCTGTTAATGCCTAAGCTTAGGCCTCTACAGTTATAAAAGATTACCTTGAATGTTGCAATTAGGAAGATGCAGGAGTTCTGCCAGCCATCTCTACATGATGAATTCCACTTATACCAGGCACAGCAGTTACAGCACTAGACCCAGCTGGATTTTCCTCAAAAGTACGACGTATGATGTCTCCATAATTACCCTCTCCAGCACTTGCGAGAGGGGCTGCAGGTGTTTTTTTCCCTTCTCATAGAACCGCCGTACATATACCCGTTCCGGCCATACTGCTGGATCCATAAATACGCCTGGATCATCACAGACTGCTGTACCTTGAAAGGAACTGTACGTAGTCCATCTGGAGTCAATTTTCCTACATGTAACCTGAAGGTTCACTTTATCTTCCACAAATGCCTGCAGCTCCTCGGCCGTAAGATCAGGTCGACATCTCGAGACGAAAATGTTTGTGGTCTTCGCTCGTACAGCCATCATACAATCTGTTTTGGCAGCCCCTATGATACCCCGCCATTCTCTGCCAGCCTTTGCCACAGGCTGACTCCCTCTAGCGGGTGCATGAGTGGGACCAGATCCCCTTGAGGGACCACCACCATTAGCTACTGCAGTGGTTGCAGTTCTCGGAGGGGTCGCTCGCTTCCGGCCCCTCCTTACCACCATTGTCCAAGATGCCTCCTCATCATGATCCCCGACTGCATTCCCAGCACCCCGATTCACCAAGGCCCCTTGGGGGGTACCCTGTGTGAGATGGTATTGAGCTGGCGATGTAGCAGTGTCTGGATTCAGGGATCCAGGATAAGACAGAAGCAGAGGGCTCTGCACTCATGGATTCAGGATGAGGCTGAGCGGCAGAGGGCTCTGCACTCATGGATCCAGGATGAGGCTGAGCGGCAGAGGGCTCTGTACTCATAGATCCAGGATGAGGCTGAGCGGCAGCCAAATAACAAATATTTGTTTCAACTAAATCATTACAATTTCAGAGACTGTAGGTCTTGATAAATTTTACTTTATTGGAGGAAAAATTTGCCACAATATTAGTTCACATAATATACATATATATTGCGGTATATATATATATATATATATATATATATATATATATATATATATATATATATATATATATCAATCCACACTGGCCGCTCAACATTCCAGTCAACGACTGATTGTGGATCAGAGAAGAAAACAGCAGAATATTGTTGTGAACTTGTTATAGCTGCAATAAATGAGGTCCAACAGAAATACAACAAAGATGTGAGTAATTTGAGTGCATTAAAATTTTAGAGATATTACACTGGTATGCATATGAAATTGTTTGTCTGCTGTGAGGGTTTTTTCAATTCATATTATATAATTCGACCATGCTGAATTCGAAAATGACATTGGTTTTCCTCAATCAGGTCAGGTTTTTTCTCTATTGGCCATTTATTATGAGTCCAATTTTATCCCCAAATTTATTGATTTTTTTAGCTTAAACACTGTAGATACGAGTAATATTATAAGAACACTGGTGAAAAATGAAAACATTGTGTGAATAAATACTTTTATTCATACAATGAATATGGAAAAAAGTTTATTGAGGAAGGAATGAAGTTTTTTGGCTTTCCGTCTGTGTTTTTCTTCGGGCACGTCTCGCTTCAAACACCAGCAATAGTCCGCCAGCATATTGATATCCCAGTTTCCCTGGTACCTCTCTTCCATTATTTTGATATCTTGGTGAAATCGTTCACCCTGTTCCTCACTATAATCCCCGCAATTTTCAGGAAAATAGTCCAAGTGGGACCACAAAAAGTGCATTTTTATGGACATGCGCGACCCATGAGCTTCGAAAGCTTCCATCAAGTTTTCGACAACGGACTCGTATTCTGGACTTCTACGCTTGCCAAGAAAATCAGTGACAACTGATTTGAATGCCTGCCAGGCATTCTTCTCAGTTGGAGTCATTGCGTTTTCGAACTGAGTATCCTTGATCAAAGTTCGAATTTGAGGACCATCAAAAACCCAGCATTTAGTTTAGCATCGGTCGTATACGAGAGCATCCAGTAAAATTTTCATGTTATCGTAGCTCTCAGTAAGTTGTACGGAATGTGCTACAGGGACTGATGCAACCCTATTCCCAATGTTGAGAAGTACTGCTTTCAAACTTCGTTTAGACGAGTCTATAAATAGCCTCCATTCTGATGCGTTATATGGCAGGCCCAAGGATTCGATTAGCCCCTCAACATTGCAGCAGTACACTAAGGAAGAGGTATTTTCGTGCACTGCAAAAAACTTGCGGAATTCTCCTCTCGTTTCTTATACCAGGAGAATGTTGTTCCCGGAGCCAGCAAGTTGTCCTCTCGAAGTCGTGAGCCCAAGATCTCGGCAGCTAATTTGGAAAGTCCTAAATCCCTGGTAAGATCATTAAGTTTGGCCTGGTTGAGAGGCCTCGGCTCATTTGAAGCGGTATTTTGAGGTATATACGACTGGGACTGGTCATTGGCATTGGTCATTGATTCATCATCAGAATCATCGAAGTCCAGGGTTTGAGGTGGGTCGGGTATTGGAATTCCAGGACCATGGGTACAGGTCTCATAGCAGAAGGAATGTCAGGGTATACAACAATGTGTTTATTCTTCTTGTTAACTCCTGAAAATAGAAACACAGAAACATGGATATAAAACTTGCATATGAAATAGAAGAAGCATTCAGACAGTGGCGGCTCGTGAGGGAAGGCTGCGGTCTGTAAGATATGAAATAGGTCGATGGAGTCTGTATATTTTCTTTCTTTTTCATTCATATTGTCCCTTCGGGGACAATATGAATGAAAAAGAAAGAAATATACAATCATTGTATATGTAAATGTAACTTGTATAACAATATGTATGTGTAAATGTATTTTCTATAACAATATGTATATGTAAATGTATGATTACCATTATGGTGAATATTATGCTATATATGGTGAATATTACATTATGGTGAATATTATGTCGTTTCATACGAGGATTTCAAAATATTTAAGAAAAATAAATTTATAAGCCCACCTTGGAGGTTTGTCATGCAGAAATAGCAATCTGTCACGAGATCCTTTCCTTCTCTCCAAATCATGGGAATTCCAAAAGGCAAAGATTTCGCTCTGCCTTTGCTCCATCTTCTCAAATTTTCAATGCACGTCTTGCAGCACATATGAGGGGCGAAATTTTTGTCCTGGTCCCCTAGCTTAATTCCAAAGTATGCTCTATACATTGTCTTCACAAATTTAGTGATTTGGGACTGGTTATTTGGCATGGTAACCGTCCCACATATGTAGCAGAATCTATTGGGATCATTTTTACACGCTCTATTCATTATGAAATATTTTATCTATATGCCTGAAAAGTAAAAAAAGATATTATACAAGTGAAAAAGTGATGATAGATGTTACTGTTCCAATTCCGCTTTGACAAAATCACGAAAAATTCTATTTTACTTACGAGGCCATAGCCGGATAATCTGAGCTGATTGAGAAAAACGGATTGCAGATTCGAAATCAGCAGGAAAAACTCTATAAGAATCACTTACAAAACCCTTGACAGCAAAATTGATGCATACCAGTGTTATTAATTGAAATAGCTCAAGTAAATAAAGTAACTATAAAATCCTTCTAATACTATAATACTATGTATAAAATCCTTACAATACTATGATTATTCTGTCATGAACAAAAATGGGTGGATCTTATAGGTTTTTTACCGCTGAGTTCAAAAATGGCCTCAAAATTTTTCTATCACTCACCAATATTGAGTGAATCGAAAATGAAATTTGGACTAATTTATAGGCGTAATAGCAATATCAAAGTAGAAAATGCATATTGAATTCATCTAAAATGTGGCTACTGATGATTTACGCTTGCATTTCGCCTCTGGGCCATCCCTTGACAATGTCCAGCAGTAGTCATCCAACATGCTGGGGCTCCACTTGCCCTGGTATCGCTTCTCCATCGTGGATATTTGTTGATGAAAGCGTTCCCCATGCTCATCACTAACATCGCCTAAGTTTGTTGGGAAGAAGTCGAGATGCGAGTCAAGAAAATGAATTTTCAACATGTTGCACCCCACGTCTTTGTAGGCCTTGAGAAGTTCTTCAACAAGTGACTCTTAATTTTCGGCCTTAAAGTTTCCGAGGAAATTTATGTTCACTACTTTAAATGCTCTCCAAGCTGCTCCTTCAACTTCACTTAGAGTTTCATCAAACGCGCTGTCTCTCATGATTTCTCTAATTTGCGGGACCACAAATATCCCTTCTTTGATTTTGACCTCGCTGATTCTCGGAAATTTCTGTTTCAAGTAGAGACTCCCCTGCCCCTGCCATTTTGATCCATAGCCTTAACAAAATTTTCCATTAAACCAAGTTTAATATGTAGTGATGGCAAATAACTTTTTTGGATTAAGAAGAGGTGAACTGGTGAGATTTTTATGCCTGGAATCAACGCTTGTCGAAGTGGCCATTGTTTCTTTGAGTAATGGCTTTCCTGTGCTCTGCTGTCCCATTCACAGAGGAAACAACAGAATTTCGTATAACCCAGTTGTAAACCAAGAAGAAGTTGCAATCACTTTCAAGTCTCCACAGATATGCCAAGAGTATTTATCATATTGGATATGTTTCACAAGCAGGTACATATTGTCTTATGATTCCTTCATATGTACGGCATATGCTAATGGAACTGAAGGGTATTTATTTCCATTATGGAGGAATACAGTTTTTAAACTCAGCTTCGAGGAATCAATAAATAGTCGCCATTCGTTTGGATCATGTTGTTGGCCAAGGGTTTTCATGAGAGGGTAGAAAGTTTCTTTGATGCTTGCGGTAAAAAGATATCTTAATGCCTTTTTCTTGAAGATTCCAACCTTTCAACCTGGAAACCGAAAGTTCGGATTGATCTTTTGACAATTTCAGATCACAGACAAGCTCGCTCAGGTCTGCTTGAGATATTAAGTGAGGCTCGTCGATGAACAACATGGTTCAAACATTGGATCAACATCGTCCGTCAGTAAACCATGCTGAGCTTCGTCATTACCATTGTACATCAATTTCATTTTCATCATCTAAACTCCACGTTTCCGGTGGCCTTGGTACTGGCAAATGTTTATTATGTAAAACAGGCCTTATGGCTGATGGTAAATTTGGGTATTGTACCATATGTTTAGATTTCCCAATAATGCTTAGTATATTTGTTAAGCAGAAATAACAATCCGTTAAATGGTCTTTCGGCTCTCTCCATATCATTGGAACAGCAAACGGCATTTGACGAGACCCATTTAGCCAGCCTGTCAGAAGTCTTAAACACGTAATACAGCATATATGAGGTGCCCACGTCTTGTTTTGATCCCCTACCTTGCAATCAAAATAAAGTTCGTATGCTTTTTTGACGAGAGGGGTGAAATTTTGCCTTTGAAATTTAAGTGTTAACTCTCTGCACACATAACAGAAACAATTTGGATGGTTGACACACTTGCGTGGCATTCTGTCATGAAACAATACGAACGCACTGACACAAAAAATGATTAAGGAAAATCACGAATAAAATGCACGATGTTCACTGAGTGAAATCAAATGAGTAACTGACAAATGAAAGTCAACAGTGACGTGTAGCAACTTATAAGCAGAGGAAGAGGAAGGGGCAGACCACGCCCCCTTCCTATTCTCACTCAAATCCTAAGTAATGTAAATTCGTGTCACTCTAAAACTGCGGGTGATAGAAAAATTCTGTTTTCATTTTCGTAATCAACGTAAAACATTACACATAGTTCAAGCAAAAATATATCTGTGACAAAAACTTTGTTGACCAGTGATATATAATGAGAGCAAAATGAAGTGCATGAAAGAACTACTTCAGGAGAAATGTCCTAACATTCTAACCTATGAGTGTTCATCTCATTATGTTAATCTCTTGGAGAAAGAAGTTACACCTAATAGTGCATTAAAACACACAATCAAAGTTCACAAGTATTTTCGCAGTCACCACCAGCCACATGTAAGTACCATATATATATATATATATATATATATATATATATATATATATATATATATAAATATATATATATATATATATATGGGAATGAACTCAGAATGGTTCCCTGAGGGTTTTTATGATACACACAGACCGTACATGGAACAAGGAACTCTTGTAGGAAAATTAAATCCACTATAGTCCGAATAAGTAATGGTAAATGACAAATACTATAATTTTTTCTGTTTCATGATGCTAGCCCGACGTGGGCAACGGGTCACTCGCAAAGAGGTCCCGAAAATATAGCTTCCCTCACCAGCTATCTGCAAAGCAGATAGGATCCAGCTTTGGGGTAGGATCTAGGGTTTAAAGCAGCCTAACCCAGCTACGTTTAGAACCTCAATATAAGCAAAAGACTCGCTGCCTTCACGTCAGATTGAATACATAAAAGAAAAAGGGGTAACTATTATATTTTTAGCCAAAAACCAAAACTTAAACCTCAACTGGCAGAATTGAGCGTCCACTTTTCAAGGCACATAACATGTCCGTTTCATGATGGGAATGAACTCAGAATGGTTCCCTGAGGTTTTTTATGATACACAGACCGTGCATGGAACAAGGAACTCTTCTTTGATGTATTCAATCTGACGTGAAGGCAGCGAGTCTTTTGCTTATATTGAGGTTCTAAACGTAGCTGGGCTAGGCTGCTTTAAACCCTAGATCCTGTCCCAAAGCTGGATCCTATCTGCTTTGCAGATAGCTGGTGAGGGAAGCTATATTTTTGGGACCTCTTTGTAAGTGACCCGTTGCCCACGTCGGGCTAGCATTATGAAAAAGAAAAAACTATAGTATTTGTCATTTACCATTACTTATTCGGACTATAGTGGATTTAATTTTCCTAGAAGAGTTCCTTGTTCCATGCACGGTCTGTGTATATATATATATATATATATATATATAATTTCAATGTGGTCATAGAATGTTTTGAGAATTATTTATAAAAATGATAATCTTTATAAAGTTTGTATACATATAGACTGGTAGAGAGAGAAAGATAGATGCTGTAATCTATATATATAATTTACTATATTTAATATGTTCTCTCCAAATCCTTTTATTTTGTTAATCAGGGATGGCTGAAGGACAAGGGACGACTAATGCCACAAATACCGAAAGATACTCGGTGGAACTCACAGGAAGCTTGTGTAGACACATTTATAAAAAAATTTCATAAATACATGGAAAACAATACTGAGCAAGAAATTGATGGAAAAATTGCCACTGCCCTGAACAATGCAGGCTACAACAGAGGCGCCCTTCACCTTCAGAAGCAGCTAAATGAAGTTGCTATTGTACTTGATAAGGTATACTTAGCTACCTATGAAAATTTGGTTATATTTTTAAGTATGGTACATCTGCTACTTAATTATTTTAATACCTATCTTGTTAATTAATGCTTTGAGTAAAAATTCTATTTACATTTATTCTGGGATTTATTATTATATCTGTAATCAAATTTTTGCAGCTTCAAAGTGATTCAGCAACTTTGTCACCTGCTGTTGAAACGTGGATACAGCTCTTGCAAAGTGAAGACCTCAAGCCATACAGAGCTCAAATTAAAAAAAGAATGACTGATGTTGTGGAACCATTCTTTTATGTAGCATACTTCATGGACCCTCAATACATGGGTAAGTATCAATATTTATAATATATTCTTTCTGTTTTCATAGAAATATATATATATATATTATATATATATATATATATATATGTTATACACAAGCCACTTGATTCCCCATAATACCCCATGTTTTATCTTCAATATTTAAAACAGCCCTTGAGATAAACCTCGAGTGTCCTCATCGACTCGTGCGACGCTCCCCCACCCTTTTTCTTTGTTCTTAAATGCTTGCCTCGGCGCGTTTTGGACTCGCAGGAGGGATGGAGTACGAAAACAGATGCGGGGAAAAAACCCGCCAGAAGATATCTGGCGCTTCGTCGGGAATGAGTGAAAGGCCGGGTGGCGCTCTGGTAATTCTCCGAGTAGGCCTTTGAGAGGGTTGCTCGTTAAAACTAAATTTGAGAGTTATTGAGTGAGATTGAGATTTGAGTTCGAGATATTGAGTTTGAGAGAATATTGAGATTTTGAGTTATGAGGAAATATTGAGAGCCGTTAACCTAAACTACTGCGAGGGATGTAGTGGATGGGCAACGATAGAACTTAAATTATTTAATTAATGTTAAGACTAGTTTAAGAAAAAACCTGAACTTGACCGTATATATTTCGAATTTGAGACTGAACTTGTAGCCAAATGTGACTTAAATTTATTGATTAAAAGCTATTCAAACAAACTATTTCATTATCAAATACACACTAAAATCGGGGGTACAGAAGTAACGGAGGATAAAGAATTCACGCAGAGGGTCACTAACTTAAAGAAAGATCATTATAACTTCAATTTACTCATCGAGCATTTACAGTGACCTTCGAAAACAAACAATTTGTAATAAGGGTCCGTCTCCCCTGACAACGGAATTTTTATTACAAAACTGGTGTCAGAAGTAGGGGATAACGACAATTTTTTTATTACAACTGGTGTCAGAAGTGGGATCTTCCTTTCTGATACCCCCCCCAAAAAAACTAATGAAAAAGTGAAAAAAGTGCTCTCCAAGTGTGTATATGAGGGCTACCAGCTCGCAACAGACAGCGACGAACGACAACGTGAGGGTCACCCGATCGAGAACCGCTGCGTGGGCTGCTGCTGCTCAGGCCGAGTCGACATCGCAACTTGCTACTGGACACCAAGCGCAGGAGGAGTAAACTTTCCCACCAACGGAAAGAGAGGTAAGCGACCCATCTTGTGTTGCGAGAGGTTTTAGAGGACGAGTGAGAGCCTCCCTACAGCGGCAGTTCCCCTAAATTAACCCCATCAAACCTTCATTTCTTTCCCCCAAAATTTTGATATAAATAGAGTACCTTTCCTTCCAATCGGTTCCCCTAGACTCGAGTTTGAGACTGATCCGGTTCCGAACCATTTTTAGAACAATTTAGAGATTCAAATTGGTCGAGTTTTGGCCGATCTCATTCGAGAACATGCCTCTTGGCCAAGAAGAAATCAGTCCCAACCATGTATCAGCAACCACTCCCTACCCACTTCCTCATCCCTATGTTCCCCTTTCTATCCAATGTATCCTCACTTGTATTCCCCAATGTAGGCTTCCCCGATCCACACGTTAATACTGTCCCGTATAACACTAGTAATGCACCCAAATTCCATAAAAAATGCCAGGTATAAGCACGCTCGATGTCTTCTATGTGAGGACAGGGGACACCTAGCTCTTCATTGCCCCCTGATTGAAGGAGTGAAGACATTGAAGGAGAGTGAAAGGGTGCGTGAAAGGGATGAGAGCTATAGGCGAGAGAATGAAGAGATCATCGGAGGGAATGGACCCAAGAGGAGGCCGACGGTATGAAGATTACGAAAGAAGAGGAAGTAGGTACTCTTCCCCTTCCGAATATTCGAGAAGACGGAACTTCTCGCCGTATGAGAGAAACAGAGATAATTATGGTAACCCAAGATACGACAACAGGTATGAGGGTAACCCCAGATATAACAGGTATGAGGGTAACCCCAGATACGACTACAGATATGAGAATCGGTACCGTTCACGTCACCCTATGAACGAAGGGACTATTCCCCTTACGACAGGAGAAACGGAGGTTACCCCTCCCCCAACAGGAATGGAGGCAGGTATCCCGACAGAAGAACGGACCGAAGTCCGTCACCCTATCGGAGATACGATAAGGAAAGAGAACCTAACCGCGGAAGACGCCCAGAAAAAGAATGGGAAAAAGGGCGAAGAAATTCCCCGTGGCCCGGAGAATGACCATCAAACGAAAGGGACCTCCCCCGTCGAGTGTCATTTGAGGAGGAAGAGGCAACACACGACAAAAGAACTTAAATTGAAGTCGATATTGGTAAGGAGAAAAGAAGACAAAGGCAGGGACTGGGACAGAAGAGATAAAGGTGAAAGTGAAAGTGAACGAATGGATGAAAGAGACAGAAAAAATCTCACAAATAAGGAAGCGAAAGAGAATGAAATGAAAGGAATGAAAGACGCAGCTTCAATAATGATACGAAAGAGGAGTGTCTAAATGTTTATGAAACGAGCGATATTGAAAGTGCATATACGGTGCGAGAGGACGGAGTGAGTCTGCAGAATTGACCTTGAGAGCGGAGTCTGCATTAGGCAGACCTCAAAACGAGTGCGAGGAAAGAGAAAGTGACCTTGACTTTGAGGTAAACTCAGTCGGAGGACACAGACGCGGTGAAAACAATAACGGAGTGTACGAGAAAATGTATGAGATGTTCGAATTAAGCGAGAAAGAAATGGAAGGAATGCAAGAATTAAAATCTGAGAGCTCGATGATGATAGTGTGATATGAGAACACGAAAAACCGAAGGGAAATTGATCCCCCAACGGAAGCACAATGGGTAAATGGAGTATATATTATGTGTTCATGTGACGTGAATATGAGACATAACGTAACGAAGAATGATTCGTGTCTGTATTGTGAGAACGGAAGTAGTTTGAATCCGACGAACAAAAATGTAAATTGCAAAAATGAATTAAAAACGAGCGAGGAAAATATCGTGATAATGGACGCGGATAGATTGGCTATACAGGAAATGACGGAATTCAGCGAAAGAGACATAAATGAAGTAGCTCCCTCGAATGATTACCCCTGGGAATCGACCAGGGTAAAAATAAACGAATGTTGCGTGAGGGAGAATGCAGAACAACAAATTATGAATGTGAACGATCCCATGGTATCCCTTGAACTTTTGAACGAAGGGGCCGATGTCGGTCTAACAAGGGAAGGGTCAATTGACACTGTTGAATTTCGACCCCAAGTCGAAATTACGAGTCATAGCCGTAAGGCGGTAAATGACGAAGTCCTAACCACCATGGGACAAATGGAAACAAAAATAGGCATTGAACGCGAGAAATATGATTTTACTGCGTTGCTCGTTAAAGAATTGCCTGAGGGATTAAACTTTATTTTAGGGGCGGATTTCATCCGAGTAAACCTCATACATATTGCAGGTAAAGGCAGGGGGTTTATGGCTTACATAAATGAGATACAAATCCCCTTGAGTACGAAATTGATGGGAGCCCCAAACCAAGAAGACCAAAGCGCGGAGAGAAAAGAAGTAAACAACCTTCTCCCATTAGTACGAGGGTCCACTTCCATTGCCCCTTTAGCTGGAGCAATTTTAGAAGTACGGACTCCTTCCCCGTTGAAGGAGGGATCCACTCTAATCGTAGAGGCGAGAGAAACCCTTTAAACCTAAGGGTAGAACCGCAACTAGTTTGCGTGAACGAAGAAAGGAATGTATCCGTTATCGTGCGAAATGAATCCGCCAACGATAGAGTTAAAGTTACGGGAGAAAGGACAAAGCTGGCGGGAGAAGTTTTACGATACTGCGATTGCGAAAAAAAAAACCCTGTAGCGCCAAACGAATGCTCTTCCAACGGCGAAGAACCCAAGAAAGAAAGTGAAAAAGAGATCAATCAAGTCATGAACCATAAGCGTAAATGGTCTGAAGATGAAATTTCAGAGGAAATTTAAACATGGAAATGATGAGCGAATTCTCGTTAACCCCTAAGTCTGCAGAGCCGGAAAGAAGGGAAGTACAAGAATTTGTAATAAATCCTAAATTAGACCCAGAAGAAAGGAGATTAAAAAACCCTCTTAAGGACTATATTGGACAAAAGAAGAGAAAATTAAACGAGACCTGAAATTGTGACGAAGAAGAAACAAACGAGATGAATTACGACGCCAGAAAATAAAGCAATTATAGTGACGAAACGAAAAGAAAAAGATAACAAATGAACCGCACCGCTTCCGCAGCCGTACGAGGAAACGGATAGTTTGCGGTCGCACGCAGGTCGACCACCAGAACTCATTTAAAGGTCCTGATTGCTGGTCTAGATGAACTTATCGGCTAACGTTTAGAAGGCGATCGAACGAGTAAACAAGACACGCACACTAATTAAACCAAAGGGAACAAATGGGTTAAACTTTCCCCGAGACAAAAGAAAATGTTCTTTCCTTTTAACAAATCTTTTACCATTTAATATATAATCAAATTAATCCCCCCCCCCTCGGAAAGCTGACTGAAAGGCATGATTCATGTTGGGAGTTAACAATGTTCACGTAACTATATATATTTTATATCGTGTTTCATACTGGTTTATATCAATTTATGTTATTAATAATATTTGATAAATTTATACATTTGATATCGTAACGGTTGACTCAGAAATTGGTAGGGAGGGAATATTCACGAGAAAACAGTCGGTATAAATGCATAGGTTGGAAATAGTAATATGATGAGATAGCATGTTTCGCGCGTCCAAATCAGCTCTCAAATTCCTTGAGTTTAAGGGAATCGAGTGGAAAATTTATAAAAACGAATTCATTGAGATTTCGAGAAGAAATTTTCTTGTTTATCATTGCTCATATAAAATATTTTTGTTTTGTCTTAACGAAATTGCTCCTGAATTAATCATGATCCCCATCCTCTTAACCTCATGCGCCATACACATTGGGGCGCAAACCTTCTCAAATCACGAGTCCTTTTCAACAATGGGCTCCCTAATTCTGCAAGGCCCCACGTACACTTTCAGCGCACGTCTCAGTCTGAAGCCCAACTATCGAAGCCTGCTAATCCTAAACCACCGTGATTTCGAGATCACGTATATGGTGAACTCCTCATTTACGAAGGAGGCCCTTCACCACTTCAACGCTTCCCTGTCTAAGGGAATAGACCTTGAGGATGTAACCCGGTACCTGCGCAGGGTCGCCACGCCACCCTGTGTCTCGTGTTGGAAATAGCAGTCGTCGGAATTGCGATCTGGAAGAGACGATGCTGTCGCCGCCGAGATCCTCCACCGGTACCAACTGCCAGGTTTAAAATCCCTGCATCGGGCCCCCCCGGAAGCTCAGGTGAACAGATCGCCAACGCCCCCAAGAAGCCCCCCGTCATGAATTTAGCTTTTCACCGACGAGCCCAAGTTTCGTCAGAAGATTGTCGTCGGCAATTCAGTCATATCGCACGCCAGAATCAGCACCTAACGTTGGCTACGAGGAAATGGGCATTCCCGAAATTAAGACTTAAACCATTTCTCCCATCTGGCCCCTTTGTGTTTTTCCCCATTTTTAATACTTACGAAAAAACGACCGAATGAAGATAGTTTAATTTATTAAATTAAATTTACATGGTAGAATTGAATTGCTAAAGTAATAACTTCATTCGGTAGTTAGTGCGTAACTAACTGATAATTGGTGGTGTGTTTAATTTAAATTAAATACGTAATATTTTCCTTCAGTGATTAATGCTTAACGAATTGGTAATTAGCGATAAGTGTTCGATTTACGAGCCTTACTGAAATGACTTCTCTTTATGCAATTTATAAGTTTCTTCGTCTGTGTATTTCAAATTTTCTCCCTGCTATATCGCTTTCCTTTATTTATTTTAAAAGCATATTAATTTATAAAACCATAATGATATCATTTTGTGTCATAAAGCGAGATTGCGAAAGTCTCTCGAAAGCAACTTTCTGTAAATAGAGATCAGATGCTGACCAACTTGTTCTTGTGCTGACGATGCAGGTAAAGCTTGCGTTCGAATTAATTGCTGACCGCACCTGATAACTAAATTATACTGCAAAAAATAAATTCATATAATTTCATTCAGTTAACTAATAAAGTAGGCCCTCGTAATGTAGGCTTTCGTCTTTCGGTTGAGTATGCAAATTTTAGTATAGAAAAAAGAAAAAAAAAAGTTTTTCCATTTTTACTTATAAAATTTATGAACTTTATGATTTATGAAAATTTAATTTAGACATCCCTTTGGAAAACTATAAGAGTCGTTAGGCGACTCCTCGTACGAATTATTCCTCCTAAAGAAAGCACTTTCCACCCCAAGTTACAAGAATTAGTCGTCCTAAACCGGTAGACGCATTTTTCATGATGTTAACATAAATGAAAATGACACTATTATTGAAGGCTGATCCGTTTCCACATCGGATTATTTGATTTAGGGAAAGGCGTTGCCCTTATAAGGCATTCAGAAAGTAAAATTTCCCCGTATAATGTAATCTTCTTGCTATGTATTTCTCTTCTTAAACCTACCCTTTCCTTGGTTATATATTGGTTATGCGGTGAGTAAACAAACATTTTCAACCCTTGTTCCGCATATATTTAAGATGCATACTTTCAGTACTCACGGTATTTATTCTATGAATGTAATTTCAGAATAAATCCGCGTATGTTGTTTGACTCACAGTATTTATTATGTAAATTTGATTTTTAGCTTATTGATTTGACAACTTTAAATTCATTTATAAATAGTAAGCAAGTTTAACTAGGTTAATGTTCGATTGAATTTCTCATATTTTCATTGTAACTACGAGTTCTAACGTATCTGGATAGACCTAAGTAACCTAAATACGTGTTTTGAGAATTGCCTCTCCACTACGAATCATTTCCGTTCACGGAGCATTTATCTTTCCGTATTCACGGACTATAGAAGTCGTCCGTTCGGCCTCAAGTTCCCTCAGGGACTCGACACTTTTTTTTTTCTTTTTTTTTTGGAAGAACGAATTTGTTATACACAAGCCACTTGATTCCCCATAATACCCCATGTTTTATCTTCAATATTTAAAACAGCCCTTGAGATAAACCTCGAGTATCCTCATCGACTCGTGCGACGCTTCCCCCCCCCCTTTTTCTCTTATCTTAAATGCTTGCCTCGGCGCGTTTTGGACTCGCAGGAAGGATGGAGTACGAACACAAATGCGGGGAAAAAACCCGCCAGAAGATATCTGGCGCTTCGTCGGGAATGAGTGAAAGGCCGGGTGGCGCTCTGGTAATTCTCCGAGTAGGCCTTTGAGAGGGTCTGCTCGTTAAAGACTAAATTTGAGAGTTCCATTGAGTGAGATTTGAGATTTGAGTTCGAGACATTGAGTTTTGAGAGAAAATTGAGATTTTGAGTTTATGAGGAAATATTGAGTCGTTAACCTAAACTACTGCGAGGGATGTAGTGGATGGGCAACGATAGAACTTAAATCATTTAATTAATGTTAAGACTAGTTTAAGAAAAACCCTGAACTTAACTAATATATTTCGAATTTGAGACTGAACTTGTAGCCAAATGTGACTTAAATTTATTGATTAAAAGCTATTCAAACAAACTATTTCATTATCAAATACACTAAAATAGGGGGTACAGAAGTAAGCGGAGGATAAAGAATTCACGCAGAGGGTCACTAACTTAAAGAAAGATTCATTATAACTTCAATTTATTCATCGAGCATTTACAGTGACCTTCGAAAACAATTTGTAATAAGGGTCCGTCTCCCCTGACAACTACACCTACTAATTTCCAATGTTTTGCTGCTTAGCTTATGACAAACTTCAAATGTAAACTTAACAGGTACTAGAGATGAATTTGCTTACCTGGCTTTCATATTGTATGCTTCAGTGCATTTGCCCTATGCAATGTTGTAAGACAGAAGCTTCTTCAAAATAGCCTTCAAAATGTGTTAATTTACGTCTAGCATGCAACCTAAAATTAATGCCATTAGCTTTGCACAAAGGTCCAGTTTAAGTCTTTACTGGGGTAGTGCGTTTCTTCAGGAGTATGTTAATACATGTGTTCGGTTATTAACATACGCTGCAGGTCTTTACATATAAAATCCTTGCAGAGGAGCTAACTGTGTAGTCTAAGGTATATTTCTGTGTTTCAAAAAGCAAAAATGGGTGCCAAAGCTCAGTTAACAACAGAAAAAAGAGTCGATTGTAACTTTCAGAAATGAGGGCCAATCACCGAGGTAAATTGCAAAAAAATAAAAGTTTCTGTGAATGCGGTCGCTTGTGCCATTAAACGGTACGAAGAAACTCGTCAAAATAAGGACAGAAAAAGGTCAGGGTGACAAGAACCACAACAGACTCAGAGGACAAGTATATCCGAGTCACCAGTCTGCGCAACAGACTCTTCACTGCACCTGAAATCAAAGCCCAGCTGAAGAACTCCAGAAGTACAACAGTTTCAACATCAAATGTTCAGAGAAGACTAAGAGAGGCACGATTAAAAGGACGAACTGCAGCAAAGAAATCAATGTTGAGACTCCAGAACAAAAAGAAAAGGCTAGCCTGGGCTAAAAAACTGATTCGTCAGTCCAAAGGACAAATTTTCACTGCTCAAAAGTTCGAAGTTTTTCGATGCAAACGCAGAGTATTTGTGCGGCGCAGAGCGGGTGAAAGAATGACACAGCAGTATACTGTGCCCACAGTGAAGCACGGTGGAGAAACTGTGATGGTCTGGGGATGTTTTGCAGGGGAGCAAGTTGGAGATCTTCACAAAGTCACTGGATACTGAATCAACGTGGCTATCACAGCATTCTACAGCGACACGCCAATGATGCTATCCCATCTGGACTGCGACTAGTTGGCCAAGAGTTCGTCATGCAGCAAGACAACGATCCTAAACACACTTCCAAGCTATTTCAAAATTACCTGAAGCAGAAAGAACGGCAACGTCAGCTCAGTTATGGAATGGCCAGCACAGTCCCCAGATCTGAACCCCATCGAGCTAGTGTGGGATGAACTGGATCGACGAGTGAAAGCCAAGCAGCCATCTAGTGCTCAGAAGCTCTGGGAATAGGGTGTGTCGAATTTTTCAACTTTCAAATTCCAAATATGAGGGGTGCTAAAAAGTTGCAGCATGACTTAGGAATTCTAAAGATATTTTTGTTAATTTAATATAATTTAGTTTTGCTTGGTAAGAAGCTACATAAAAATAGTGACTTTTTTTACTTTTTTTGTGGAATTATATAATAATTATTATATTAATAATTATATATGCTGTATATATAATGCACTGCTGTTTTTGCTTACTTCACAGGTTGAAACATATTCATCAGTGTGCTGAAGATTACTTGTCCGTCAGTGCTACCATCCTAACCAGTGGGAATTGACCTACAATGGCTTCTAAAAGGAGGACAAGATTGGGAACATTCACACATATGAGCAACCTAATTGGAACTGGTAGAGAGTTGTTGCCCTCTGAACTCCCCACTCATCGTTCTGAAATATGGGCTACTGCTAAGAGAACAAAGTGGTGAGGATGTGAGAAACTACCCAGCAGCCAGTCTTGCAAAGGACATTTACCCTAAATTGCTTGAAAAGTGGGAACGAGCAAACAGTTCTTTTGTAGCCCCCGTTGTAAATTCACGAGTTACAATCTTAAACAAGATCCAAGAGAGCTGGGAGCAGGCCAAAAACATATCTCTTGGGAGAGGAAAGCTACATGTCAAAGAGGCTTTCACTGCAAAACTTGACAAGCTTTTTGACATCCTCAGTTGCAAGTGTAAAATTGTTCTCTGCTCTGAATTTGGCTGCCTTGCAGATGCTGGTTGCAAAAACGAAACTCACATTAACTGTACATGCCCTAGGGAGATGAAGATCCCTGTGAAGGAACTTGCTTTCATTAAAGGTCAGAGAGACAAGTCTGGTTCTATTGGACCACATCAGATTGGCTTGCCAGATCAACCTGAGCACAACAGACAAGTCAAAACGCAGAAGCGGCAAGAAGACGAAAGAAGGAGGCTTGCTGAATATAAGCAGACAAGTAAGCAGGATGTTTCAATGCCATCAAATGAAATAATTTTCTCTGATGATGAAAATGAAGAACAAATAGCTGATGCTCAAGATGGAAGTTATGAAGTGACATTAGAAATACCAAGCACGTCTCAACTTCCAATAAAAAGCCAGAGTACAACACATTAGAAATACCTAATGTTGCTATGCATAGCATCAGATATGGTGTTGGCCTGCGTGCCACAGCTGCCATCACCACTGCTGCCTTTATGGATGCTGGCTTGATCACTGAAGAAGACAAGAGACTTGTAGTTGATCACAATAAAGTCAAGAGGGCCCAAGAAAGAGTTATGAGATCCCTGGATCAGGAATTTGATGATCTTTGTAAGAAGGGTGAAATTGACTGCATCTTCTTTGACGGCCGTCAAGATACAACTAAAGTTATGCTGAAAGCAGACAATTCAAATCGTCAGTTCCCCAGCATCATCAAAGAAGAGCATTATTCTGTGTGCAGTGAGCCAGGTGGAAGATATCTCTACCACTTCACTCCTGAGAAAGGCTCAACGAGAAAAAAACCTGCTGAAGTTATTGCTGATAATCTTGTAGATTTCATGAAGAAGGGCATTGATAAAAGCCTGCAGGCCATTGGAGGTGATTCTACAAATGTTAACACTGGCTGGGAGGGTGGTTCCATGCATTGGGTAGAGGTCAAGCTTTGCCGTAAGCTGATCTGGTTGGTTTGTGCCCTCCACACTAACGAGTTACCCCTGCGACACTTGATCACAGCACTGGATGGGAAGACCTTGTCTAACAACAAGTGGACAGGTAACATTGGCAAGATGCTAGACACTGCAACCGAACTTGAAATTGATCCTTCATTCACCAAACTCTCAATTGGAGAGCCTCTTACTTCACTGAGTGACAATGTCGTAAAGGATCTCTCTACTGATCAAGCGTACGGGTATAGGATCACACAGGCCATAAGGACAGGAGAACTTCCCACAGATCTGGCCCTTCTTGAAATTGGTCCAGTGAGCCATTCAAGGTGGTTGACAACAGCAAACAGGCTTTGTCGCATATGGGTTTCAAAACATGGCCTTAAAGGCAAAACCCTCAACAACTTAAGACTGATAGTGGAATACATTGTTGGTGTGTACTACCCGTGTTGGTTCAACATCAAAGTAAAACACTCTTGGGTGGAAGGCCCACGCCACATCGTGTTTCAGCTGCGGCTAGTTAGGCTGCAAAAGAAGGCTGTAGTTTTGCCAACCATCAAGCGCTCAGCATGGTATGCATTCAGCGAAATGATAATCCAGACACTCTTGTGCTCAGATGACAGTGAGGAGAGGAGAGCTGGTGTCCAAAAGATTGTTGACATGAGGGGTGGAGATGATGACACACTTGGAGATCTTTCTGTACGTCCCAGGAAGACACCTTCCATCAACCCCAGTGCTTCTTCCGTGTTGGAGCTTACAGACTGGTCTGACGGGGTATTTGAACCTCCTTTGACATGTAAACTGACTACAGCGGAAGTAAAGAAGTTCTTTGACAAGCCTATGCAAGTTCCACAGTGGCCCTGTCATGCTCAGTCAATAGAGAGGTGTGTGAAACAAGTCACAGAGGCAGCAGGCAGGGTGTATACACATGAGAAACGTGAGGGCTATATCAGAGGCCAAGAAGCAAGTCGGCGGCTGATGTCCAAGAACGAATCAAAGCAAGACTTGATGAAACTTGTTTAAATATTTTTTTTTACTGATGTCATTACTTTCTAATGTTGTTTTATGATTACAAGGATATGTTTTATGATTACTAGGATATGTTTTATGCAGAGAAACTAAAATTTTTATAGCATTACCTGACATTTTGAGAGGCTAAAATTAATAAATGTTGTTTTCCGAGAGCAATTTATGTGCTTTTTAATCAAACGTAGATTTACCAAGCTAAGTGTTGAGCAATCACAAAAATAATAGCAGATTTGAATTCTTCACATCCAAAAACATATTTTTAAAACCCCTCAGTGAAGGAATTGGCAAAAATTAATTTTCACCTCCCAAATTGACACACCCTACTCTGGGAACCCTTAAAGAGTGTTGGCAGCAGCTTTCACCAGACTATCTTCTTTCTCTTGTTGAGCGCATGCCTCGAATTTGTTCTCCTGTAATTGCTGTTAGAGGAGGTTATTTTGATGAATCTAAAATTTAGACTTTGCTTTTGGTAAATTGTCCTGATTTGTTGTTAAGTTCCCATGTTTGTACTTATGAATTTGTGTCATGACAACTTAGTTAATAAATAAAAAACTTTAAACAAAATTTGAAATTTATAAATATTTCAGGGTATACTTAAACTTTTGACTGGTAGTGTATGTATATATATATATATATATATGCATTAACAGGAGCAGAACTTGATGAAGAGCAAGCAATGGCAGCAGAACAGTGGATAATCAGCAACAAGCCTCAATATCTAGCATATTTTCTAGCTTTCAAAATATAAGACAAGAACCTTTTCACAGTATCACTGTTTAATAATCAAGTCATTCAACTGTATAGAAAGTCTTCCTCTACTTGGTGGCAATTGATGAAAGTACAAACTGCAAAAAGAAATGCTATTGGTATGGAAGATTTCTACAACTTTTGTGAACATCTACTGAGTTGTACCCCAAGTTCAGCTGCCATTGAGAGTTTTCTCAACATTTGCCCACATCTGGTCCAAGTTAAGCAACAAGCTTGGGACAGAAAAAGTAGGAAAGCTGGTCAAAATATACAAATATTTGCGTAGTGGAAGTGAACTGAATGAAGATGAAGTTTGATTACTTTGAGATGTGTCAGTGCTTAATAAATAAATACTTAACTATGATTACTATCTGAATTTAATTAGTTTATTACTTTTACAGGGCACTTCATTTAATAAAATATTTTGGAGTTCAGTTTTATTAAAAATAAAGTTGAGTTGAGCTTTGTGCTTTTGTTATTTATTGAATAAAACAAAGTCCTACATGACTGCAATGACTCTTAAATACATGGTATTGACTGTTATATTATTTTTATTAGCTTATTACAGTAACTCATTGTTTTAAAATATCTGAAAAAAAAACTGCTTAAGTGGGTTTTAATTTATATTTTCAGGTGGTTTTTTTCTGAAAAACCCACTGGGGACAACTGGGTCGGGTCCAATCAGGCCAACCCTGGGTGAATTGCTATCTTTATACTTGTGCTGTGGATATGAATCAGATATAAAACAAATGTTGATATTATTTTTCGTTTATATATGTATTTTAGCGAACCATAAAAGTATCGTATCAAATGAATTCAATAAGAAACGGGCAATTTCCTGGTTCTTCTTCTTTTCTAATTGTATGACAGCAAACTGAACACTAATTGCAATTAACACTAACATTGTTATTCAATTCATGGATGACGAACGGTTTCCCAAATAATAGACCAACCTTTTATGCAATTTCCTAATGTATTTACGGCGTATTTCTTCTGTTCCGAAGTTTCATATACTTAACTTGGCGTATTGTCATTTTTTATATATTTTTTTAATGTGTGATTTAGAATAAGGTTTTCCCATGGTTGGATTTCCGAATAGGCCAACTAGGCCATGGACTTAGGCGGCAGCTCACGGTGGAGCGGCAAATTTGTCGCCATTGAATCGAAACTTGTGGAAACATTCTCATATGATGATATCATTGACGAGTTCGTTGGCAGAAAAGCACGTTCCAAACCTGTGTGAGACAGCATACCATCATACATGTAAAATGTGCATGGTTTCTGAGCCATAACCATCTAGGTTGTTTTAAGTTATAAATTCCGATCTGAGGCTGGATGAATAAAATTTCATTAAAATTTCATTTTATTGTTAACAGTTTTATCACACATTTAAGTTCAAGTTCATGACATATTTGCATCTCTTTTTTTGTGATTTATTTCTTCATAGATTTGTGGTCATGTCAGACAGTATTATGCGGTAAACCCACATGCATGCTACATCATATGTATTCAAAAAAACTAATATTAATAATATCATTAACTACTAGGGCAGAGGTTCTGAAACTGGGGGTAATTTGGTTATTTCCGGGGGCAATGGAGCAATTCTTAATATGGTAAAAATACAACTTGTAGCTAAAAAACAGTTGCACCCATCACATTAAAGGTAATTTAAGTTATTTTCAGTAATTAATTTTCCACTTTCTTTACAACTTCGGCATTGCAAGTTTGTGTGGGGTAATGAGATAAGTTGAGATCAGGAAAAGGGGTAACGGGGTCAAAAAGTTTAAGAACCACTGTACTAGGGGCACTCAATATATTTTGCCCCACCCTTTTTTATTAGCTAAATAATAGGTCATTGGGCTGAAATGTCTTTTGGGCCGTAAGTTTTAACTTTCTGCGCTTCACATAACCAGACTTTTCCAGTTTGACCCTCCCCATCCTTGTATAAAACCGCTTTTAAACGCCCTTGTAGAAAACCGATGGTTAACGCAGGTTCGAAAATGGCGTCTGACAGTGATGTGCGTCGTAAACAGAGTTGTTATAGAGTTCTTAACCGCAGAAAAGGAAAGAGTTGGAAATATTCACAAACGTCTACAAAACGTTTACAGAGATGCTGTTGTTGATCGAACCACAGTTGGACGCTCGTCTAAACGTGAGAGATCATCGGAGAGAGGGAGAAAGCCTCGATGATGAGCCACGCAGCGGACGCCCGGCATCGGCTGTGACATCACACACTGTGCAACGTGCTAACAGTATCATTCGACCAAATCGGCGCGTTACATACAAGGAGCTATCACTGGAGCTAGGGATTAGTGAAGGAAGTGTGAATACGATAATTCAGCAACTGGGATACTCAAAAATGTGTTCACGGTTCGTTCCTCGCCAACTGACTGAAGATCACAAAGCCCAAAGAAAAGAAATTGCTTCTGAGTCGTTGATTCAATACGAGACAGAAGGGGATGACTTCCTTTCACGAATTGTGACGGGATGAGACTTGGGTACACCACTTTGAACCTGAAACAAAACGCCAATCCATGGAGTGGTATCACGCAGACTCCCTATGCAAGAAAAAGTTCAAAATGGCTTCCTCTGCAGGAAAGGTTATGGCCACCATCTTCTGGGACATGAAAGGGGTGATTCTGGTGGACATTATGAAGAAAGGACAAACAATCAACTCAGACGCATATATTGCTACCCTACAGAGACTCCAGAGACGTATAGAGTTTGACCGGAGAGAAAACTGGAAGACGTCCTTCTTTGGCACGATAACGCAAGACCACACAACAGTTTGCAAACAAGAGAGGCCATCACAAAAATGCACTTCACTGTGTTACCCCACCCTCCATACAGTCCGGAACTGGCACCTTCAGACTTCCATTTGTTTGGGCCAATGAAGGATGCTATTCGTGGAAGAAGTTTCAGAGTGACGATGAGGTTGTTGAGGAGGTTAAGAGGCGGCTCGAGCGGAACCCAGCGGACTTTCACCAGCAAGAAATAAAGGCCCTTGTTTCGAGGTGGAGGAAAGCCGTAGAAAAGAATGGAGACTATGTGGAAAATAAAAACTTGTAAAAAAGGTATGTAACTACTTGTGTGCAAAATTTCTGGAACTTACAAGGAAATCTGGAAAGAAAAAAAGAGGTGAGGCAAAATATACTGAGTGGCCCTCGTACATATACGAGGAGTGATCAAAAAGTATCGATAATTTTATTGCTACGGACAAATGAATGAAAATAAGAAACAACCGTTTATATATGTGTCTTCCTGCCCTCTGGCGTCTGCAGTCTGAGGAAAAATCTGCTACCATGAATCAGTAGTTGGTTGGAGCGCTTAAAAGGAGGGTGTGTTTTTGCAGTACGTATAAATCTCTGAAATGGAACAACGCGCGTTCGGAGACGAACGAAATGATTAAAACAGCTTTTGGAAATGATGCTCTCAGTGTAGCTAACGTTTACAAATGGCACAAAAAGTTAAAAAATCGAGGAACATTTGCTCATACCAGAATTCGAATCTGTTGGACATTATTATTCGTACGAGAAGTGGAAGGGCGGCCACTGCGAATTTCACAATTAAACAAGTTAAATAAATAATAATGCAACACACAAGGAATCATTTTTCCTTTTTCTTGTGTGTTTGCATCATATATATATATATATATATATATATATATATATATATATATATATATATATATATATATATATATATATATATATACAGGGTGTCCCATAAGTCCGGCATCATAGGAGAAATTCATATTTTTCTATTTCTACAAACCATAATTCATATGCTCGGGATGCCAATTTCCCGTCCACCATTCTGTTCAGTGACGAGGCTGTTTTTTATGGAAATGGTGAGGTAAATCGACAGAACACCCGCTACTGGTCTCAAAACAACCCTCACTGGTATACCTCTTCAAAGGAACAAGGTGCATCTCGGGTGATGGTATGGTGTGGCATTTGGAAGGATCGCATCATAGGCCCCCTCTTTTCGATGAACATGTCACTGGAGGCACCTACCTACGTATGTTCAAGGAAGAAGCATTTCCCAGTGTCTTGAACGAAGAAGGAAATTTCCCAACATGGTTCCAGCAAGACGACGCTCCTGCACATTACAGCACCCAAATAAGGGAATACCTGTACCAACAATTCCCTGGTCATTGGATAGGACGCCGAGGGCCTGTGGAATGGCCAGCTAGAAGCCCGGATCTCACGCCACTAGATTTTTATCTCTGGGGCCACTTGAAAGCGCTGGTATACGCAGAGAAAATTAGTAATGTTGAACATTTGCGGCAGCGCATTATTGGGGCATGTAACACCATTACTCCTGACATCATTCACCGTGTGCTTGCTGACTGGGTATCACGTCTGAATTTGTGTACTGAAAACAATGGTGGACATATTGAGTACGTTCTGTAAATAAAAGCTTTTGTTTTGCATTTTTTATTATTTTTCCTATGATGCCGGACTTATGGGACGCCCTGTATGTATATATATATATATATATATGTATATACACACACACACTAACAGTTAAAAGTTTAAGTACACCCTGAAATATTCATAAATTTCACATTTTTTTTAAAGTTTTTTTATTTATTAACTAAGTTATGACACAAATTCATAATTACAAACATGGGAACTTAAATAACAACAAATCAGGACAATTTACCAAAAGCAGTCTAAATTTTAGATTCATCAAAATAGCCTCCTCTAGCAGCAATCACAGGAGAAAAAATTCGAGGCATGCGCTCAACAAGAGAAAGAAGATAGTCTGGTGAAAGCTGCTGCCAGCACTCTTTAAGAGTTCCCAGAGCTTCTGAGCACTAGATGGCTGCTTCGCTTTCACTTGTCGATCCAGTTCATCCCACACTAGCTCGATGGGGTTCAAATCTGGGGATTGTGCTGGCCATTCCATAACTGTGAGCTGACGTTGCTGTTCTTTCTGCTTCAGGTAATTTTGACGGCTTGGAAGTGTGTTTAGGATCGTTGTCATGGTGTATTATGAACTGTTGGCCAACTAGTCGCAGTCCAGATGGGATGGCATGGCGATGTAGAATGCTGTGATAGCCACGTTGGTTCAGTATTCCAGTGACTTTGTGGAGATCTCCAACTTGCTCCCCTGCAAAACATCTCCAGACCATCACACTTTCTCCACCGTGCTTCACTGTTGGTACAACACACTGCTGTGTCATTCTTTCACCCGCTCTGCGTCGCACAAATACTCTGTCCTTTGGACTAACGAATCAAAGTTCGAAGTTTTTGGATCCAAACGCAAATTTCCACTGCTCAACAGTCCATTTTTGGTGTTTTTTTAGCACAGGCTAGCCTTTTCTTTTTGTTCTGGAGTATCAACATTGGTTTCTTTGCTGCAGTTCGTCCTTTTAATCGTGCCTCTCTTAGTCTTCTCTGAACAGTTGATGTTGAAACTGTTGTACTTCTGGAGTTCTTCAGCTGGGCTTTGATTTCAGGTGCAGTGAAGAGTCTGTTGCGCACTGCGCAGACCGGTGACTCGGATATACTTGTCCTCTGAGTCTGTTGTGGTTCTTGGTCGCCCTGACCTTTTTCTGTCTTTATTTTGACCAGTTTCTTCGTACCGTTTAATGGCACAAGCAACCGTATTCACAGAAACTTTTAATTTTTTTGCAGTTTGCCTCGGTCATTGGCCCTCATTTCTCAAAGTTACAATCGACTGTCTTTTTTCTGTTGTTAACTGAGCTTTGGCACCCATTTTTGCTTTTTGAAACACAGAAATATACTTTAAACTACACCGTTAGCTCCTCTGCAAGGATTTTATATGTAAAGACCTGCAGCGCATGTTAATTGAACATATGTATTAATTAACATACTCCTGAAGAAACACACTACCCCAGTAAAGACTTTTAAACTGGACCTTCGTGCAGAGCTAATGGCATTAATTTTAGGTTGCATGCTAGAGGTAAATTAAAATAATTTTGAAGGCTATTTTGAAGAAGCTTCTGTGTTACAACACACTGCATAGGGCAGATGCACTGAAGCATACAATATGAAAGCCAGGTAAGCAAATTCATCTCTAGTACCTGTTAAGTTTACATTTGACGTTTACATCATGAGCTAAGCAGCAAAACATTGGAAATTAGGTGTACTTAAACTTCTGACTGGTAGTATATATATATATATATATATATATTATATAATATATATATATATATATATATAAATAAATATATATATATATGTGTATATATATATATATATATAAATAAATAAATATATATATATGTTATATATATATATATATATATATATATATATATATATATATATTATATATATATATATATATAAAATGAAAAGGTTTATTGGCAGACTATAGTCCATATGACAAATATTATTAATACAATGACAGTTCATATACTAAGGATAGAAATACATACAACTGATTAGAAATAATACTGTAATGTCGAAGTTAAGTGGAGCTACAGAGAGACGTTTTCGTACCAAGAAGTCCATAGCTTAGAGGATAAATGGCAGGACTCATGGATAGCTTGGATGATCGGGTTGGTTGACTTTTTAATTCTTTGCATTAGACTGTGTTGAGCACGTCTTGTTACCTCCGGGAAGCTCGGGACATTGCGGGTAGCAAACATTTGCGAAGCTGAGCATCTCGGGGGTAATTTATGTATGTCTAAAAGACCTGTTGTACAGCAAATTTAGAGTTCTGCCAGAACCTTTTTTATAATTCACCCACAGTTGCTGTCCATATACAGCGTGTCCCAAAGAAATGTATACCCACTCTGTTCGATAATACCAGCTATGAGGATAATAAATATATTACTTTTTATGTTTTTTAATAAAGAATTTTCTCCTGAATCTAAATATGTAATTATTTTTATTAAAAATTGAAGAACAAAAAAGTTACAGATGTTTAAATTAGAATTATTATTTTCGAGACTTCATGTGCGATATTTTCTAATATTTTTTTTTATGGCCTGGCCTGCCTTTTAACCGACTGTTTTGAGATACTTATGTTTAGTGCCTAGCTTAGCCTAGCCATTTCGTTGAGTTCTAATTAGGCAAGACTACAGTTTTGCTCTAACCTTATCTAACATCTTATAACTCTGCGACGTTTGTTCTTTTCTAACGACAATTTGAACATCTTAGATAAAGTGTCATTTAACCATGGAATTTGTAAATTTTTTGAATTAACTAATAATTACAACATTTATGCTTCAATATCAACACTAAACATAAGTATCTCAAAACAGTCGGTTAAAATATTAGAAAATATCGCACATGAAGTCTCGAAAATAATAATTATAATTTAAACATCTGTAACGTTTTTGTTTTTCAATTTTTAATAAAAATAATTACATATTTAGATTCAGGAGAAAATTCTTTATTAAAAAACATATAAAACGTAATATATTTATTATCCTCATAGCTGGTATTATCGAACAAAGTGGGTATACATTTCTTTGGGACACGCTGTATATTACTGCAGAAAGTACGTGTGTGTCTTTAGCATCACTTGTACAGAATCGAAAGTTCCTTATGGTCATATTCGCTTTAGCACACAGGCTTCGAGATTGTTTTCTTATATCCGAGTCATCACTCAAGGAGCTGGTAATAGTTTGACCCAAATACTTAAACTCTTGTACTTCCTCAATTACTTCACCATTCATTTTAAACCTTATATCAGCTGGCTGATTACAGCTTTTAGGATGAAATTGCATAACCTTAGTTTTTGTGACATTAAAAAGAATATCATGTTTCTGCGAATACACTTCGCAGACTTTTAGTAGCCAATCCAGACCTTTAACAGAGAGACTTATTAACACCATATATATATATATGACCATTCAAAATAATGTACACACATTTTGAAATTATTTATTTTGGATAATAATTGGACTTAAGCAAAAACTTTACTATGTACATAAGTAAGCATGTAAAAATAGCATTTAATAGTAATTTTATGTTAAATGTTCAAAATGTCTACCATTTACACGCAAACATACGGCGCATCGTCCCAAAATAGATCGGCACACAGTAGTGTTCATATTTTTGAGATTTTGCATACTTCCCGAATAATCGCTTCTTGTGTTACACATTTTGAGGGTTAGTACCTTAGTACCATACACTTTGTCCTTCAGGTAGCCTCCCCAGACAGAAGTCCAGAGGTGTAAGATCGAGTGACTTTGAAGGATATTCAGTTGCTGTTCCACAACGACCTATCCACATCCCAAGAAACTCTGCATATGAAAAGCCCCATGTTTGCGTGTAAATGGTGGACATTTTGAACATTTATCGTAAAACGATTATTAAATGTTATTTTTATACGCTTACTTATATACATAGTAAAGTTTGGTTTATTAAGTGCAGTTAGTATCGAAAATAAATAATTTAAAAATGTGTCTGCATTATTTTAAATCGCCCTATATAATTCTTCTTCCATCTGGTTGAAGGTATTATTTTAAATCACCCTATATAATTCTTCTTCCATCTGGTTGAAGGTGGTTCAACACCACTCGAACTGAAATCTATCATCCTCACAGGAAGTCTTATTAATGAAACTCTCTGATTTTTTAGAGCTCGACATTAATGGCATATCGCGTGAATATATTCATCCAAAGTGGTCGACTTTGTTACTTAATAGTGTCCCACTCAATCTTTTCAATCTAAGATCAGCAAATTTCACTTCAGATCAGTCATTCATTCTAAGATGAGCAATTTCTAATATATTCAAGTAAGTTTAAGGACGGAGAGACTATAAACGTAATAAGATTACCATGTTACGTGGTGGTGATGGTGTTGGTAACATGTTTATATTTACCAACACCGTTTCATTATACTTTAGGTTATATTTATCTTTACAGATTATATTTATCTTCCAGATAAATAAAACCTATAAAATCTCATAACTTGCACATTGCATAATATGCATAGTATAATATTTACAAAACTGAAATTCTAATTAAAATAAAGTGACCATAAAGATGTTTTGAGATTAAATATAATTATAAACATATTTTACTTCTCTCTTACCTCCGATTTTTAACGATAAAAGTTTAAGTTGCCTCTGCAGCAAGACAAAATGTATCGAACAATATTTCTGCATATCTAATACATGTTTAATTTACAAGAATAGGTGAGCAAGATAACTTCGGATCACTGAAGATCAGGGCCCCCAGCCTTCTCTAGTTAGCCTTATAAGGCTAACTAACGAAAATATCACGACTTAACCTAACCAATCGTTAAGGGCGTACGGTTGACCTAACGAGTGGTTAGGTTAAGTCGTGATATTTTCGTTAGTTAGCCTTATAAGGCCAACTAAAGAAGGCTGGTGGCCCTGATCTTCAGGTGATCCATAACTTCTCTTAGAAATTAATTTGAAGCCGGATTAGTATGAGTAACATTATTATACTTAGTTAACTAGTTTTACAAAGTGTTGTTAGTTTAACGTATAAAATAATTTAATGCAATCGAAGAGATTGTCTAAAGTGGTATTTATAATTTGAGTTTGAATTAGTATACCTTCGGAAATGTTTCCTGGGGACTAGTATGTTTCATGGACTCCTCTCGATTTTCTTACGAAATTGCAAACAAGGGCAGTCGATGACCCTGATTTTGATTTTGTTTCTGCAATCGGTTTTCCTGAGAAATGATAAAGAAAAATGTTATTGGATATTGAATAAATTTATTTATTGAAACGACGCAATACACTCCAACATCTTTTTGAATAAGTCCGAGCTGGTGTGGCGCTTACGCCATACAAATTCACAAAGGTACGAGTCAAGTTGGTCGCGATCTGTTCCGCATCGATTAGGTCAGGTTAGGTTAGGTTAGGTTAGGTTTCTCAAGAAAACCGATTGCAGAAACAAAATCAGGGTCATCGACTGCCCTTGTTTGCAATTTCGTAGGAAAATCGAGAGCAGTCCATGAAACATACTAGGTCCGTTTCCTGTTCTATTGTTAAATTTCGTAATATGCAAAAGGGTTTTGTTTTTCCATATACTTTAAAGTTTCTCTTTGTAAGTAGTAGTATTTCCCGTTTTCTAAATAAAGTTATTAAATGTAATTTTTAATTATATTTCACGCGTTAAATCTCTAAAAATGTTCAGAAATAAATCGCAGGGAAACGTATGTAGCCTTGAACGCGTTAATAATAATAATAATTATGTCAAGTTATTTAACCTTCATCGTAACAGCAAAGGTCATGCGACGAAGAGGACCGACGGCTTCAGGTAGGATCCGAATGACGGATCATTACATCATTCGGAAGCAGAGGTTTGTCACCCATCCAACGATTAAACAAACCCAATGTTGCTTAACTTCGTTAATCTAACAGGAAGCAGTGTCGCAACGTGGTCACGACGTAGCTCCTGCGAACGCTTTAAAAAAAGCGGGTTGTACTGCGTAATTCCGTCACGATGGAATTCGTGAGCATATAATTTCCTTTCGTTTTTATTATATTTCTTCTTGTAATTAATATTTAAATTTATTTTTAAGTATTATGCTATGTATAATCATATAATACCTTATATTTACCGCGGTGTTTTAGTTTTTCTTCGAAAATACAGCTTATTTGAAGTACATGTTTGTTACGAGAAAGATACACATACAAAAGTTACATGAAAGTTACTGGCAAACAAAATTACAGCGTTATTGAAAAAAGTTACGCAGTAAAGTTATACATAAGTTACATCAAAGTTACTGAAAAAATTATGGGCATTATATAGAAGTTACGTGCAACAGTAATTAGTGTACCATTGGTCTTGGTCATTCAACCATGAAGGGCCCAATTCCCATAACATGGACTCGGTGTTTTTCTTGTAACTTACTAAGAAGTTCGGTTGGATTGTTTTTTGTATTTATATAATGTCATTTAGCCTGTGGGAAGAAAATTCTTTTTGCCACAACTTTGTTGTGTGTGTATAGCTGAATATATAAGCTGCTCTGAATACATGCTTCGTTTACATATGTAATCAGCCTAGCTGCCAGAACAACTGCTGAATTCTAATCTCGGTACCGATAACCCCTTCAACGTAGCGGACTCTATACAGACTTGCTCTCGTGCTTGCATCACAGAAAGCGTGAATTTCAGCTTTCATCACCGACGGAATATTTTGCAGAATATTTGTATTTAACACATATATTCAACTTTTAACTTGTCGGTCAATAGTCCACCTAAATCCAGCTTAGTTTTCCACAGCTTTTGTATGAAGACTTTCGGGATAATAGTGACTGCACGAAGCTTAAGTATCGTAACGAGTCAAAAACCTTCACAATTTGTCTGACTACGGTACGCTTTATTGGATTTATTTATGATCATATTCAGTCGAACTGAATATTTCCATTAGATGGTTGTAATTTTGTCCCAATCTATTCCTAAAAGTTTTAGCGGTTGGTCTGGCTTCGTCCTGTCATCTCGATTTGAACTGGTTTCCTTTTCTAATTCTTTTAAATCAGTTAACACACTTTTACTTTCAGCCTGACAAACTCGTATATGCTTCGACTTATTGTGAAAATGTATCAAGCATTGTTCGTTGACTTTTCTGGCGTGATTTTCCATCAGTTTCGTTTTGATGACAAAGTGCTGTATTATACCATTATGGCAATTAAAACACAATGGGCTGGTGTATTGTGCGACAAGATGGTTGTTTCGCTAACAATTTACGAACAACCAATTGTTCTTTATGTAATCGTTTCGAGACTTAACGGTTGAGTACTTCGTGTAATTAATCGGTGTGTGGTCTTTATACTACAGAAATAGCATGATAAATTCTTAGACGCAATGTTAAATTTCTCGCACTCGTGGGTGGCTTGTTCCCGTACAGTTTTTCCGAATTGGTCCATTACTTCCTCCTGCTATGTGAACTATCAGCATTTTCTTCAACTGTAGTTTTGGCTGTGCTCAGCTATTTTGTCCTGTTTTCTGCTTTTAATAAAGATCACATTTCTGTCTCCGTATTAATAGCCTCTTTATATAAATTTAACTCCTAGTAATTAGATTTGGCGGCGGCTCTACTGATGTTCTCCGATTCTAATTGGAAATTTGCGGATAAGAAGTGTGGCAAGCACGAAGACTGCATGCTTCTTCGACCTTCGTCCCCAGATTTTTTAACTCCCTGAAGTTGTATTTGTAACTACTGTAGCTGTAAATCTACTTAGATCGCCAGCATTAACGTTCGGACTCTCGAGGTCAAATAAATCGTGTACAGAGCATATTCAAATTTTTAAGACTTTCCGTTTGTCTCGATCAAGAATTTAACTGCCTGCTCGTAATGGAGGTCGGTCGCTGTAAAACCGTCTAAAAGCTTCAACGATTTACCTTTCAGCTGCCCTAACAAGTATGTAAACTTTTGTCCCCCACTTATTTCGTCTGTCGTATGTACCGCTCTTAAACATGACCCGAAAGGAGACTATTCGATCGAATCCCAAGTAATCTTAATTAATTTAATACCATGAATCTTACTTGAAGTTGATTCACCTCGCTTTGATTCTCGGCTACTCTAGCTGTAAGTTCGTGTCGTTCTATTTCTCGCGAAGTTTCGTCCACCGGTAATTCAACTTCTATTTCTCCTTGGTAAAATATTTTCGAACACTGCAAATAATTCAAATATTGCACGAGCGGTCCACCTTTAAATTCGTCCAAATGTTAAACGTTTATGAACCAATAACGTGTTTGGGGAAAAAGTGTTTTAAAAACTAGTGTTTAGTTTCATGTTTAGATTGTATAAACACCGAATTTATATAAGGTTGTAACATATTCTGTTCGATTTTTTAGTTCATTCAGGACAAAAATTAAATGGCATAATGACAAATTAATCATCAATATAATTCCCTTCTTTTTCTATAACCTCCTCCCACCTGTAGAAAAGTTTTTTATGCCGCGTTCGAAGAAATCCCTTGGTTTCGAGTTAAAAAAGCGATTACTTCGTTTTCGATAGCTTCCCTGGATTGCAACTTTTGTTCATCTAGATGGTGTTGCAGACTTCTGAATAAATGGTAGTCTGAAGGTGCGATGTCCGGAGAATAAGGTGGATGAGGCATTTTATCCCAACCAAATGCCTCCAATTGGGCAGTGGTGATTCGAGCAGTGTGAGGACGCGCGTTATCCTGGTGGAATAGAACACCTCTGCGATTAATTAATGCAGGACGTTTTTCTTCCACTGCCATCTTCAATCGTGCCATCTTCTAATGCCATCTTCAGCTGTGATTGTTTGGTTATCTGGCAGAAGCTCAAAATTAATAATTCCTTGCATATCCCCCCAAACGCATAGCAAAATTTTCTTTGGATGGGGTCCATTCCTTGGCTGAGGTTCAGGCTTTGCTTCACGGCTAAGCCACTGATGTCGACGCTTAATATGGTTACAGAGGACCAATTTTACATTCCGAGTGACGATCCGATTAAAAAACGGTGCCTGCAGTTGCCGAGAATGCAATAATGTGCAAATATCGATTCGATGTTGAAGATTCGCTCGTGACAAATCATGCGGAACCCATTTTCCAACCCTCACTACTTTTCCTAACAGCTTCAAATGGCGATGAATGATCATATGGCTAATGCCGAGTTGCAGGCCAAGTTCTCTTACAGTTACCGTTGGGTTTTCCTCCACTGTTGCTTTCAGCAACTCTTCATCTAACTCATTTGGTCGTCCTGTTCGTTGATAGTCTTTCAGACTGGTCTCCATTTCTGAACTCAAACCATCTCCTACACATCCATTCGCTCACATCATCATTTCCATAAACTCTGAATGTTTCTCGCGGATTCACTAGCGTTAGATCCTTTATGGAACTCATACAGCATCATGTGTCGAATATACTCTTTCGTGGGCTCCATGTTTTTTCAATTACTGTAATATCGTAGGGGTGCGTTGTAACTGTATGAAAAACACCAGAGAAAATATTCATTAGCCTAATTCTAACTAGCCTAAGTCATTCTGTATCGTGATAAAATCTGTGCGAACCTGTCGCCGCGTGTATTTTGCAACATTTCTAAGTATTTCACATTATCTTGAGGTTATTCTATTATCTATCGTCCGTTTTCTAATCGAGTAGAATTTATGTTACAACCTGATATAATGGCACAGATTCCATACGATATAAAAAAAATGAGTAACGAATTGGTCCAGATTGTAGAATGCTTCTATCAAGATTTCCATAAGCCTAACCTAAGTTGGCTCTCCATACAAACATTAAATCTTTTACTTTTTTTTTACGGTCGTGCTAAATTGCCACCCACACAATGACAGTTCATTATACAGTATTTCACAATGGGTTAAAGACAAAGGATTGAAGACTTAAGACGCACGCATGGTCGACCTCCAGATTTGAAAAACTAAAATATGAATTCAATAAAGAACACCCTATATTTTCAGAACAAAAGGGGCTTCTTACTCACAATTTCAGTATTATAACTCATTCTTTTGACTGCGTTTAAACCATTCAGAAACGAAAGATTTTACGCGCGTTATACGTCTTCACGCAAACACAATCTTCTATAAATAGAAATGTTATCTTCCATTTTCTCAACTCCCTCAAAAAAGAAATTTTTAAGACCATATGTTCGACCAAAAGAAACTGCGTATCATTAAAAGAAGTAATTCTATCATCTAAAAAGAAGCTATGATACCGAAAAGAAGGAAAACTTCCCCTAGAATGCACCCTCAAAAACTTATTTCCATCTAAATTAAGAAAGTTTTATTTTATAGTTTCAAAGTCCAACGGACTTCAATCCGATTCACTTCAGTTGCGCCTTGAAGGAATCATAACGGTCATAATTCAGGCATGACAAACAAGAGCATGCCCAGCTGTTGGTAGCAGTGTTGATGATTCTATGCTGCTCCCTTTTCTGTATTGTTTGTTTTTTTGTTTGTTGAACACGGGAGCATATTGAAAACAGATGTACATGAATTGTCCACTTACGTATAAGAAACTGGAATAAATCAAAATCATCCAACCACTCGATTAAAAACACCTAATTTTACACGTTACTGATGTTCATTTATCGCTCTTTACTCTGATTAATCCTTCTATATTATAGCAACATGATCATGAAGGTGTTTTTTTCTAAATTTCTGCAACTTTTAAGAATTTATACAATGGTATAGCTGACTGAGCGCGTGTCTTAACTTCGGTGCAAGGGTTAAATTGCAGCTACAACTTGAAAAGAATCTATAGTCTCTGTAATGATAGTCTTAAAACAATTAACTCAATGCAATGAAGCGACATCAAAATAAACCAAAATCGCAATGTTATTTTAATTACACTTGGCATGGTTGAATCCATATTTTTTTTCAGTAAACTATGAATCTTTATTTAGTCGCATATATTTTTTGCATTTTCAGTCATTTTTGTTAGCTCTACTGATTTTTACATTAAAAGGCACTCACTGGATTTGAATTCGTGGTTGTTTGACGTGCTTCTATGTAAAAGACATTGTATTTAGTAACGCCGTTGTCCTTATTCAAGTCGTTCAGCAATTAAAGGGACGATAAAACAGACTGAAACAATTTGTATATTTAGTCGTTTGTTTCGTCATATATGAAAAGGGGATTAGTTTCGATCCCTTAGCATATACACTTTGGCGCCATTATTTTCCAAACGACAGGAAAATTTTGTTTATATTTCTATATACTAATATTAAAAACTTCGAAAACTGGCTCCATGAGTGATTTCGTTTAAAAACTGATCAGCGGGCCGCTGCGACTAAAGGATGAAAAACAACAGACATTGTTATACAGCGATAACATCACTGTTGATTTATCTCGATAATGCATGCACAAGAAGAGGGGAAAAACACCAAAAACCATCTCATTCATAAATACAAGGTGTATGCATTTTCGCAGTCTGTTGCAATTAAAAAAGGCATTTAACAACGAGAAAAACTCCTCGTTTATGGATTTAATACTGCACGTATACGATGGTTTTCTCTCAACTTATAATGACAATATTTATTAATTTATAAATATTATTGCGTTTTCCTTTACTAATATAACTGAACTTGCTGTATTTATCCTGTATATACACATAGATACGCACATACATGCAAACATACATACATACAGATGTATTATAAATTCAGTCAAATCTGCAGTAAAGTTGCTTCTTGTACGACAGTTTGAATTGATTTAATTCAAATTTTTGAAATAAATGTTGATTTGTCAATGTCAAATCAATGCTTGGTTTGTCAATCAACGTTAAATTATTGATTTAATTCACATTTGGGAAATGAATGTTGTTTCTCTACATAAAATATGGATTTGGAAATATCTATGATGACATTCAAATTTGAATAAAACAGAATAACGACTTGAATTTTCCATTAATATTCAATTTTATTATAATATAAAACGAAAGCTTCGTGGATTAGAAATTTCCCTACATTCAATTCCCAAGTGCAATTACATCAAATTATTTGTAAAAAAAAAAAAAATCACTCTTTGAAGGAACGCAGCGAAATAGAACATAGTGATGACATTATAAACATTCACAGCCGACCCAAGTTAGTCTCGAACGAAGTTCGTCCCAAGCCATCGTAACAACATTTATGGTTAAAGAATACGTTTAAACTACTTTAAAATTCGATTCTTACGTTTAAATATTCAGAAAGGTACATACATCGTGGAAATCACATACATAATATGTCTGTGATATTTAATGGCTAGTATAACTTATGTACGCGTGTAAGCGTGCACACATGTTGGTGAGCATTTTCTCCATATATGTTCAGCTCTGGTTCACACACACACACACACACACAGTTTCTTAGTTGTTTAGAGATCTATTTCTGTGGCTTTCTTTCATAATTCGCTTCTGCTCTTCGCGAGTATAAGATCATTTCTGTAAAGCAAACCAGTTTTCTTAATTGATGAGTAATTTCCAAATTAGAGTTTATATAACTTATAGGTTTATACGCATCATAAAAAGAGAAAACAAGATATTAAAAGGCCGTTTTATGCCTGCTTTATAACTGTTTATATATTTAAACACAACTTCAAATTCGCGCCAAACGAGCGAGCCGTATGACTTTTTATATTAATTTTCCTCTCTAAAATGTTTCGAAGGTCACGCGGATGTAATTAACGGATTAGATTAAAAAGGCGGAGTAGAATTTCCCATTTGCGTCAAGAAAAGTTGTTTTACAATATTTACAGAGAGATTTATTCTTTCCATATATATATATATATATATATATATATATGTGTGAGGTGGAGAGCGCAAGAATCCAACTCACTACTTCACCAGGCCAACTCGAGAGGAGGGGCGACAAGCTTGACCTTCGCGAAATGAGAAATCATCGCGCGGAACCTTTGTAAGGTAGTAAGGTAAGGTAAGGTAAGGTAAGGTAAGGTATGTAATAAAACACTATACCGTGCTAACAAAAGTATTGGGACATGCTTCTCATGCCAATATATACCTGAATATTCGATATAAATTGTTCTGTATAGAGGGCGATCACTGCCCACTCAATGGCATTCCCATTCATGGTCCACAAATGGGAATGTACGAAAGTGAAAAAAAATCCACATTTGAGAAAAGCGTTTCTTGATTTGGGTAACAATGATTTCGTCGCTGAAACGGCGCTAAGTGGTAATATTTAATATTTCCTAACCTATTTTAACCAATCAGAACCTAACTTAACATTGGCGTAACCAATCAGAACCTAACTTAACATTGGCGTAACCAATCAGAACCTAACTTATCGTATCCTAACCAATCATAACTTAACCCGGACCAAAGTGGGAAAGGCCGTGACTGAGAATGACATGAATTGGAAAAAGACCGATTCGAAAATGTCTCGTTTGAGGTTCTCGCTTTCCCACTTTTTCACTTTCCCATTCTTTGGCGCGGAATCGAATGGGAATAATGGTGAACGAGAGTAAACCTTGAGGGCAGCATTGTAGTCTAAATGCATACTTAGTCCGCTATACCTGTTAGTCAGTATTCAAAAGTATGGCGCGCGAATTAAAGCTAACGGAATTTGAATGTGGCAAAATTGGAGGTATGACTGCGCGTAAGACTGGACAATCTTTTAAGTTCCCCCGAGTCAACTGTGGAAAATATACGAAAATGGAAGACTGAAATATGCTTGTATGGAGCCCATACCAAACGGGTCAAAATTTGACAAACCATGTTCGGCAAACATTGAAAATGTGGTGAGGAAAAACCGGCTGTGCGGCCTAAAATCCATTACTTAGTCTCTGTGTGGGCGGGTCTTTTGTCGAGTGTGTCTATACTGTACGTAAGGAACCGCATGCAGAAATATTCTATGGAAGGTCAACTATCCACACGCCATACATCACAGCTCTGAATGCAAAGTGATGATTACAGTAGGCGAACTTCTCCAAATTGCACTGTATAAAGCAGTAAGGTTCCGTATGACAAAAATTTTAGACCGTTTCGTTCCTTTTACCATATCAAAATGAGTTACGGAAAGATTCTTCTCAGAATTAGTCTCCAAATTGGGGACCATATAGATACTAACAGAGAACTTACTGGCTCTTTCATAGGACCTATACCAAAAAGGGGACATATATATATATATATATATATATATATATATATATATATATATATATATATATATATATATATATATGGGATGAATTTCACAATAAAACACGTGAAATGAATGAATGCTGCAAACCCACAAGGAAAAAGAAAAACGATTCCAAGGCCTTTCGTGTATTCAAAGCTACACCTCGTCAGGGACTGACGAGGTGTAGCTTTGAATACACGAAAGGCCTTGGAATCGTTTTTCTTTTTCCTTGTGGGTTTGCAGCATATATATAATATATATATATATATATATATATATTCAATATTAGGAACCCTTATTACTTGCAGTTAAATTTACAAAAAACCCATTTAGGTACTTCACCTCGAATGCTTTATCAATTTTCCTGGTTACAGTGTGGAGAAATGAACAGTGGAAAAACACTATTTGCTTCCGATGACCAGCCTAGGTGTGGTCACAATCCGGAGAACGCTTCGAAACTGTGCATTGTTCTAAAGGTTAATGGAGGTGGAATTGTGGGTATGTTTCTCGAGAGTAGTTATATTTATTGGGAAACAAAAAGTAAAAATGTTAAAAACTTGAGAAATATACATCTACATTTAGGACAGATTTGTGTAGAAATAAACATCTTATAGGTAAAACCGTAAAAGAAAAAAATCCAAAATCTAACATTTTAACGTTCACCTAAATTGGATTCTAAATATACACCCATAATATAATTGTCTACTTCTTTTCCCCATATGTCAAATTATTTGAAAGTAAAAATTACGATAAAAATAGTAATTTGTTATTATAAATAGGGCCGATGTAAAGTACAATATTTTATGGTTAAAGATTAGCTGTTTAAATATAGTTATTGCTCTGTACACAGAATTCTTATTATATGTAACTGTAAAAATAAGTTACTTATTCTACTGTAAAAAATATGTTAGAAATGTAACTAATGACAATTTAATGTATTATGAAATTATTTTATGTTCTGTATTTTAAAAATTCAGTTTCTTTAACATAACCAAATTTCCTTATGATGGAAAACTGAGAGGGGGATGAGGGGAAAGTATAATTGGCATTTTGCCTTTCGCTGTCCCTCCCCAATCTTGTGTGTTTCCTGACTCGTAGTAGCGAGTGAGGTTCTCTCTCACGTCCTACGAGAGGTGTTGGCGTTCCGTCGCTGGCACATTTTGCCATGTTTTTAGGGGTTGCTGGCCTCTTTCTTGGGGTAGCGAACTTCGGGGGACCTACAAGGGGAGAATGTCCTTATCAAGAACCTGGCCGACATCACTGAGTGAGCCGAGGCATCTTTTTCCTCTTCCTACGTTCCCTTTCTTTTCTTTGCTCCCTTCCGTTATTTTCTACTTCCTCGTTTCTATTCTTCGCTTTCTTTGATTCTAATGGAATCCACCACCTATTAAAAGGAACACAGACATGGACTATTCCAAGCAAGTCAGAAATGGGGTGGCGAGTTCACTGACAAGCCCGCTACACGTAATGTATCTGTTCTCCTTTTAATGGGAATATATTTTTCTCGGTTAGTGGCGTTACCGCCCAACTCTGTGTTCTTAGTTGGACGTGACGTATAACAGAACAACCAACAAACCAAATAAGAACTGTCCAATTCTTGCTGAAAAGGAGTAACTCATCCATTAATGAGATCGTTGTATAAATATGGTATACTGTACTATATTGAGATAACGATATACCTCCTCAAACCTATAAAAACTGGTGGAAAGTATTTATGAGAGGAGTGAAGCTGACATCAAGACCATAATCAGTACTTGCCGCATGTGCAAAGTGTTGGGCCTTTATAAGCAACGTATTTTAATTTGTGATATATATATATATATATATATATATATATATATATATATATATATATAATATATAATAAAATCAAAATTATTATGGCAGTTAAGAAATATAAATTTGGCGAACTATGACGCTTAATTTTATAAATTTTATATAAGGACAGTGTGCCATGGTTTGCATTTTCTTTATTTTTTTTTTTGGGAGAGGGTGCATGGTATAATTTGGTCATGCAGTACATTGAGTATTGAGTGTGATACCTTCATAGTATACCTTTCCTATATAAAAACATCATTTATTCTTTATTTTTCAACGAATTGCATGGTTCTGTGATTACATACACCCAGAAAGTTCCTTCTGCAATAGAGGAAACATAACTTAACCGTGCAGCTAAATCCATGATTTTGGTTCATTGTTGAGATATTTCACGCAGGAAAAGGAAAGCAGGAGTAGCGACGTTTCGCTCCAATCACTAACCATTCTGAAGTTAATGAATAAAGCTTGAGAATGCTCGTGATTGGAACGAAACGTCGCAACTCCTGCTTTTTCTTTCCCTGCGTGAAATATTTCCTAACTTAACCATGTTACGACCAAACAGGATTGCATGGACACACAAAAAAAATCTGTCAATTTCCTAGTTGCTCTATATAGGTTAATTAAATTACTATGCTCCTAGTCATTTACCCAAAGTTTACGCAAAAATGTCACTAAATCACTAGTCGATTGACTACCTTTTCTCATACTAAAATTATCCATAACTCTTTTCGCGTTCAACTATTAAATTTACTGGTTAAATGGAGTTATATCGTGAAACTAGTCAACGTAGTCAACTGAACAACCACAAACCGATGAAGAAAGTCACAACTTTTTAACAATATGTGCCTAGTGCATCTGACTAGTAACTAAGATTTACTGACATATCTGACTACCTTACTTGTTAAGGAAATACAACGCATCCAACTACCCCTCACATATTTCACAAACGTAAGCTAACCATATACTATATACATACACACACACACATTATATATATATATATATAAAACTATTACCCTTCCATTATAAAAATTATACTTTAGTTAAACATTAGTTATGCTTCTGTCCGAACGGTTGACGAAGGTCAAGCTTATGCCCCACCTTAGACCTATATATATAACCTCATTGAGGTTCCGTGCGTCGGTCTCCCTTCACACGAAGGTTAAGCCGGTGGCCCCGCCTCTAAGCCTGGCTTGGTGGAGGAGCAAGTTGCTCTCTTGCGCTCTCCACCACACATAGCCCGGTACACCCGGTTCACCTGGTACCGTCCTGAGCCAGGCATCTAGTCTTGTCTTGAAGACTTCAACTTTGACCCCTGTAACGTTTCTGAGGTCCTTAGAAAGCTGGTTATAAAGTCTTGGCCCCCTGACAACCAAGCTATTTTCCTTCAGTGTTGAGGAGGTCCCTTGTCGGGCCTTTAATTTGGGAACACTACACAGTCTGCCTTTTCTATTTTCCAGCATTGTTTGGGTGGTAACTGGGTTTAGTTTGAGGTTTGGTACCAGTTTTTCGATCACTTTCCATATGTAGATTATGGTATACCTCTCTCCTTTCCACGGAGTACAGATTTAGTTTACATAGTCTTTCCCAGTAGTTGAGTTCTTTGCAGCCATCAATCTTGGCTGTGAAATGGCTTTGCGTTTCTTCTAGTTTATTAGTTTCTTCCTTTTTATATGGGGACGGGAAAACTGAACAGTATTCAAGTTTTGGTATGATCAGTGTTCTCAGGAGGGGAATCATTACTGTCTTGTCCTTCCTTTTGAACGTTCTTCGTACCTGTCCCGCGACTCTTTTTGCTTCGTTTATTGCTATCTGATTTTGTGTCTCGAATTTGGCATCGTCGGTCATTATTACCGTCAAGTCGACCGCTTTTGTGCTTCTCTGAATTACTTGTCTATCTGGAGCATAATATGCAGTCTGTTTAATTTCCTCATTTCTACCATATCTCAAGCGCTAAAATTTCTCGGTGTTAAGTGTCATATTGTTGTCTTCCGACCATTTGTATATTTTGTTTGTCCCCTCTGCAAGGCCTCCCTCCACTTCATTTGCATCGCTGATTTTTCTGCTGATCTTTGTATCGTCCGCAAATGATGTTACTATACTGTTGCTGTTAACTCCACTGTCTTTGTCTATTAGCATGATAATGAACAGGAGTGGGGCCAGCACTGTACCTTGTGGTACTGAGCTGCGTACTTCTTACTGATGATGATACACCTTGAATTTTGACCACCTGTAGTCGTTCTCTGAGGAAGTTGTAGATCCATTTTCCCACTTTGCCCGTTATTCCCATATGTTTCATTTTATGCGCTATTATACCATGATTGCATTTGTCGAAAGCTTTAGCAAAATTCGCGTATATGACATCGTAGTTTTCATTACCTTCAAATGCATCTAGGATATTTTTATAATGCTCTATAAGTTGTGATAGGCATGATCTTCCCGATCTGAATCCATGCTGATTTTCGTTGAATTTTTCCAGTCTCCAAGAAGTCAAATTTTCTCCGACTATTCTTTCAAATATTTTGGTGAGGTGAAACGTCAATGACACTGGTCTATAGTTCTTTGCTTGAGATCTATCCCCGCCTTTATATATATAGGGACAATGTTTGCTCTTTTCAAGATGCTCGGTATTTCCCCAGCGTCTAGGGATCTTCTCCATATCCAGTGTAAGGGTGTAGCTATTTCATTTTTACAGTTTTTAATTAATAGTGCGTTTCATTTGTCCGGACCTGCAGCTGAATGTGATTTCATTTGTCCTATAGCTCTCGCTACATTACATATATGTTACGGCCTTTTAGCGAGATTGCCCATTTTGCAAAAGAACCAAAAAGCAGGCATTTTTGCATAATGGCATTAAATGCCAGGTCACTTTGCAAACAGGCCGGCATATTGGCTGGTTATCCAGCCGGCCATTTTGTGAAAAGGCAGAACTTCAGTTAAGAGATTAAATCCAGTTTGATTGAAATTATTGAAATTTAAATCATTGAATGCCTGTTAGGTTAACTGAATGCCCAGTTAGGTCAACTGTCCGCCCTTGACGATTGGTTAGGTTAAGTCGTAATATTTTCGTTAAACAACTAAATTATCACGACTTAACCTAACCAACCGTGAAGGGCTTACAGTTGACCTAACCGGGCATTCAATGTCCAGTTCGACACAGCTTCGAAGGGTATACGCAAAATGGCCGGCAGGATTACCATTTTGCAAAATGGCCAATATGCTGGCCTTTTTCCAAAGTGGCCGCATTGTAATGCCCATTTGCAAAAAGGCCATCATATTGGCCTTTTAGCAAAAGGCCATAACATATTATATATATAATAATTTAGTATAATGTGAAGCAAAATAATTACCACCCTATTTTGATCATAACTAAACATTTTTTTAAGGACGAAGAAAATAAAATTATACACTATAAGCAAAATGCTTAAATTTGGTTCAAAGAGCAAACAATTTTAAACTGTGGTCACCAAACATCATTATTATTATCATTATTATTATTAGTAGTAGTAGTAGAAGATTGTTAATTATTATTATTATCCCTTTAAAAACAGTGCAAGCAGGCAAAGTAAATAAACTAAGTCAATTGAGATTGGAAATCAAACTACAAAGAAAAACACAGCATCAGCGTGATTCAGCATTAAAATAACTGTATGGGCACTGTGTATAAATGTGGACAAGGGAAAATGTTGCTTGAAATGCTTTCACTATGCGGATAGCCCTTCCTACCCTGAACACTGACAACGCGACAAAGCGACATTTTACGTTGTCATAAATAAATCGATCCTAAACCATCCTGAGCGATTTTTTTTTTTCTCAGATTACATTGATGGGTAAGAAAAAATATCATGCTGGTCATCCTATCGTCTTATTTTTTGGGAGGCTGCGGTATAAAACTCGCGCAATATAGTGAAATAAGTTTGAAATTTATTTAATTATTGGAAAATAAATGCGTAAATACATTCATTTAAAAATACATAAAACAAACCTTTCTGTATTCGGTTCGTGCAAACGTTGACTTACGCAATTATTGAGTGTATAGCATTGAAACTCAGCCAATCCATGTGTCAATCCATAACAATCATCAGAATAGTCTATTGTTCTCTTTCGGGAAAGAAAAAACACTCATGGAAGCCTATTTATTATATACAAGCTAAAGTCAACAAAAAACTGTTCATGCATCTGAATGGTATTAATGCAGGAGCACAAGTTAAATGTCAAAATATGAAAGGACCATTATTTTTTTTTAACAAGTCTATTATTATTAAACGTTACAGAGAATAATGTTTTTTTTAACAAAGGTGAAACAAAAAGTTCTTTATTCAAATGGAAACTTTAATTAAGTATATATATTTTCTTATTATATATTTATATGAACTAGAAGAAAAGTAAATTTGTACATACAGAGTATTTCAGAAGTGTATAGACAACACGGACCAGTGTGTATATATTTTGTGAAACGCCCGCCATGTACACACACAAACAAGGAATCCCTTCACGCAAGCACGCATTGAGAAAGTGCGTTATGTATTTAAGTTCATGCTTCTCTGGTGTAAGTCTCGTTCATTGCGCCCTCTTTCGCTCTTCAAAGGCGATGTCGCAATCCGTTTCTCGGAGGGAGGTCGATCGCGCATTCACTTCCAATCGAGTTTTTTTTTTTCTCTCTCTCTCTCTTTTTCTTTCTCTCCTTTTGATCTCGATCCGGTCTCGTTTTTGGCCTTTATATGGCCTCCTTTTGCCCTCCTAATGGTCTCCTTTATTTAATGTTTTATACTCTATTAAAGCATTACGAAATAGACGATAACATTCGAGAGCAATAAACTCGTTTCGTGATTGCGCTGCTTAAATTCGCCAATCGAGACTCGCCGCCTTAGATACGAGTAAATGCTCAAAACCATACCAAAGAGAATTTTATTACTAGTGTTTCAAGATCAGAAGGAATTGCATAATTCGGTGTTTTATTATATATAATTCGTAAATAAAATAAGAGTAAAAGATTTAAACTGTGAAGGTTAAAATGAAGAAAAGCAACAAAAGAGACACTCCCAACGACGGCTGTCAGAAGACTGAACTGTAGCAGTTAAGTGAGAAAGGCATACAAGGGCTCATCCCTCTACGATTAAATGTTTTTAATTATTAATAAGGTAAAACTAAAATAATGTAGAGGAAATAAAACTTTTACAGTTCTACATCATTAATAATTCAAAAATGTTTAATCCAAACAAAGGTGTGTATAGCTATTCTAAATAGTTTTTCTTTATATTCATTAAATTTTGTTCCAAAACTTGAATGCATTTCGAAAAATTTCACGATTTTGCATATACCAGATGTAAAAGAATGAGCCTTGTATATGTCTCTCTCTCTCTCTCTCTCTCTCTCTCTCTCTCTCTCTCTCTCTCTCTCTCTCTCTCTCTCTCTCTCTCTCTCTCTCTCAACTGCTAGTTCAGTCTTCTTTTGAGTCATCGTTGGGTGTGCCTATTTTGTTGTTTTTCTTAACTTACACTTACTGCAGCAAGTTCAGTGCCAAAGTCATTGATGAAAGAACAATCACTAGTTCTTTTCATGACTCTTGTGTTATATAAGTGGACAACAAATATGCTAACTTGTATTCCAGACTTTTGAGGAATCCACGCATATTCTCACATTTCTTCAATACAGTGGTGTATGGATGTGGCGGCGTTCTGCGGACCGAAACATGTGCAAGCCCCAACAAAACAGAGCAGGTTGTTATGAATGGTTTTGGGTTAAGGTTTGGGCAACATAGTGGTCATAAGTAATAGTGTGGGAAGGAATTGTAACAACTGCTCGGTACATTCTTCACGACGAGTTTCCTGATCATGACAATGGTCAACTAGCTTGTGATGAAACTCGTTTATTAAAGATGGTATTCTTCCAGCTCACGATGCCCGCAAAGCTCGATAAAAGAAGGACAAATATGACATCAGAATTTTGCCATAAATTGGCCAATCTTCTTATATGAGCCTATACCAGTCTTTCCAAGACCCACCGTAAATGAAATAAAATTAAAAATTCTCCGGTCTAAGTTTTCGAAGGGAGCACCGCAAGTCAAGATTGTAGAACCCACGATATCAATGTTTAGACTTGGTGTTTCTTGAGGAAAAGGGCTACTCTAATTACTAATAGGAATGGGTTATATTAGTCACCAAAAAGAACTATGTCGGAACGATATCAATGTCTCGCCTATATTTGTGACGTTGACCTTTCATACAAGTTGATCATCACTGCTCGTAACACACTGTCTTGTGCTCATTCATATGTGTATGAAGTTTCATAAATATATGTTGAGTAGTTTAAAAGTTACGAAGGACACGAAAAATCTCCATTTGATATTTGATCTCTATCTGTGACCTTGATCCCTAATGTAAGGACCTTATTCTTGCTCGTGACACATCTACTTATGATGATCCATTTGTGAATGGTTTCATCAATTTATAGTGAGCGGTTCAAAAGTGACAAACAGACCGACTGACAAGTGCAATCCAGTATGGCCCCTACAAATTTATGTGGCGGAGCATAAATACCCAAAGAAAAATTATTATTACCAATTAGTAATTTTTTTTTACTTTCTAGAAATTTATGTTTCTATATAGACAAACTTTTTCCGAAACTACATATTCAGCTTATCAACTGTCCTTAAATCCCGAATATATTTACCTTTGTAATGTAGGCTATATGTATGTAATATGTAATTGGGGTTACAGTAACACACAACACTGTAAATGACAAGCTTTAAACTAATGTGTGTGTGTGTGTGTATATATGTAAGAAACTGTACGAATCACCTTGAGCAAATGGACAGAACAAGAATCAATTAAGTCCAATACCCATATCACAAGTTCAGAATTGTTATATGCATGCGTCAAATGCCAAAAATGAAAAAATACCTGTAAATATATATCGCGACATTTAAGGCATTTAAATAAAAAAAATGGTAATTTATCATGTACAAAGAGTGGACACTAATTATATAGTAGGAATTATTATTATTATTATTATTATTATTATTATTATTCACGCACAAATATAATAATTAACTATTCATATAAAAACTTATGAACAACTTCCTTTCCTACATTTATTATATGGTCATTAAAATAAAAAATTGCTGCGAGTCACACGGAAACAATTTTCTTGCCCATAAAAGTTCACAGAGAAGCAAGGTTGTCTTCTCATTACTAAACATAATTACTAACTGAAACACCAGTACTTTTTACACGAGACACAAATTATAGGTACAATTTTTTATACCGTATATAACTACATATGATTATACTTAGACTAATACACGACTCCTTTTGAAGACTGTCCGTAATAAAAAACTGAACATCCCTGAACAAAATGCTTTGTTTAAGTATCGATGTAAATCTTCTTGTTCTATAATTGTACATATAAGGCGATTTCGTATAAAGTTTCATTTATAAAATTAAGTTTCGTAACGATAAATTCTCTTGGTCACATCTTTCTGAAAGTCATTTTATTGATGTAATTTTGCAATACAGCTGAAGAATGAACACCGATTTAAAAGGCACAAAGAAAAGTCTTTTTTCAATAACTTATATTAAGAAGCAAAGAAAAATTATTTGTCGCACAAAACGAGTTACGTAATATATTGGAACTGAATGAAATAAGTAACAACGAATAATAATTTGTGACTAAAAGTTTTATATTTAATGTAGTTATAATAACTACCCATACGGAAAGGAAATAACTGAAGCAATTACGGTTATTTCAATAACTAATATACGTAGTTCATACTTAAAGACCCTAAAAACTTTCAATTAGAGAATGCGTACGTGTAAAACGATCTATAAATGCACAAGTTTTATGACATTCTCCGATAACCAATAGAGAAAAATATATTATTATACAATGGCATAAAATTAATTCCTAAAAAAAAAATGACTACTTTTTTATATATAACAGTCCGTAGATGCCGGATATGTCATCCAATGACGAAGAGGCAAAAGGGAAGGATTCATGCATGGATGGAAGTTGCAGGGGTTCTTTAATGACCTAAAATGGAAGTAAATTATGATACAAAAGCATGTGTACTATACACTTTCACAGGCACTCAGTCGTATACACGTTTCACCATCCATTTTACATACAGACAGACATATATATATATATAGAATTTAATACAAAACAGAGAAACTATTTTCTTCCAATCTAAGCGATAAATCAGCTGAAAAATACAATGCAATTGTCAATAGCTCGAGATATAATTAGAATTATTATATAAACTAAATCTGTACGTAAACATGTGTATTATTCATAATTTTAGACAGATGGCTATGTACAAAATCAATTTGGATTAAACAAAATAATAACCGTAATTGGGGAGAAATATATATGATGGTTTGCTGTTCTATGTATACATGTAATATAATTTATGAACTTGTAGCACACACACACACACGTGTGTATATATATATATATATATTCTCTTTCTTTCTTTCTCAGATGTTAATAAATTCTCGTATGATATGTAAACGAACCAAGAGTGAATTTGATAAACTTGAATAAAACGACGCTAACCTTCAACCTAGGGTCGAAGTTTATCTTTTTTCGGTATATTTACTTCACCCTTCAAAAAAAAAAAAAATTATATATATATATATATATATATATATATATATATATATATATATATATATATATACATATATACATATACATATAATATATATATATATATATATATATATATATATATATATATAATTTTTCCCTGGAAGCGACAATGACCGTTTTTCTTCCCTCATTTGTGTCACTCCGGAGTGACAGAAAGCGTGAAATACGCCCCCTTGGCGATCATCTGAGCTTTGCAAACGCTTCCGTGGGATTCATCCGCCAAGGTGTAACACGCAGAAGCCTTGTGACGTCATCGTGTAAGTGCAAAAATGATAGTAAGTCTGCATACATTTTCACAGTGAATTTAAGTTGCTTTTGTTTAGTAACTGATTCTACCAGTGCATATGTCTATATATGAGCGAAGTTGTGATATTGAGAAGTATACCAATGTTATATAGAGAGAATATGTAGTTGTAATGATAGACTTTAATTCAATTCAATTGAGAATATTGTAAGACAATTTATTTTATGCATGAAAACTACTCGTAAACTGAAGTTCCCACTGGGTATAAACTCTTAAAATTCACTTTCTTTGCTAGTCTACAGTATATACTGTACTCTACACAAAACTGCCTGAAAGACTCGAGCATTGAGACGCACACAAAGTGTCCCTTCTTCGAATGTAAACTTAAACCTTCACATTAATATAATATTGAAATTTGAATATACAGTCAGTAACATTATCCCATGTAAATTCTTTTTTTGTTTTTTTTTGTGCGATTTCTCCTCGGGCACATAAAATGAAGAAGTTGTCTCTGTAAGAAGGCGAGATATATATATATATATATATATATATATATATATATATATATATATATACACGGTGAACCAAAAGTAGGTGGACAGTAGGTTGAATACGGTTTGTGTTATATTATATTATAACTATGGTGTTCATTATAACTATGGTGTTTGTGTTATATTATATTAAATATTATAACTAAATTTATTTAAATTTTATTTTGTATTATAGTATACAAAAAAATTAAATATGTATTCTCAAAATAAACGTTATCATTTACTGTCCACCTACATTTGGTTCACCCTATATATATATATATATATATATATATATATAATCGATATCCTTCATTGTAGAGGATTGGTTAATATGTACTGTAATACGATCGAATGTTTCAAAACCTTATTCTGTTCCAAGCAAACAAATAAACAAAACTCGTTTACAATAATAACCTACTTTTCATGAAGCGTTCATATTAACTAAGATACTATCGAAGCCATAAAGTCCTTAACGATCATTGATGATTTTATCGACCAATCATACATTATTATTATTATTAATTCCATTATGACCACCACCATTCCACATACGCGAAACTGACGCAAAATTTTATACGTGATACTGTAATATTTCCATAGCATGCCTTTCTCCCCTCAGTCTAATTCATTTCCATCTTCCAAAAGGGGTTTACACACGTATAAATCCTCTTCCCCTTATATCAAAATCAAGATATAAATATTACAAATCTATAATGGAAACGGCTGCGTTATCACACCATTAAAGCCGTAGATTCAGTAATGTTTTAGACTAAAATTATGGTCTCTCACAAAACTTAGAATCATTAATCGAAAATTATTTCTCTCTCTGATTTATGTCAAATGATTGTTCATATATTCCAATATGGCTTTTTTTATTTTTTTTTGGTCCCTGGACTACTAGTTAAATAGACTTTGCAGCTCATAATTATTAGATTTGCAGGACATGCTATTTTATATATATAATCAAAGAACCTGAATAAATTATAAATAAATTTTACCTAGCAAACTACGTAAAATTGTGTCATATATACATACCTACAAACACAAACAAATATGCATATTCGCCTTCTATCTACTTCCCTCATTAAACCTAGCTACATATTCCATATCAAATTTTCCTGTTTCCCTGTATCGTCGGTACTCTGGATCCTATTTACATGATCAGAGAAGTTTCAAGGTGACAATCTCTTTCCTCGCTTGAGAAACAAACCTTTTGGGAAATTGGGGAAGCACATTTTATTCAATTTGCTCTAAAGTTTTACTCCCTCGAGTTTTCTCCCTTCAATTTTTCATCAAAAATCACTTTTTTCTCCTTCGAAATTCTTTAAATTTTCTTCACTCTTGTTTTGTTGTTATTTCGCGTTCATTTTTAGTGTTTGTGAACGTTTTGTTTCGTTTTGTTCGTTCTGTTTACTTTTCCCTCGTCATCCTTCATTTTTTTTTCCTTTACTGTTTTCTTCATAAACGTTCGCATATATTGAAACGCTTTTCAACAACAGAATTTTGAGTGTATTCATCCGAGTCGTGTTTTGTTTTTCTTTCCTTGTAGTTTCGCCAACTCGTACGTGTTTATCGCTTTTTGACTCTTCGTTCTTACGATGCTATTTATCTTCTTTTCCTCGTTCCAACTTTTCATCATTAGCTTATCTTTGTTATTGCTCAATATAAACCTTTTACTCGGTATATCAATATTTATATCCGCTTTGTCTTTGTTTTCAAACGTTTTTCTTCTTAGTATTAAACGTTATCTCGTTCTTTTGTTACCAACATTACATATTCATTTTACTCGTAATGTTTTATTTTCAGTTTAGTTTATAATGTTCCCTTAACTCATTTTTTTTTTTAATCAATTTCATTGTATTTTCCGTTTTTACTATTCCTTCTTACATTAATCCTAATTGCTTTTTCATTCAGTGAATTTTACTTCTGCTGCAGTGTGTGTGTGTGTGTTGTGTGTGTGTGTGTGTGTGTGTGTTTGTGTGTGTGTGTGTGTGTTCTCAATTTAAAGTGGTTCTTTACATTTACTTTATTTTTAGTGTTAAGTAAAATTAAACTAACTGAATTTATTTAGTTAAGATATATACATTATTTGTGCGTATAGACCGCATAACAATATTTATATCATTTTATATTGATTAAGAATGTTCTCAGTAATGCAGAAGAAAAAGGGTTAATACAAAAAGGAATTAAACAATAATATACTACTATATATGTATATATATATATGATACACACAGACAGTGCATGGAACAAGAAACTCTTCTGGGATAATTAAATCCACTAAAGTCCCAGAAGAGTTCCTTGTTCTATGCACTGTCTGTGTGTATCATAAAAAACTCAGGGGACCATTCTGAGTTCATTTCCATATATATATATATATATATATATTATATATATATATATATATATATATATATATTATATATATATAAAACACTCGCAAACAAAGCCTAAAGACTCGTGTATCAATTGAATTAAAGTTTTACATAAAGGGGAACCAAACGCCATTTACAACTTTTTTTCTCCAAGATAACCATCATAAAAACGCGGGCGTAATAATGCACCCGAACTGAAGGGTAAAAAACAATAGGTTTAATCATTAATTCGGAATCAATTGTCCCTTTCAAAGTTTAAAAAACTAACAAAAAAAAAAAAAAGAAAAGAAAAAAAACCCGGTGTCCTAGCAGGCCTTCGACATCCGCACGTATACACAACGCACATCAATTTCATCATCACACTCGATCTAATCCTCTTACGCAAAAATTCTTTTTTATTTCTTCATTCGGGAAATGGAGAGTGAACCTTATGACAACTGTCAATAGAGATCAAATTCAGAGTTTGGGTGAAAATTTATCGCGTTCTTTTTCGTTATCTACGAAGCAAACAATGGAACACGTACTTGGCCCTATTACAAGCAGTTTGTGGTCAAGAGTAGGGAATGGGCGTTGACGTTCAGTTTTATTCAACTTTTTTCATTTGTTTTATATATATATATGCCTCTCATACTTGATTGTCAATAAGCAAAACTGCATAAATGAAGGCAGTTGGCTCGAACCCGGGAACTGAAAATAAAAGCTTATTCCTTCGAGATCGAATGAACAGCAACGCGTTACTGTGGGAGACTTATACCAGAATACCATTCATAATAATTAAACACATGATGAGCGTCTGTCCAATCGTTAGCGATCGACAAAATTCTTTTCAATAGACGAACCCATTTGGGACTGCCAACAAACAACGACTCAAGAAGCCTGCGTGTGTGTGTGTGTGTGTGTGTGGTGTGTGTGTGTGTGTGTGTGTGTGTGTGTGTAACTGGGCAAAAGCTGAGGTCGTGGTTGATAATTCACAGATGTAGTGGGGTAATTTTGTTTGCGAGGTAACACTTCTCATACCTCAGGACATTAGAAAAAGTTATTTAGAAAATCTAAAAACATTTTTATTATCGAAAAAAGATACGTTGGTCCTGATTATTTTAGGTTACGCTAGGTCAGGTTAATCTAGATTAGCGAGTACCTCATTATTTAATGACTTAACAGAAAGCACTCTGAGTCCTCAACTGTGTCGGAAACCCTTATCACACCCTTCTAGGTTCGATTTCACTAAGGTTAGTCAAGGTAAATTAGATTTGGTTAATTAGTTCTTTTAGATATATGGATTCTAAAAAGTCTGTACCTCGCTTATGCAAAGATGCGCACGTATCTCACACACACACACACACACACACACACACACACACACACACAACACACACACATTATATATATATATATATATATATATATATCACAAAATCCCGCAAATGTAGCGGGATGCTGCAGAGGGGTCGACCGCAGGTTGATCCTGAACCGTCATTCAAACTCGCATAAAATAAGTAATAATAAATTACGAAAAATACAAAGCCAAACTCGGAGAAACAAAGAATCCTCAAACTTTAACGTTGTGAATTCAATAACAATATTATTCTTTTTTTAAACGGAGACTTTTCATTAAGATTGAAATATGTTCGCGCAAAAGCAATCGTATAAAAGTAAAATCATCTTTTCCTCTTCGCAAATATTCTGTATTTACAATTAGAATAAAGATCTTTCAATGAATACCGTCCACTACACGGCTCTGATTTATGTTGCCCTCAAACGAGTATTTGAGTTTCTACAGCTTGCTTCGAGGACTCTCTGATATTACATTTGCGTATTGCATCTATAAGCTATGGTATTGGAGTCACTGTGTATGATGAGGAATACGAATTGGCGTTAAAGGGCAAAGGGTAAGAAATATTTTTGTAAGTGTGTGTATACACACACGCGCGCGCACACACAGAGAGAGAGAGAGAGAGAGAGAGAGAGAGAGAGAGAGAGAGAGAGAGAGAGAGAGAGAGAGAGAGAGAGAGAGAGAGAGAGGAGAGAGAGAGAGAGAGAATAAATGATAGAAAAATAAGAATGTTTTAGATGGCATTAAGGGTGTGGATGTTGGTTGGGAGCCAAGATGAGGTAAGAAAGAAGCTAAGGGGAAACTCAAGAAAATTAAGACAAAATATGCCTCACACATTTTTCTCCCCAAATACTCGCCATAATTTACTATGCTCGCCTTAAACAAAAATACGAGACCAATGACATAACGTCGTAGTCTCACACTATCCACTATCTGGGTTTCGGGTGCGTGTCGGCATGTTACAGCTGGCCCACTCAACCACTGCTTCCTCTGATAGTACAGGAATACATATTCGTGTCCATATAAGGCCAGTACATTATCAACATTGTAATTATGTTTATACTTAATACACACACACACACACATATATGTGTGTGTGTGTGTATATATATATATATATATATATATATATATATATAAAGATTATTTAAACATAAAAGAATCATTATCCACACAAATTGATTTCAATTAATTTTGAACACGTTTTCCCCCATCATTACCCAATACCCAAATTTGCCAAGCACAATTTTCCCACTTGCCAAGAGAGAAAGAGGAAAAGACGGAGAGAGAAAAGAATGATTATAGTTTAAAAGGAAGGAATAATCTATGACACAAAAGGAAATGGAGCAGAAAGGTTACTTATCATTAAGAGACAAAAGAGAAAGCATTATATGTATATGTATATATATTAATATATATATATATATATATTATATATATATATATATATGGGGGATGGATAATAAATAATGATGTTTGTTCGTTTATGTACGCCTAAACAGCTAGAGTAATCTGCATCAAATTTAGTATACACATTCAGGGAAAACCAGGGAAGATTTTAGTAACACACTCACAACTAAGGGGGACTAGGGGGGTATTTCGGGGGGTCTTTTGCTGCGCAAAGCGCCGTGTGTGTGTGTGTGTATTGAATCCATCCAATGCAGATTTCTATACTTTAAAGCAATTTATTTAATGATTTACGTCATTAAGGAAATTATTTATATATATATAATTAAATAAGGAATGCAATCAATGTTGCGACTGCAATCAATTACAAACGTGCCGTACACATTAATGCAACAGACATGTATTTAATTATAACAGTATTAACTTAATGCACATTCCACCTTATAAACACACACACACACACACACACACCACACACCACACAACACACACACACCACACACACTTTCGATTCAAATTAAGGGTAAACCCTTTAACCACATTTAGATATAAATATAATAATAGATTCACTCCACCCTTTTTTATTTTCTTTTTTCCCTCTTTTCCCCTCTCTGTATTTGATCCATGGAAAAACAGGAACGGAGGGAGGGTATTCGAGCCCAATTGAAAACCCATTAATATGCATATAATATCGCTCATCGCTGTATCGCACGTTTCAAGCCTTCGACCGCCAAACTTCCCTCTCTAGATCTCTTCGCTTTGCTTGTTTCTTTTTTTTTTTTATTTTTTAAATTTGCGAGTAATTTATTTTATATATATATATATATATATATACTCTTTGGTGATAAATTTAAGTTTTCATTTTTTCGAAATTAAAACAAAAAAGTATTTTATGTTCTATTCGTAGCCAGAATTAGTTCGTTAACCTAACGTTTTAAAATGTACATAAATAAACGAACTTTTTCTATAAATGGGATAGTCATAATAATCTCGTTCAAGAGTTTTATTTTTTTCAGCTTTATAACATTTTACATTAATATATCCCATTTCATATATGCATTTACCTGTTTCATGCACATTTACATCTTGTTTATGCCTGTTTTTTCTCGTATGAACATACATCCATATTGTGTGTGTGTGTGTGTGTGTGTGTGTGTGATTTGCCTTACTTGGCCCTAGTGTTTTTTTTTATACTCAAGAACATTTATTTTCTTACAGTGAATCCTGGTTCTTTTAATTCTCCCTCTCTCTCTCTCTCTCTCTCTCATACACACACACACACACATATATATATATATATACACACACACACACACAGTCTCTCTATGTCGAACACAAACAGCTAAGGGGAATGAACGCTGTCTCTCCACCAACAACGGCGTACGCAACTTTTAAAGAAACGCAAGGCAAAAACGCCCCTCCGGACGGGAACCGTAGATGCAGAAACCCTTCGTGAGCGAAAGGAGTGCAAAGCAACAGTGAAACCAGCATTATTAAAGAGCCAAATAGCTGACTCACGAAGTATCAGGGGAGTGTTTTGGAGTAGGTAATAACAGTAAAAATGGATTTCTTTCTATGCTAAAAGAGTTCAATTCCAAGAGTATAACTACGTTTCAGGTCTTCATTTCACTCTCGAAGGAATTATGGAAGTAATGAAACGAAAAAAAATTAATAAAAAACAATGAACGTTTCTTCATTCATATACATGAGCATGGAATACATTTTCCTCTCTATGGACGCCTCCTTTCTAAGTTGCTTCTAATTTTTTTCATGTATGATGCGTTAATATATACTATATAGCCTATATATTACTTTTCAACCTTACATATGCTCCGTGCGATGATTCCCCATATAATTCCTTAACAGTAAACACTACATAAAAAAAGCCTCTATCGATAATGTTTTAAGCAATATAGGGTCTATTACTGTTTTATTATTAATATATAATATTTAACAGCATACAAAAATAAAGTTAATTTTAAGTTAATTAATACATCTTATTTTATTTAACTTAAAGTTTTTTACACCATCTTTCTATACAAACAGAATTGATTCTGAAATTATACAATTCCTGATTTCCTGATCTAGTTTGTGTAGAGCAAAATTAGGGTTGTACTTTTTCTTTTTTTTTTTGTACTGTCTAAACAATGTTTTTGTGTTGCCAAATTGAGAAAACACGAAATTGCAGTGCATCTTACTCCTGATAAAAGGGGAACTCAACGAAGAACTTTTGGTATTATAAACACACGAACCTGCAAGTAGTCTGAATATTAAAATTATTACTCCGAATGCGATAAGTCAAGTTAGTGTTTTTTCCGGTGATCAGCTACGCATAATAAAGTTCCATTGTCATAACAACCTTCTATATATTTGGCAATACTACAGCGTGATAAAAATCTTCGGACGTTTACAGAATCGTACGATTTTACGTAAATGTTATTATTATATTTTATATTTGTTAATGTTTGTCATCTACTATCGGGTTCAACAGCCGGGATACACTGGGACAAAGTAGGTGCGGCACACTATATATCCCAACTTTGTCAATCTGAAAGGTATAAAAAGTATATTTAGAATCTATATTTTAAAATAAAGTGGTACGAACCGACTACATTATTTCTATAGCTCTCTCTTGTCATCATGTGACAAGATTTAAACTTCATCTTCAGAAAGTAGGCTATGTCATTCTTATTTATTGGGTTTATTAAACGGTCTTTTAATCAGCAAAAAATACTTTTCAAAATATCTACAAAAAGGCCTAAATGCGCTCTCCCCATCTCCATCTATCTGTATACTAAGTCTTTCCTCCTTCCCTATTCACTCTCGCTCACTCCCATCCTTTTTACTGTATAAACTGTATATTTATAAAACAATCAATGGATTAGCGCTGCACTCAAACAAGATCCATTTGGAAATTGTTGTGAAAGCCGATTCAATCTCTTACCGTCCCAAAAAGGTTTCTCATTGCGGTATTGAAAACAAACACACACACACACACACAATGTGAGCATCTCCGCATAAGCGAGCGAGGTACTGACTTTTTTAAAATCCATGTATCTAAATACCAATTAACCTAACCTTAATGGCATCGAAATGAGAAGGGGCAAAAAGTGTTTCGGACGCAATTGACTGTTAAATTATTAAATAGGGAGGTACTCGCTAATCTAGCCTACCCTAGCCTAATCAAACCAAACCTAATCAGGACCAACATCTTTCGTCCAACAATAAAAATGTTTCTAGCTTTTTTACAAATTTTCTTTAATGTCTAGAGGTGTCAAAAGTGTTACCTCAAAAAATTACTCAACATCTGTAATTAGCACACACTGAACCCCACTTATGCCTAGTTGCCTACGCGCGCGCGCGCGCACACACTTTCTCATCTTCCTTCTGTATATACTATTTTCTAACTCCCTCTACATTAGACCATATATATATATATATATATATATATATATATATATATATATATATATATATATATATATACATATATATATATATACACACTTCCTAGGAAGTGTTGACCGCAAAAGGTTGTTCAAAGTATACGATTCTCTTGAAATGGAAACCGACGAACCATTCTACACTTACTTTATCTTCCATAATTAAGCCCTAAAATCCTTTTAAATTATAAAGTACTTTTAAAGTTAAGGATTAGAAAATTACATATTTCGCCCCCATTCTTTAAAAAAATAAATACCTTCAAAATCGTAAATACATGCAAGGTACGAGGGTATAGAGACGTAAGTTAGATTAATGGGCATGAAATGAAAGTTTGCCCAGTTGTAATTCCTGTTTTGTTGGCGGTGAGGTACGGCTATATTTGCAACAGAAGCAACTGACCACCAACAATCTAAACGGCTATTTGGGCGTTCAAATTTCGCAACATTATATACATATATGAAAACCAAAGAAATTTTAAACCTTGAAAATGTGTTCTTAAATACACACGAAAGCGCTCACTCGATATTACCTTTTTCCTTGGTGGTTTTTAGTGCACATATTGTTTCATGACTTCGTGTATATAATATACACACACACACACACACACACACACACACACACACACACACTCCGTTTCTTTAATCGTGACGTAATAATGTAATAATCTTTAGCCCATACAATTTCTGTATTTCATTTTATTCAAACGCTACATAATGTTTTTTTCTATATATATCTTGACCAATATTGGAAGTAAAGTAGAAGATAATTTTAGTATGTAAACAGCAACGCACCAGCTGGAACCATCTTTATAAAAAATTTATTAAACCTTAATAACAGACCCCAGAACGCAAAATTCCTTACTGACCAATAAAAGCAAATAATTTGCATACTTCCTTGCAACTTCACATATCCAATATTTATAGCGCAATAATTGCCTACTGCAACTTTTTATCTACGTATACATATAAATTTTTGCATGGTAAATGCATAATATATACGTATAGGAATGCACTTACGATATTAAATGTAGGTCAGAGCGGATAAACCACACGCGTCTATACGAGATTCTCGATAAAATCGTGCTGCCACATATGCAAAGCTTCATTCTATATAAGGATTAATTAATCACCTTGTGCAACCAAGATCACACGCATGAGCTGTATCAATACCGATTCTGATCTTTATTCATTACGCCTATAAGGATTATTCTGTTTAATTGTTATCAGCAACACGATTATATATATATATATATATATATATATATATATATGTGTGATGAATTTTAAAATGAAAACGTTATATAAATGATGCACACCCACAATAAAAAATAAAAAGCATTTCCAAAGCCTGACGAGGTGTACTGTTGAATACAGGAATCGCTTTTCATTTTTTCTTGTGGCTGTGCATTATATCGTCGCTTATATCTTGAAAAGCCATAACTCGAAAATTTAAAAAAAAAAAATTTATCGAAAGACTGGCTCGTTTTCGTGTTCTGCACCTTGTCTCAAAAAAGCCTAGCTCTTCTTCAATCACAAAGCATTTTTAGCATTGCGACGAATTTGAAAAAATATATAAATATATTGAACAACAAAAGTTTTTCTTGTTTCCTGAACAATTGACTTTTTGCGAGCAAGGCCTTTCAAGATATAAGCGACGATATATATATATATATATATATATATATATACAGGGTGGGCGGAAAGTAGCTCCCTATTTTGGATTGGTAAAAGAATACGTATATTATCCATTTATTTCAGAAGAAATAATATGAAAAGGTAGGCATACATGGTAGGTTTTCTCTAAAATTCAATGTGGGCTCCAACTCTTTCCACCAGCTTCTGGAGCCGCCCAGGAATGGCGTCCACTGACTTTAGCAGGAACTCCGGCGGGATGGAGGACATGACTTCCCGAATTCGGTCCTCCAGTTCTACCAATGTCCTCGTTTGGTGCGGTAGACTTCTTCCTTTACCCACCCCCAAAGAAGAAGTCGCACGGTGTCAAGTCGGGGCTCCTGGCTGGCCATTGATTGGACCACGACGACCCATCCAACGCCCAGGGAAGTGGGCATCCAGCCACTCACGGACAACAAGAGCGAATGGCCAGCCAGGAGCCCCGACTTGACACCGTGCGACTTCTTTCTTTGGGGTGGGTAAAGGAAGTAGTCTACCGCACCAACCGAGGACATTGGAAGAACTGGAGGACCGAATTCGGGAAGTCATGTCCTCCATCCCGCCGGAGTTCCTGCTAAAGTCAGTGGACGCCATTCCTGGGCGGCTCCAGAAGCTGGTGGAAAGAGTTGGAGCCCACATTGAATTTTAGAGAAAACCTACCATGTATGCCTACCTTTTCATATTATTTCTTCTGAAATAAATGGATAATATACATATTTTTTTACCAATCCAAAATAGGGAGCTACTTTCCGCCCACCCTGTACATATATATTATATATATTATATTATATTATATATATATATATATATATATAATATATATGCAAATTAATGTGAACATGGAACAAAAATATGATTTCTTCATTGTTTTTAATGAAAAAAAACAATGAAAGCACTTTAAATGTAATTTTATGAATAAATTTATTTATGGTGTATACTACATTTCTGCACTACCTGAGACAAGATTACTGATTACATCATCTTTTAAGGCTATTGCATCATCTTTTGAAATCGAGCTTGCCATTCAGTTTCTGACTAATTTAGTATAGGCTATTTTTGTTAATCTTCAGAGTCAGTACGTGTGATTTCTGTGCTCTATACGTTCCAGAGTTGAATAATGGACATTACACCAAGGAAAAGAAGTAAAATAATGGCCTTGCATGAACATACATCACTCACAGAAAGAAATTGCCATGCAGTCAAAGTTAGTGTGGGAGCAATCAATAAGATTAAGAGAAACAAACCACGGGCTCAATATCCCCATCAAAGAAAGGCAAATGCGGAAGAAAACGGAAAACACCTAGAGATGATGCAAAATTAATAAGAATGAGCAAGCAGGATCCCAGAAAAACTAGTGACATGCTTAACCAGGAATTAGCAGCATCAGGTACCCAGGTATCATCATCAACTGTAAGACGTCGATTGTTGGCGTTGGGGCGCAAAGCCAAGAAACCTATGAAAAACAATTCCTAACCACAATAGTGAAGACAAAATGCTTTGCATAGGCCTAGAAATATGCTGGTTTGGTCGAAAGAAGGCTGGTGCAATGTGTTATTTTCAGACGAGTCATTTTCTTGTTCAAGGTCAACAAAGTCGATTTGTACGCCATTCACCTGGTGAACTACAACCAGTTCCCACTATAACCATACTGTGAAACACCGAGAAAAGAAAATGTTCTGGGATTGCTTTTCCGCGCGAAAAACTGGCTCATTAGTGCCTGGGCAAGGCATGAATAGTGAACGATATATTGAGGTTCTAGAACGCCATGCCACAAACCAAAACTGCAGAAATCGTCCCCAAACGTGGTTTTCCAACAGAATCTGGTTCCATGCCATACATCAAAATGCGTTAAGCTCTTAAAGATGAACAATATCAGCTGTTTAGACTGGCCGGGAAACTCGCCAGATCTAAACCCAGTCGAAAATCTATGGGACATATGCAAGATTCGACTTCGAAAACCGGACTGTACAACTAAAGCAAAACTGATCGACTCTCATCAAAGTCTGGTTTCATGATAAAAAACTAAAGAAAATCTGTGAAAAACTGGTACATTCCATGCCAAAGCGTGTTTAAGACGTTATTAAAGCTAAAGGTAGCCTTATGAAATATAAATGCGTGTTCCAGTCTTCAAAATATATGGCTTCACTGAAAATTCTAATTTTTTTTTTATCCTGTTCACATTAATTTGTTCAATACTATACGAGTACATAAGCTATTCCAATATTAAACGCGTATGGCGGTAACACACTCAATTAAAAATGACAACGGCATTTTTTATAAATAAGGTATTGTAATAAACGATCTGATTGGATAACTAATTGTACGTCATATGTAAGCCGTACATTAGGCATTTGAATATAATAAAAGCACAAAGGTATGGCAATGCATAAACGATTTACAATCTAAATTCTTTTTTGTATTGTTCTAATAATAAAGCCTTTATACTCGTGTATGTTAAGAGTCTTTCATACATTTAAAAAGCAATTATTTTATTATATTAAATATATAAAACAACAATTTAATTAATTCTTGCATATTCGACCAATTCAATTCTTTTCATGGCGTTTATGTGAATATACGGGCGGGTTTCTATAGCAACTGCCAAACTTGCCGATGTATTCTAAAGCACAGAATATTCCAGCAGAGAGCTCCTTTGCAACGGGAATAATCTTTTGTGCAGGAAGGAGAAACCCCTTCTGACCTTTGTCCGGCAATTCAATGGTGTAAGCAAGTTTAGTAGCGTTAGTCCCAATGATCCAGTCGTCAACCGCCCCTGAGGCCAAATACTGGGCCTCGGCCGAGGACCCCACGATATAATCATCCCCTCCCACCTTTTTCATAGCTGCAGCCATAACCTTCCCTACTTTAATAAGGACTTTTACATTTTTTGGACGCGCTTTCACAGACCAGCCGTAAGGGTATAAAATCTTTTGCCCGAAAGAATGGAGAGAGATGTATAGCTTGAGGTCCTTCTTAACTTTATCAATGGTTCTCTTAAGAGCTCGAGATTCGGGCTCAGAAAAGGATAGGGACCCTAGAATACCTCGCTGCAAGGGTCCCTCGAGCCTCCAATGCCCAGTGATTAGCCCAGTTGCGATTCAGATCAACGCCGTAACAATCAGAGTCGTTGTTTGCAGTTCTAGTTTTACGCCACAGCCGATCTGACGTTTGAGAATATTCATAACCGTCCGGATTAATCGTCGGTACAACATACCAAATAAATCGCTCGAGAAATAAGCGAGATTTCGAGGTCAATAAAATGAATCAGGTACAAAGACGCTGCCGGGGATATCCATTCTCGGGCATGAATACCCGCTTCGATAAAAACGACGGGCTTATTTTCAGGAGACCCCGCGCTAAGACGAATCATACTTACGGGTCTCCCTTCAGTCGTACTGCCTATTTTACATACATGGACTCTCATGGGATATTTTTTACTTAAGCAATCCAAGTATTTGTAGATCTCAAAGAGTCTATGATACAGGCGAAATCTAAAATACAGGAGATACTATCATCGTCTTTATCGATGAGAGGTTAATTACTAGCAATAGTTTGATTGAGAGATACGCTAATCCTAAGATGAAGTATAGAAATTATGAGAAGTAATTTTGTCACCATATTAAAGCCTTCCAAATTATTATTCTTGAAACCGTAAAGCAAATGGAGCATTATTACAGCGGTACAAACATTGCGTCAAAATTAATTCAAAGCTTTTGAAGTAAAAGCGATAATCGTATTTCAATTTAATCTTATTAAATTCTTAATCGAAACTCTCCCGAAATTACATTTTCATTCCCGAATTAATGATTTCACAAAGAAAAAAAAACTAGATTAAAACTATTAATAAAGAAAAAAATTTATTTACTTCGAAATAAACTCCTCCAAAAATATCATCATTCAACAGCCCAAATTAAAACGAATTATATTCTCTCATATTTATCTTTGAATGATATCAGATGTAACTGTGGACCATTTTATAATATATATATATATATATATATATATATATATATATATATATATATATATACACACACAAGCCAGTTATAAAATTATCAAAATCATTCTCCACAAAAAGTATAGAGAAACGAGCAAAACAAGTTAAAATTGAGAGTTGTTTCATGCACGTCAAAAAGATTGGTAACATTTTATGTTTCTAATTTAAATGCGGAACACTAAAATATGGACCTAAAAACATAAATAAATAAAAAAGAATATATACATACATACACACCACCTTCACCTTGGATATTCCTTTCACCAGACCATGCTGCGCGACGTCACTGGTAGCGAAAATTAAATAATAAAAAAACAGAAGTAGCCGCAGTATACAGTATATGGAGATTAAAACTAACTGAAGAGGATATGTGGAGCAACAGAAATAAAAAAAAAATATAATATATATATATATCTTCGTTATCGTACTTCGTTCGAACAAGTATTATTTATTTTTCACGTCATTCAACAATGAAATATTATCAATTAAAATGCGTGAAATTTAAGTTTTATTATTTTCAGTAATTTTTTAGTTAGGAATTTGATGAAGTTTTATCAAAAACCACAAAAGGACAGGTTTCTGTTCTTTTTAGTGAAAAAAAAAAAATAAATAAATAAATAAAACATGATCATTCGTAGTTTAAAGCTTTTTAAAATGTCATGTTTTTTTTTTACGCACACACACACACAATATATATATATATATATATATATATATATATATATATATATATATATATATATATATATATATATATATATAAAACCGCCAATATATTCTGTTGAACAAGTTATGAGGAGAGAATGAGTTAGAGTAGAAAGAAACTCCCCATCAAATTTCATAAATGCAGACGGACCAATTAAAGAAGGGTCGGGCTCAGGCCGATCTTGAACATTTGTTTCAAATGAACCAAAGTAATACTGTAGAAGTACAGTACCTATATACGTATGGGTTGCCGCGTACACGCGAAGTAAACAGACTCAAATCCTACCTATTTATTACCCAATCAGTTGATACTTCTATAAAATTTCCCACACTTTCGTAAAATGTAGAAAAACCAGCTGATCGACAAATTTACGAAGAACGGAGCCAAAGATTTTAAGCTCCGCATCCATAGTCAATAGGTTAAAAATATGTGAAACTCCTCTTAAAATTTAAGTGTCTCTTTAACTAAATCGTGACTCAAACTTTCCGACTTCAATTTTTCTATTAAAATATTTTATATGAAATTTTTTATGTGATTTAATGTGATCGTGAACTAACTAAATATATGTTGGTCTTTGACATCTCACAAGATCACCTTTGCTCGACATGACGTATGTCGATATTATTACGTAGGTTCGACTTTGTTCACTTTTTTCTGAAATAAAACTCATTCCATTTGTTCATTTCAATAAGATTAAAATTTTTTTTAACCTAACTTAATAGTTAACACATTTAAACTAACAAAGTTAACATTGGGCATGTATATTTTATGCACAATGACGTTATACAATTCTCTCTCTCATTATTAAATATATTATATATATATATATATATATATCTATTATATATATATATATATATATATATATATATATTATATTATAATGTTGAATGTTGTTTTTCCAACTTGGACCAAAATGGAAACTTTCCATGTGAACTAACAAATGTAGCATGAAAAGAGCCTCATCTAACTTTGCATTACTGAATACGAATGAAATCCTTATTCAGTTTTTCGAAACCTTTTATTGGATTATACGAGCAAAGTCGAATTTCGTGTAATGTCGACGTTCGACCTTATGTACGCTCATGCATTTAAGCTTTAACTTAAAATGAAAAAGTTGTTTTCATATTTTAACTGAAAGTAACTAATATAACCTACTGCATATAAAACATTACAGATTTTAAATGAAAATGTCTAACCTAACCGGCCATAATGCGACTTAATTAATCAAACCATATTAAACCGGATATAATATAAATTAAATTAACCTCACCCAACCGGGTATAATGTAAACCAAACCTAATCGGGCATAATGTCCTAACCTAACCTCATTTAAACTAACTTAGCAGGAACTAAGTTCACCTGTACAAGATGAAACTGTTCGACCTTATGTATATTCAAAAATTTTTGGTGTCGACGTTATGCAAGTCGACATTATTCGGGTTATCTTCCGTACATCGACTCTCTTCTTCCCACCTTTTTATTCGGGTGCATAACGGGAAAACATTATTTCATTATACCCATTGGAGTAAACCCTATTTCCATCCACTTACTGTAAATAAACTGCTATACCATACACTTCAGTGCTCTTTAATCGCCGACGGGGCGCTAGTCACCTTCAGTCTTTTTGGTCGCCATATGGAGTGGTGACGCCCAAGGGCTAGCAAAGGTCGAGTTCGATCGCATGATCGAATAGGACCCGTACTTCGTATGGTATAGACTATAGAGGAAAATAGTCGACCTGAATGAACTCATAAAGCTGACACCAAAAAATTCAAAACATACATATAAGGTCGAACAGTTTGACCTTATGCGGGTCAATTTTATTCCTGCTACGTTTAAATTATGGTAGATTAGGTTAGGCAAGTGTTTTTCATTTAAAATCTGAAATATATACACAATCAATGACATGTTAACTTTCAGTTAAAATATTAAACAAATTTCTGATTTTTATTTTCATTTAATAATGAAAGTGAAGCGTGAAGTGAAGTAGCAGTCAAAATGCTTAAAAATGTCAAACTGCAAAGTTGATCTTTCAAAATTCTAGAACTTAGCTTATAGATTACGTTAAATTGCGTGAGTCTTATTCATTCAACATAATGAACCTCATATCCTCGCATCCATGAAGTCGAGCTGGAATCAAAAAACAGTTTCGTAAGGTCGAATGTCGACTTGTAAAATTCGGTTTGTTCATACAACTTAAATCTTGTTACACTTTCAAATAAAGACCTAAATTATGCCACACTTGGCTAAGAGCAATTTGCGCTGCACTCGCTGAGTAAAGGGACGATCGGGCCCTCCCTTTCAGCATGTTAAGTACGAAGGGCAAGTTTCAAAACCTCTATCAAACTCTTATCAGTTACTGCACGCATCAGTAACTAAACCCAATTAAGCTCTATGTTCAAACTTTCCACATTGCGCTCACACTTGCTACAACTAAACATGAACGATATTTCTTTGACTGTTCTATTATATACAGGGTGTCCCATAAGTCCGGTTTGATAGGAAAATTTATTTTAAATTAAATTTACAAAAGTAATACATTAAAACTAAAATGTTTAAATTGATGTCTTGTTTTGGGACCTTTCATTTCGTTGCAGGTAGAATGACACGCGATGGCTAATATGGAAGCGAGTCACACTCCTTAGGAAAAGGCAAAGACCTTTTTCTCAGGAGTGTAACTCACTTCCATATTAGCTATTGCGTTATTCTACCCGCAAGAAAAAATAGGTCCCAAAACAAAACATCAATTTGAACATTTGTTTTAGTTCTAATGTACGATATTACTTTTCTAAGTTTAAAACAAATTTTCCTCTGAAACCGGACTTATGAGACACCCTGTATATTTATTGTGTGTGATAATTATGCACAGAAATTTCGCAAGAAAGATGGAACGTAAATAATGACGATTAACATCGGAAACACCACTTAAAACGCGAGATTTTAATTTTTACTTGGTTGTGTTTTTTTCAACATGAATTTCGTGCAAAGTTCGTATAGAAGTGAGTAGACGATCTATACAATACTGATGAAAGACGAAAGACGAAAGACTCAAGATTATGAAGGGGAAGTAAGATTAATAAAAAAGAAACAAGCAAAAAAAAGCATTTCTAAAAAGTTTGTTTTATTTTAATTATTTACTGGTTTTAAGGAATGGAGACTTCACTTATATTAAAATATATATATATTACAAACCACAATGAAATGGAAATACGCTAAATTGGTGGTAAAGTGGTAAATGGAGTTGAAAAAAATTAGTCAATATTGTTATTAAATTGATCCAGAATACTTCAATTAACATCTTTACGGACATCTTTCTCTGTCTTTGAGACCAACCAAAACTAAATTTCAAAATATCCTCTCATCCAGACTATAAAAATACGCACGAACAGGAAACGGCCAATTTATATAGGAAAAAGTATTTAAAAGGAAATTATTAACCAGAAATGAATTTCAAAGAATTTTTAGTATATGAAGTTTCAAACGACAAAAGTCAATGAACGAATTAGGAAAAATGATACCAAAAGTTCTTTAAAGAATTTTTCGTAATCTCTCTCACTCACTCACACACACACACACACACACACACACACACACACACACACACACACACACACACACACACACCTCCGCATAAGCAAAGTACATTTTTTTTTTCAATCTATATATCAACAAAGCTAATTAACTAAACATAATTTAACTAAAACTAACCTTAGTGCGATCGAACCGAGAAAGGCATGATTAATTATTTCAGACGCAAATGAAGGCTCGAAGGATAGTTTCTGTTAAATTATTAAATAGCAAGATAGTCGTTAATCCAGCCCAGCCCAGCCCAGCCCAGCCTAACCTAACCTAACTAAACCTTAACTAACCTAACTTCCGAGGTATCAAAAGTGTAACCTTACAAAAAAATTACTCCACTACATCTATGAATTATCACACTCGCTCTCTCTTATTTTCAGTTGCCTGCGGGCGCACACATACACAGCCGTTATATAGGGTCTACCCACGCAATCATATATACAGGGCGTCCCAAAAAAATGTGTATACACACTTTAACAGCTGATAGCTCAATTGATGTTTCTTTCTTTCCAAGTTAAACCCATTAGAATTAATAATGGCAGTCAGACTAAGCTTTGAACAAAGGAAATTCATTCTAAAATGCTACTGGAAGTGTGAAAACGCAGTTGAAGTGCAAAGACAGTTTAGGAGGGAGTTTCAAACAGATCCACCAACGCGACTTACCATCACTCGAATTAGAGATAAGTTTGAAGCCGATGGAACTGTTCAGAATGTCCACAAGAAGCGTTCCGGAAGACCACGGACATCGACAAGCCCCACAAAGCAAGAAAGAGTACTGGAAACGTATCACCAAAGTCCAAGAAAATCTGTGCGGCAAGCGAGTCGTGAGGTAGGAATTTCAGAATCGTCTGTCCAACGCATTTTGAAGCGCTGTCAATGGAAAAGTTACATTCCAAGATTAGTCCATGCTATTAATGAAGATGATGATGATCCGGACAGAAGAGTGGAGTATTGCGAGTGGTACTTGGCACGATGTGGATGTGGATTGGACGAAGGGGTTTCGTAGAATACCCTCCGCGTTCACCAGACCTCACACCACTAGACTTTTTTTTATGGGGATACTTAAAAGACAAAGTCTACGCTATAAAATCTGCAACAGTCGCTGAATTGAGAGCAGCCATTGAACGAGAATGCACACAAATACCAAACGAAATGTTTCGTGATGTTTGCGATTCCATTGCTTCGCGTTATCAGCAGTGCCTGGACCAGAACGGACGTCAGTTTGAAAACAGGCGTTGACAAAACAATTAAATAATGTCTGTAGATTCTATTACATTTTGAAAATGAAATGTATTTTAATAAACACTGCCTTTATAATTATTTAAAGTGTGTATACATTTTTTGGGACGCCCTGTATATATATATATATATATATATATATATATATATATATATAATATATATATATACATATATAAGTAAAAAATTTCAACAAAACAGCACTAATCATCCTTCGCGTTTATTTTATTTGATGTGTCCTAATTTAGGTATTTTCGTATAGAGTAACGATGGTGTAAAAGATTCGGGCTACCAGGGCGTTAAGTTATTGGGGAAAATATCTGCACTGCCATCTAGAATTGCCCATTTTCGTTTTGAGGTATCATGGAGGTGAGTTGAAAGGTGATGGGGTCAGCAATAAATGAAACTTTGTTTGCATTATCAGATATTCTTTTTATTCTATTATTACTTCTTTTATCAACAACCTCGAATTAAAACTCGAGAGAGTTCACCATCTATTATCAAAACTAAAATTTCAAATTAAAATTCCCTATTTACGTACATATTCTTGCTTTTAATAAATTCGCATCATTAAGACGAATAAATTTCGCTGATTAGCTTAATGGAAGAAGGAAACCGAAGAGATAGGAAGTTCCTTATTGCATACGCATTATACAGGGTGTCCCAGAAGTCTTGGAGGGGTTTTATTTGGCTATAACTTTTTTCGTTTTTGATTAATTTATTTATTTTTATTTTTCAATGAAAATGGAATCCTGGACAGTACAACAAAGAGTGGCTATTGTGGAACTTTATTTGACAAACAACTCTCCCATCGTTGCCGCTCAAAGAGCGTTTAGATTAAAATTCAACGCACGTTCCGGCTCCTTCTGATCTAGCTATTCGACGGTACGTCCCTAAGTTTCGTATGGGAAAGGGTCTGGGAGACGAACCACGGACTGGGCGTCCTCGGGCAAGCCGAAGTCCAACCCGGGTTGAGATGGTTCGTGAAAGCGTTGAGGAAAATCCACATCAGTCCGACGACGCAGCCAGGAATTAAACATTTCAAGAAGTTCCTTACATCGAATTTTAAGAGAGGATATCAATTTTTATTCGTACAAAATTCAACTTGCTCAAGAAATCAAATCACAAGATCATCAGAGTCGGATAACGTACGCTAATACAATTTTAGATTTACGCAATGAAAATGAAGATTTTCACCAAATATTAAATTTGTAACTAAAATCGCAATAAATATATTTTCAAGTGTTACAAACCTTTTTTTATTTGATCCCCAAACAAAAAAGAGTTATAGCCAAATAAAACCCCTCCAAGACTTCTGGGACACCTTTTATCACTCGTTATATTTCGTAACCCTTTATGGAGTTATATATACACATTCCGTTTTATATTGTGTCGACTGCCAATATACTACGAGGTATAGTTGAAAAGGATTTTGTTTGAAAGCGACACGCTTGACCTTCGTGAAATGAGGAATCATCGCACGGAACCTTTGAAAGGTGTGTGTGTGTGTATATATATATATATATATGTATATATATATATATATATATATATATATATATATTATATATATATATATATATATATATATATATATATATATATATATATATAATTCAAATCTTTTAATTGCTATCTAATCGTAATTAAGATAACCAATATAAAAAACTTAAATTATTCCAAAAAAATTTATGATACAGTCTAACTGAGCTCTAACAATAAAATACAGATTTGAAAAATAAATAACATCCCCTCCAACTCCTTTCAAAATTATGAGTGAACCTGTTTTGGGGACTGAATTTCCCACCGGTCCCTCCTTTCCTCCCTAAGCCCCGCGTTTCTTCCGCTTCAGATCTTTCGTTCTATCAATCCAAACCATCAAAATAGGAGATCACAGCGCGAGAATGGTCCAGGTGTAATGCTTCAATATCCATCTTTTGCCATCCATTTCAATCTATTGACACCGGTTTCCAACGGTTACTAGCGGTAATACCAAGACTGCCTCGCCGCCGAAAGCAATTTTATCGTAAAAGCGATACGCAGCTTCGAAACAATAAGTAATTTATGAAGGGAGGAACAGTAATAAGGTTTCAATCGTTCAATCGAGTGAAAACAGAAAAAAAAATGCGCGTTTCATTGGAGACACTATTATTTTTTATTAGAAACACGCATCGTTTCTGGCAGACCGCGTGCGGTGATGCAGCCGATTTTTTTTTTTTTTTTTTTACTACAAGATTGTTCCTATAACAACACGACATCACCTTTCTTTTTATCTTTAATTATTTATTATCTTTACGAATTAGAAACGAAATTTTTTAGTTAAAGGTTGAACAGAATACTATTATTAATTCCTCCAAATCATTTATTCACACATAATTAAACATTCTATTAATAACTAAAAGTTTTTCCTTTTTCATCAAACACTTTTTCAGTCTTTTAAACTTTTCAATAATAAATATCAAATTCAACGAAATTAAAATAAGAAAAAGTTTCTGAACTTCGAAAAAGCTCTTAAAAAAAAAAAATTCATTATTATTTTTAAAGAGAAGATCCATATTATTCACATCAACAAAAGGACGCGTAATAATTTTAAATCTTACATAATTCATTAAATGTGACGTCTAGTTATAATACAAAAGTTGCATCACACATACCAGCCAACTCGCGAAACCTGTTTCGAGCAAAGAGAACGTTGGTTCCAAAGTTTTGGGTTACCGTGACGTCACAATGGTTGCTGTTGGTGCTTGTCAAGCAGAAAAACTCGCTTCTGAAATCACAAGGCCAGACACGAGGAAGCAATCACTGTAAACAAAGTTATCTGCATTCCTCCTCCATGCTAATTCGCTTCTGTATAATTGCCGCCTTAAGTCATACAGACACCTATTCAACTCTCTCTCTCATATATCTATATACTGTATATATTCTACAGGGTGTCCCATAAGTCCGGCATCATAGAAGAAATTCATATTTTTTCTATTTCTACAAACCATAATTCATATTTTTCTCTTTCTACAGGCCATAATGTCTGTGAGCAAGGAAGAACGAATCCAGATAATTCTACTCATAGGAAATCGGAGTCAAAGAGACTTTGCAACAAGTCTGCTAACACAACTCTGTGTTATTGGCTCGCGGTTTGGAATTATCTGGATTCGTTTTCCTTGCTCACAGACATTATGGCCTGTAGAAAGAGAAAAATATGAATTATGGTTTGTAGAAATAGAAAAATATGAATTTCTCCTATGATGCCGGACTTATGGGACACCCTGTACAGTATGGGCTACGTCGTGGTCAATGTCGTAACACCGCTTCACGGAGATCAGCGAAGTTAAGCGACATTGGGTCTGGGTAGTAGTTGGATGGGAGACAGTCCTCTGCGCCCAGATTATGTAGCGACCCGTGGTTCGGATCTCACGTAAAGCTGTATGTCCCCTCCGTCATATGACCTTAGATGTTGCGAAGGAGGCTAAACAAATTTTTTTTTTTTTACACAATAGGTACGTAAAACATAGGAGTTTATTAACCTTAATTAAACATATTCAGTGTAATCGCCACTTTTTTTCTAACACTTATTCAACCTTACACAAATATGACAATTTTTGAAAATAGTTTAGCTGCGATGCTGTTGATTGCCTCATAGACTTTGGTCTCTAGGTCTTCGAGTGTTTTAGGCTCGGTTGAATATGGCTGCTTTCACGTAACGCCACAAAAAAAGCAGTCAAGGTGCGAGGTCAGGCGAGTATGGGGACCATTCCACTGCTCATGAAGGGAAATTAGTCGCCCGGAAAATGCTTCCTCAAAAAGTTGAGAGTTTCACAAGCAGTACGTGGAGATACTCCATTCTGTTAAAAACCAAAGACTTTGTTTTCCTTAAAGACCATAGCCTAGTAAGGCTTTCTATGGCCTTACTGGGCTATAGTCTATTGGTAGCGGTATCGTCTTTTCCTAATTTCTACGAAATTAGGAAAAGTTATTGCTTTAAGTATGAAATGGTGAAAGAATGGTTTTAATTTACAATATTTATTACTTAAGTAATGAAAGAGTAGAAACGTATGGGTATATGCGGAACAGAAACCCCAATCTGTTACCTTTCTGAAGAAGAAACCCCAATAATAAAATATACAGCCACTATAAAATAGCGAGCATATAAAAATAGACTTTTTTGGGAACACCTTATGTATGTAATGTATGTATACAGTGCGTGTGTGGTTTAAGCATTTTGCATTGTATTAAGGATTTTAAAGAGGAGCATTTAAAAACGTAGAAACGAATATTGCACACACCCAACCCAATAATGCGCACAATTTTCACTTCCAGCCTCGGTTCCCACCACTCGATAGAACTTAGACATAACGCTATATTCTACTTCAAAAAGTATCCCTTGAAAAAACGAAAAGGGTTTCAGCACACAACTCTGCATTTAACATTTGTTGATAAGACCTTTTAACAATGCCGAGAGGGATTACTCTTTCTTATGCTGCTTCATGCCCCGCTGCCCTCATTATCAAGCATCTCATGCAGTTACACTCCTTCTTTTTATGCCCTGAATAAATAAAGATTTATGCCACAAATATTCTCTCTTTAACTCTCAGTAATTATCATTTATAGCTTCGTCTATATATATATATATATATATATATATATATATATATATATATATATATATATATACTGTGTGTGTATATGTATATATATGCCATTTACGCATGTCACTTCTCTTACGGACGGCTTTACGACATCTAATCGACAAGTATATCGTGGGTTAGTTTAAATTAGGTTAAGTTAGTCTTTTAGAGTGTCGACTGTTTGGTCTTGTCGACGAAATGGGTATAGATCCCTTACAGAAACTATTAGTGTAACATCTAGTAGAGACGTTGGCACACTCCTCTAGAACACTGAACTTTTATAGTTTATCATTGGTACGTGCCCGTGAGTCGCAAACCAGATGCGAGGTAGACACACAAACAGTAAATGTTCGAAAGAAGTATGCCACCGTCTCTACTAGTTACGCAGTGGCTGTAGTACTTTATGTAAAGTGACTGAATAAGAAAGACCATGAATGTTGTCAAGGCTTCGTCGTATCCACGTCGCTTCCCGTTAGGTCAACGAGATTAAGCGACGTTAAGTCCGTTCAGTAGTGGGATGGGGGAACATCCTCTTCGTCCAGATTACGCGCACCCGTAGTTCAGATCCCGCGTAAAGTTGTGTTTCCTTCATCACAGCTTTGCTGTTACGGAGGTTGAACAACCTTAATCATCAGCATCATTAAGATCCTTATACACATCCTTTTTAAACTGTTAAAAGTATGTAAAGATGTCTTTTGGCTCCAATTTAAAATGGCTTTTACTCGTACATCATGTGATACACGTAGAATAAAAAAAAATTATAATTTGAAAACCGCAAGTAACAATTTTAGGAAGCATCAATAACTTCAGCCATAAACTTGAAAAACAATTATCACAAATCTATGTTATTATTTATGTGTTGTGTGTGTGTGTGTGTGTGTGTGTGTGTGTGTGTGTATGCGCGCGCGCGCGCGCGCGCAGAAACGCAAAGGAAGTCACGTGTCCATCTCATTATTTTTAACATCTGATCTTATCATGTAAATGTTTTTTTTAAGACATTTAATACTCAGTATAATTTTTATCTGCTTATTAATAAATTTTAAACATTATATTTAATTTCTTTAATTAGAAATTAATTTCGCATAAAGAACAAAATAAAACCTTGTAATATTCGTGTAAATATGAGGTAATGATAAGAAATGGTACCCGTTCACCGAGATTACATCCTAATAACTGGGATATATATATATATTCATATATACATAAATTTGACGCTGAAGGCTCCTTCTCTTGAAAACAAGTTCAGCTAACTAGTTTAATAATTTTTTTTAATCTATTTTCTAAGTTAATAATCAATATACGAAGCAATGCACGCACCTGCATCTAAATTATTAATTGGATTTTTAACGTAAGACAGTTTATTTTTAGTATCTTGAAAAAAGTTTAGCTGTACGTACAAATAATGAAAGCTCATAAATTTATATTTTAACATATTGGAGTTAGCAAACGACGAGTTGGAATATATATATATCTCTCTCTCTCTCTCTCTCTCTCTCTCTTATATATATATAGAAGGAAAATTTTCCTTTCTTGCATTTAAATATTTACTCGTATCCACGCATTGGCAAGTTTCCGATATCCATTAGAAGAATAAAGACGGGTAATTTATGCGTTTAGTTCACGGGTTAAACACTGATAATTGGGAGGGGGAAAAAAAAAGCTTTTCCAAGATGGATGACAACGCGTGATCGATGATTGTATAATTTTCGCCATTAACCGCATGGATAAACTAGGCAAAACTCACGCTGAATTTCGGTCTTTGGTTCCGTTTCCGGTTGGTCAGAAAAGAGGGGGTCGAGGGGTTCTCGACGAAAGAAACACCTCCTGAAAGGGGACGTGTGCGTGTGGTTACGCGTGCGCATGAATGTATGACGAGCACCATGCCAAACTATTTTTCCATATCCTGGGATTTATTAATTTTCTGATTAGGTATCCATTAAAGATATCAAAGCAAAACTGCCTTCCTTACTATTTTAGAGTTCTATCTATCTATCTACACACACACACATATATATATATAACACTGAAGTAGATAGAATGAAATTAGGTCGAATAGAATAAAGTAGAACAAAAAATTTGGAACTGCAATAAGGTCGAACTGGAATAAGATCGAATTGGTCAGGCTGAAATTAAATCCAGTAAAACCAACTCTAATTCGACCTAACTTCATGCATTTGCGGTGGATCTTACTCCTGAAGAATCATGCACTGGGCCCAGTGTGTCTGCAATTCAAACTAACGAAAATTGTAATAAATTGAATACGGATATGGATGTTCTTTTGACTGGACTAACACACAGCACTGTTGCTTTCAGTGGTGATGAATCACGTACGAAAGCCTCGTTAGTAATGTGACCCCTTTTTTTTTGCTTGACAATGCTACTGCGAGCTGCTTGTACCCTGAAATGGGCGTATGGGCGGAATGGTGTTCTATGTAAAAAGATGTCAACTCTTCATAGTTCGACTTAAACTATGAATGCATCAATGATTATTTTATATATATATATATATATATATATATATATACACACACACACACACTTTTGTTGAGTTTGAACGACGGTTCAGGATCGACCTGCGGTCGACCCCTCTGCAACATCCTGCCTCATTTGCGGGACTTGGTGAAGGAGGGAATTGCTCTCTGATCTCCTCCTGCCCTCGTAGCCAGCCACGCATGGCTGGTCAGGGACTTTGTACAAGAATCTGTCCAGCTGGTTCTATCTATATATTGGACCTATAAATTTATAAATGTCTGAAACGCAAAAAACAAGGGAATGCTTCTAGTGGTAATGAACCACACACACAAGCCACCTCAGCACGCTCATCCTCTATTTTCTTGGCAATGATGCTGCGACCTGTTTGTACCCTGAATGAGTGTAAGGACGGAGCGGTGCTTTATGAAACAGTGAAGCCTTTGATTTAATCTGTTATCACATGTGATAAAACATTAATTATTATCATTATATATATATATATATATATATATATATATATATATATATATATATATATATTATATGTGTGTGTGTGTGTGTGTGTTCATGTGCACTAACAAAATAAGCAGTGTGTTTACCCCCACCTAATGTTTTTGGGAAACAGTAGTAGTTTTATAATACACGAACAAAGTACTACAGTACAAAATAAAATTTTTCTCCTCCAGACAAATTCTAAATTATTCCAAGATAACAATGTGTAGTTTGTAAAGAACTGAATATAGAGGTCCATGGGCAACTCGCTCAAGTTACCGCCGCGGAATCAAGAAAATTTAAAGAAAAACACTTTTCCCGCGTGTAGCTCTATCTGGTCCCCATTTACCGGCTCATCTTGAAAACAGGATTTGAATCTTCTCCCCCAGACTCGCCGTTTCGTTCCTTTATTGAAGGTGGTTTGTTCGTGTTTTCCAACCACGTCATCAATGCGAGACAAGATTAAAGAAAAGAAAATGTGTTTGAATAGAACACAAGAATCATGGCCCGGGGATTAAGAGAGTTAATTTCGTTCTTGCATCGAGAATGTCGCATATCCATGTAAGGAAGAACGAACTTGCGGATTTTGCTGTCTTAAACGTATTTACTTAATTCAACATTACGGTGAAGGAAGTACTCAATTCTTTATATTTATAAAGTACGGAATATAATTAAATCATTTTATACTTCATATATGTATACACACACACACACACACACATATATATATATATACAGGGTGTCCCGTAAGTCTGGACCCATAAGGAAAAATAATAAAATTACAAAATAGTCCAAAAATTTATTTATAATATATTTTTTTATTATGATCTTACTCCGCTGGAGTTTTTTTGTGGGGCCACTTGAAAGCCAAAGTGTACGAGGTCAAACTTCAGAACATTTTCCACCTTAAAGCACGCATTGTGGAGGCGTGTCAAGAAATTTCTGCGACTGTGATTCAGAAAGTGCTGTCGCAGTGGAGATTGCGTCTTCAACTATGTGTGCGACACAACGGCGGACACTTTGAACAGATTATGTAATAAATTTTTGGACTATTTTGTAATTTTATTATTTTTCCCTATGGGTCCAGACTTACGGGACACCCTGTATATATATATATATATATATATATATATGATGAATAAAACCACGAAGGAAAGGAAACACAAATGGTGCTCAAGCGCTTTCGTCTAATGACATCCTGAGGATGTCATTAGACGAAAGCGCTTGAGCACCATTTTGTGTTTCCTTTCCTTCGTGGTTTTATTCATCATAAATATTTTTCACGTGTTACCTTCGTGAAATAATTTTCATATATATATAATGAAAATAAGTGCGTAGTATATATACGACTCCCATACAGTGTACAGGAGCCACAAAACAGTGGAATATGATAAAAACATGGAATTGCATTTTATATCACTGTTTAACGCTGTACGTAGAACATAAATAAACCGATAATCAATGACAAAAAGAATAACTACAAGAATTCGAATCCAAACCCAACATCGTAATTCTTTCGCAGTTACAAAAACTTGGTTGTCATATTCACGATTTACTTCCCTGTCTTCCTGCAACATTTTCTCTTAAACTTTAATATTAAAGATTCACTCAAGCGTTCTTTCAGCAACGAGGTCGGGCCATTTACCAGTAAGAAGTCGACTCCGGATTTCGAGCGAGAGAATATGCATGAGGGATAACGTCGCGGCCATATCAGAACACCGCTTCCCGTAGATCGGCGAAGTTAAGCGACATTGGATCTGGATTGTAGTTGCATGGGAGATCATCCTTTGCGTACAGATGATATAACGATCAATGGTTCGGATCCCACTTAAAAGTTCTAAAGCCACTCTGTCACATGACCTTGCTGTTAAAGAGGTTAAACAACCCCCAAAACACATGATCCACACGACTGATGAGATTGAGGGGCTACGATACGCCACATCGCTGCACTTCTATTTCAAGTCTGAAAGACCAACTCGTTCATATCGCAGAAAAAAAAAGCAGCAACTCTCAATGCCTCGAGGAAAGTTTGTCACTTGCGGTACCTTTCTTCGTCTTCGATTTCACTTGAGCCTTTCGCCCAACACCTGTCGTTCTGATGACTCAACTTCCGAGTTGGGAACGAGTAAATGAACTCGTCAGAGGTCACACGAGATGCGTGAAATCAGTTTCGTTGCAAACTCAAAAAGCTGCAGAACCACACGAAAATCTCTCGGCTGAACGTCACTTATAACATACCTTCAGTTCAGCACGCACGTATAACAACGAAAAATCATCTCACGGAAGATTCCTTCCTTCTTGCAAGCGAATGCCATGGGCAGAGAAACACGTTCTCCTTCGTTGAAGCGCGGATGGCGGAAGAAAGCTCTTTCTTCGGTTCAGCAAGTCCTTCAAGGTTGACTTTGAGGAAGTTTACTGGCAATTCATTCCTTATAATGATAAACAGCCTCCCAGTATCGCGTATTGTTCGGAATGGCACAGCCATTGCACATGCGAACACACTTCTTGCCAATTACAGAGAAAATTTCTCGCTTAAAACAACCAAATATGTGGTTAACTATTTACACACTATACCAAAATGGGTGATCCAACTACATACTTAGGGTAACCATGAAATAGTTGGATTAACCAAAGTTTTTATCAGAACAATAAGCATGGTTACTGTAACTATAGTATAGTTTGATTAACCACATAATATAGTTGGAGTCACTATCGTTGGTACACAATGTGCAACTATTTAGATTTTTATTTATAGATTTTCCTCCGTGTGTACTTAATTTATGAAATGATGTGAACACGAGTCTATTATAATAATAATCGCAAGTAGTCTTATCCCGCTGCCTCTTCATGCAAAAATGAATCACTAATGTATACTGTATACGTACTATTCAACTATAAGGGAGGAATCAGTTACGCCAGGTTTGGTACATGGGTGAAATTATATAATGTTAAAAATGTTTGTCTATGAAAACTTATAATAGTTACCGGCATCTATGCAATCCCATTACGCACAAAACACATTAAACTGACTTCACAAAAAAGCTAGAAATAGATAAATTAATTTCATGCTATACACACACAGTTTTTATTTATTTAATATGCGGAAATAAACGCGACATTACTTCAATCATTCAAACAATATACACGCCTGGAATATTCTTTTCTGTGCAACTCTCTAACGCAAGAGTTAATCGGTATTTTCAATCTTTCATCTGCTCAACCGGTCAACTAACTTTGGAACAATCTTCCTCAATCCATTTTTCTCCCTGTCTATGACCTCCCATCTTTCAAACGCAGTGTGTCCAAGCATCTCGAAAACACTGGACCTTGGATTTTGGCTCTTCTTCTTCTTCTTCTTCTTCACCTAGGTGAGGAGGGCGTTTTTGCGGACATTCGCCCTTGGCCCTTCCTTCCTGCATAAAAAAAATAAAAGGAAACTGCAGATATTCTGAATTCTTGGTTCAGTTTGTGCAGAGCAAGCCTAAAGTATGTGATGGAAACGAGTGCATTTTCTAGCTTCAGGAAAGAAACAAATCTGAATGCATCTTGTTCCTGATGAATTATGCACCACCTATAAAACAAGCTATACCTGCAATGAAAACCAAAGACAAGCGAATGTGAAGGGATTACGAATTGGACGACTCATTGGAATATGATAAATCAAAATACTGTTGCTTCTAGTGGTGACGATCCATGTACGGAAGGCTTGTTAGTACGTTAATCCTCTATGTACTTGGCAATGAAACTGCGTGCTGCCTGTACCCTCAATGTGTGTATGAGCAGTGCGGTGCTTCGTAAAAAGCACTAAAACCTTTGTTCCCTATAACTATGACTTAATCTATTAACATTCGTGTCAAAACCCAGTTTGAACCAGCTTGAAACTGCTGTATGTTTATTTTCATATAAAATAATAATAATAATAATGTCTTAACTCGTGCACACCTTAAGTATTTGAATCCTAAAATTATTGTAACAATTTACCTACCCATTTTCTTGCAACACTTTCTCTTCACTTTTGCGTTTCAAGATTTCAACAGTGTTCCTTTATGATAGATAAATATGTAAATAGTTGCCTCACCTTTAGAGAAGCTGATATAAAGGCTTTGTGTTGGTCGTCGAATCACCAAAGTTATACGTAATCAAACTTTCACATACCGTACACAACATTTATTCTTTTAAGACTAATAGTACATGCATACATTACCAAAATCTCATTTCCCAAAGGATTGGGGTGAAAGCAGAAACAACCCACAGGAGGAGATTGTAGACACCAATCGACGAGGGAAGTACTCCGGGAGGAGGGGGTGGGGGGCCACGTTAGGCAGGAGACAGGGAGTAATGAAATTCCTGTTTCTCCTGTCGCCGTCCTCCTTAGCTGATCTTTTTTCGCGTCTCATCTACCTTGTGAGCAGGCCAACTTCTCTCACTATTCCTCACTGCATATACATGCATCTTACAGACGACACAATATCCTGCCAGTAAAGCTTATCATTATCATCATAAACCAACAAAATGACATCGACCTCAAGAGCCTCGGACTCCCCTAGGGAGGGACCATAAATGTCCCCACTTCTGGCACACCCGCTGCCGATACCGGGAACGCAAACCCGGGCAGCAGACCCCTTTTCTGTACCATCCTACTTTCTCTATATTCAATTTCATTTCAAAGGTGGATGTTGCGTGTATATATATATGCAACGACCTAACTTGCTCTCGTATTCCCGAACTTAAATCCTCCGAATTCTACACTCTCTGGCTACGGCTTACATGCCAATCTCTCAAGCTAAATATATCTATGCTGTCTACCTTCCTCCTAATTCTACTGACTATTTAAAACTCTGACTACCTCACTTCCAAAATGGAATACATTCTATCCCACTTTCCTTCTGCTGAGATCTCCATTTTATGAGATTTCAATGTTAACCACCACCTTTGCCTTTCCTCCCAGTTCAGTGACATCCCTGGTGAACGAGCTTACACATTCTCTATCCCAAATGACCTACAGCAGATTGTACATCACCCTATTCGTATCCCCAATCGTCTTGGAGATAGGGTCAAAATTCTGGATTTATTTCTCACCACTCATCCTTCTTCTCACTCTGGCAAACGTTTTCTCCGTTGGGCTCCTCCGACCACAATCTTATATCTGTTTCCTGTCCAATCGCTCCAGCTCGGCCTTTGGCACTTTGGCGCTGCAGATTAGAAGGCTCTTAGGCAGTACTTCTCTGATTTTCTATGGAATAATTACTGCTTCTGTGGCTGGGGCCCCTCCGAGTGCGCTGAGCGTATCACGGAGATGATTCTCCCAGGCATGGATGCGTACATTCCATATTCTATTCCTATTACTAATGCAAAAAAACCTTGGTTTAAATTTGCTTGTTAATGCTATCCGCAAGAGAGGAGGCTTTAGGAAGGTACCGTCGCATTCCAACTCCAGACTTTCACTTAGCTCATATTTCTGCCCGGAATCATGCAAAATTCGCCCAAAACTTCTTCATCAGACAAAAATGTGAAAACCTCTTTAATTCTAATTATTCTCGCTCTTTCTGGCACCTACCCAAGGACCTCTCCAACAACTTTACTACTACTTCTTTCCCTCCTCTTTTCCATTTTGACAGCCCAGTTGCCGTCTGTTCTCCTCATAAAGCTGAATTTATCGCTCAAATTTAACCATGGACGATTCCGGTACTGTTTCCCCATCTCCTCCCTCTGACTTAATTATGTCAGAACTTAGAATGTTTTCCAAAAATGTTTTTTTCTGCCCTATCTGGACTCAATTCTAGGAAGGTACGGTCCTGATGGTGTCCCTTCTCTTGTTCTCAAGAACTGTGCTTCTGTGCTGACACCCTGCCTAGGCAAACTGTTTCATCTTTGTTTTTCATCTGGTACTTTTCCTTCCTGCTGGAAGTTCGCTTTCATTCAACCTACCCCAAAGAAGGATGACCGCTCTGAACCCTCCAACTATCATCCACCTCTATTCTCACAATCTTCTTCCAGATCGTCAGTATGGGTTCCACAAGGGACGCTCTACTGGTGTTCTTCTTACATATCTCTCTGACTCTTGGTCATCCTCCTTTCGGGATTTCGGTGAAACCTTTGCTATTGCGTTACACACATCAAAAGCTTTTGATTAACGCAAGGTTTAATCTCTATTTTCAATCTTTCATCTATTCAACCTGTCAACTCTGGAACAATCTTCCTCAACCCATCTTTCCCCTATCTATGACCTCCAATCTTTCAAACGCAGTGTGTCCAGGCAACTTGAAAACCTTGGACCTTGATTTTAGCTCTTCTTCTTTGGTGGGGTGGGGGGCGTTTTTGCGGGTATTCGCCCTTGGCGAATACAGAAGATAGTGAAGGAGAGAAAAGGCAAAAACTAAAGCGTACCGATCTATTCACACAAGTCTCCTAGTGGAATAGCGCCCCCACCCCGCACATGGCAGAATTCCACACCCACGGCGCGTCATACGCCTTGTGCGGTTGCGCTTATACAAATGTGCATTTACAAAATGCAACCTACTATTTGCACAAAACATTTGCAAATGTCTGTACTTCAAATGGAATTAAGTATTGTAAAGATACGAACCTTAATTTACATTCTACTAAAAAACATGCATGAATCATACAGAAATCACCTTTCTTAACAACGAAATGGGGGGTTAAAATGCACTGTTTTAAATATCTACTCGGAAGAAAAACGCTTTGACCTCGCGTCATAAATAAAATATAAAACTCCTTCAAAGTAAACCTATATTTACAGAGAATTTCTCATACAATTCTTTTTTTTTTTTTTGTTTTTTGGTGAACGAAACTTAAATCACTTCTATATAGATTTATGCATTGCGTTTAGTTTCTTTCATACGGTCGAGAACCTTCTTTGGAATTATGGCACACCAAATTGTCGAGTGAAAAACGATCAAGTCAATTCACTGACTTTTCTCTAACTTTACAACTTTACCAAAAGAGCGCGCAATAACCTACTTTTTACTGACCCAACAAAACCTACACCATAAATTTGCCAAAAACAAAGGTTTTCATATGAGCTCATCGAGTTTTGGAGATGTCTTGGTTTCTTCATTTGACTTTTTCTTTCATACATTGCCTTTTAAGGAAAAGATTGTGTGTGTGTGTGTGTGTGTGTGTGTGTGTGTGTGTGTGTATTTCGAAGAGCAGTAATTAATCTTGCATAATTATTCATTAAACGAAAAATACATTTTCAATACCATGTTTCCATACACGAAAAGGAATTATTCGAAACTATCTTCATAAACAAAACTAAGTGTATAAATGCAAATTGGCAAAGATATCGTAGATAAAAAAGTATAATTATATCATAAACCTTTTAAGTATATGAGCGAGATTAGGGGTATAAATTGAAAAGCACGTGATGCGTTTTTTTTTACACCAGTGATAATTATACCAAATAAACGGCATGAAGGTCACGCCTGTACATATATAATAAATTTTAATCGAAAATATCACGTGGATGAAACTAAATGCATGACTGGAATCAATATAGGAATAAACCGAGTTTTTAAAGATGCTCGGACACACCATATTTTATACATAGAAAAAGGCTTTCAAATTTTAAACCAATTTATGGAATATGTTAACAAGAGAGAGGCACGAAGTGAATATAATAAAATTAAAGGAAAAACAATGTATTTTACAGGGAAAAATATGTGGAAATAAACTTTAAAAATGTACACGAAGAATTCACTTTTTTTTTTTTAAATTCGGTTCTAAAATAAATAGACATGAAATATAAATAAAGCATAATTTTAACTTAAAATAAAAGAAATAAAGAATCTAAATTTAAAAAAAATTGAAGAGTAATTTGATCGATGCAAAAGCCGTGTTGGTTACGTGAAGCAAACACAGTGGAGTCGTTGTGTGGTTGTATTTGTCATGTGATCTCTTGTTCCATTGTTTACTCTGCGAGGGAGGAGATAGGGAGAAGGGGAACAATATAAAGAAAGAAACGGTAAAGAAAGTGTGCAAAACACGAGAACGGCAACAAGGATGTGAAACTGTAAAACCGCTTGTAAAAACAGATTCAGCAAAGTGTGAAACCGCGGAACCCAGCTTCTGGAACTGTTGCAACAATAGAAAAAGAACATAAATCACGTGTGTATATATATATATATATATATATATAGGGTGGTCCAGTAAGATGTTTACCACTTGAAATAATGTAGTAACGTTAACATAAAATGTTAACAACTTTTTGGACTACCCTATATATAAAGATGTTTCGTGTGTATATATGAAACAGATACACAGTTATACCAACAGTTCTAACAGAGGGAGAAGGGGGTAGGAAGATAGAGGGGGGTGGGACGAAGTAAAACAGTTCAATGAGAGAGAACGGGAGTTATAAAGACAAATAAAAACCAAAAATATAGAAATAGAAGATAGAGAAAAGGGGAAAGTTAGAAAAAGAATCGAAAACATAAAAATGCTTCCATGAACTCCATTTAGAAATTAAATAATATATATAAATTCGGATAAATAGAAAGTCTGAAAAGACTGTGTTCGTGGGCCGAATTCAAAGTGGAAACGAAGAGAATAATAAAACTTGCATGAATATTCACTGCAACGAACTTTTTAACTAAATAAAAGACAATTTGATAATCACACACACACACACACACATATATATGGTGAGTCAAAGGTCCTGCTTCAAAGGTATTTATTGTGGTTATTTTTGAGGCAGGACTTTTCACTTACCCTGTGTGTATAAAACCTTGGTTAATCTTGGTTTTGGTTCCGCCCGAATTGTTCATTCTGACTCTGACGAAAGTCAAGTTTGTTGCTCCACCTCGGCCCAACAGCTTAATGTGGAATCCGAACCACGATCCATCACGTTTTGTCATAAATTACAAAGTCCTTGCCCGGACTCGATCTCACGACCTCCCGATCAGCAGCCCAACATCTTAACTACTAGGCCCCCAGGGTACCCATTTATTTATCAACCTATTTTTTTCTGCTTTCGCCGGGGATCGAACCCGGGGCCGGTGGATTCGTAGCTAACTATGCTAACCACTACACCACCGAGGCGCAGCACATATATATAAATATATTGATTGGTTGGTTTTATGCTAACCACTACACTACCAAGGCGCAATATATATATATATATATATATATATATATATATATATAATATATATACACCCTGGGTGGCCTAGTGGTTAAGACGCTGGGCTGCTGGTGGGACGTGGTTCGGATTCCACATTAAACTGTAGGTCCAAGGTGGAGTGAAAAGCTTGACCTCCTTCAGAATGAACAATTCGGGCGGAAGCTAACCAAAGGTATATATATAGAGGTTGGTTTTATTATGTACACAGTTTTTAAGGATCCACGTTTCCAGCATTCTGTAATTATACTTAATACAAATTTAGTGATGATTTACCATACCAAATGTCTACAAATGAGGAAATCTCTTGAAAATGAAATATGGAGATACGTATACAATTATAATCTTCGAATCCGTTAAGAACTTGAAGAGTTTAATTTTTAGGTTTGGTTTCATGTTAAGTTGGGGAAAAAATTCCAAGAATTAGGATGGAAAAAAAAAAAAAAATTTTACTTTTGTAAATATATTCATTTCGAATAAATTTATATTTTATATATGCGCAATATATTATAACGCTTTTTTTAAAAGGAAATTTTTTTACATTAAAAATATCGACGGTACGTGAAAATAGTATGAGACCTTGAAGAATACCTAAAATCATCTCTTCTTATGATACGAACGAAAAGTAGTCATCGGTCCCTGTTCGTATGGACATTTTGCGTTACACGCAATCAAGGACGTTTGATTCACAATGAAATTTGGGGGGGGGGGGGAAGCGAAACGCGTTCCTACGGATATAATTAATGAAAAAAATTCATTAAGATTTTATTGATTTAAAGAATTTCATAATGAGAGTGAAGAAGAAAACCAACTAAAACAGATGCATAACAAACCTTTAAGTTAAAATCTTCGATGAAAACTTATCCATTCGATAAAAAAAAAAAAAAAAAAAAAAAAAAAAAAAAATCCATCCATCAATTTCAATACTTATTTTTTTGGGGTACAATGAACGGACTTCGAGAAAGAATATAAATGTTGTCAAGGCTACTTCATGGCCACGCCGCAATACTATTTCCCGTTAGATCAGTGAAGGTTAGCAACGTTGAGTCTGTTCAGTAGACGGATAGGTAACCGTCCTCCGCGTTCAGATGAGTAGCGACCCGCGGTTCGGATCCCGCGTAAAGCTTTACTGTACGTATCCTTTTCACCGTTACGAAGCAGTTTAAACAATTCAAAACATTATCATCGAGAAAACGCGAGACTATTTTTACATTACACGATGACTGATCAGACAAACACCTAAAAAAAACCTTTGGATGTACCATGAATACCAAACAGAGAGATTTGCAATGGCTAAACCGATTCATGAGAAAAAGTTAACATCTTCCTCCGCATAAATCGCGTTGAACTGAAATAAAATTAATAATAAAGAAATAACTACTTCATACATATAAGAACGTACAAAAAACGACACCAACAAATTACCCTAATAAGCAATATCTAAATGAGATCACCGGCAAATTATAGACCGAACGAGGATGTTGCAAATGAGGTAGTCGCTTATTTTGACATCATAAATCAAGTGCATGACGTGAAAGCCCCAAAGGGATACCTCATCCCCGCATTGAGGAAAAGAGACACGTGCGGAAATGCTGATTGCGCGTGACACTCGACTCAAAGGGGACACACAAGAGGGAGAAAGAGGAAATCCGAGTAGTTGGGTCCCTCTGTCCCGTCACAGCAAAAGGACGGGAGTTGACGATATAAAGAAGGAGGAGGAGGAGGAGGAGGAGGAGGAGACGCGAGAATAAATAACGCGAAGGAAAGAGTCTAAGAACGGAACTAGACGGGAAAGGACGGCCATACACGATAAAGAACAGGAAGAGAACTGTGAAGAGAGGACAGCATAGGAGAAAGACGGATGAACCTCTACCAAAGTAATTTAGAAACGAGATCCAAATAACAGTAATTACGCCAATTGAAACGGAGAGCAAACCAATTAACTTCATCATTAAAAACCGTTATAATTAAATACTCGCAAATTTCCAATATGAAGAGCTCCAGAAAGGTTACAGGAAAAAAAATTACTTACTTCCTGAAAGGAAAAAATTAAAAAAAGGGGTAAATTTAAATAAAAAGAAGAAATCACAAAACTACTATAATTAGTCATTTTGGAGGTTTCTCTGCAATTCCATTTCTTTGGCTAATTTCTTTCCGCAATTCAACAATATATATCTATATATACACACACACACACACCAGTACACATTTTATACATATTACAAATACACACACAGCAAAGCACTTCTTAATGCGAGCCGTTAACGCTTACAAATAGCGAAATGGCACACGAGTGCCTGAAGGGGCTCTTAATTAGGTCAATTAGAGGAACGAGACCTTCGTCAGCTGGGTCCTCCGATTACAGGAGAGAGACTGTGAGGGGATCGCAAAGAGTGAAAGACACGTTTAACAGGTTTACGAAATAATATGTTTAACATGCTTAAGACCAATTAAACACGCGTAAAACCTTAAAAGTTATAAACACTTAGGAAAAGTACTTGATTAATTACAGGAACACGTTTGAAACAGGTTACTTTGTAAATTCTATGTTAAACAAGGTACTTTATGAAAAATCGGGCTAACAACATTTCGTTCGCATGACAAATACCATCGGCAATTTTTTTTTAAGGGATTAACTCTGGTTAGGTTGTTAGGTTAAATTAGGTTAAGTTTAAGTTAGTTTATGAGGGTTACAAGACTCGATTTTTATCAAAACGAGAGCAAAAGTGGACCCATCCTAATAAAACATTAATGAAATATAAATAATAGAGGAAGTAAAAAACTTTATTTATACACAACAACACGCAAACAAATCATTCAATATTTAGTTTATTATCGTACTTAAAGCATTAATGGTTCTGGTAAGCAAAGAAAGTTCGAAGAAAAAAATAAAACAAAATTCAATGTTTAAATTAAGCCCCCCCCCCCTAAAAAATTGTGTGTATATATACTGATGCCTGCAAAGAAATCAACTACTAGGAAAAACTATGTAAACTATATCTGTATTCCCTAAAAAAAGAGAGAGTGGTACACCATAATTTACATATGGAAAATGATCGAAAAACTGGTACCAAACCTCAAGCTAAACCCAATTAACATCTAAACAACTCTGGAAAATAGGAAAGGCAGAATATGTAGTTCCCACTCTAAAGGCCCGGAAAGGGACACCCTAAACACTGAAGGAAAATAGCTTGGTTGTCAGGGGGCCAAGACTTTTTAACCAGCTTCCGAAGGACCTCAGGAACGTCACAAGAGTCAAAATTGAAATCTTCAAGACTACTACAGTACATACCTGGCTCAGGACGGTATCAGATGTGCCGGGTGTACCTGGCTATGTGCAATGGAAAGAGTAAGAGTGCAACTCGCTCCTCCACCAGCTTGACTTTCGTGTGAAGAGAGACCAACGCACCGAACTTTATAAGTTACGTGTGTGTGTATATATATATACCACACACACAGTATATATATATATATATATATATACACAACACAGTATATATGTGTGTATATATATATATATTTGCAAAAACTTAATGAGAAAGAAAGATCTGCAAACACGTCGTCGAAAGAATTTTTCATATTTTTCGTTCCTACGAGACAAAAAATTCCCAGAAAATATGTGGCTGAAATTCAGACGTAGAAAACGAGAGAAGGAACGAAAAGAGAATGTCCAACAAAGACTGATAAAGAGATGCACAATCACTCTTAGAACACAAAAGCATTTATAAAGAAGGGTTTGGTCGTGTTTATGTCTTACGTTTTAACATCCTTTCAACTTTCTCTCTCTCTTTCTTATGTGTGTGTGTGTGTGTGTGTGTGTGTGTGTGTGTGTGTATATACATATATATATATATACTGTATATGTACAGGAGAGAGAGAGAGAGAGAGAGGATCAATATAATAAGAGATATAGAGAAAAATGAGGGAAACGAAGCGTTAAAGCAAATCTGAAGACGAGGGGAAAGGAGGAAATGGATGAGAAAAAAATGTTAGGTGAAGGAATGGTTGAGGATAATGAGAACAAGACTGAAATGTTTCTTTAATAGAATTAAAAGGAACAATATTTTTCTTTTAAAAAATAAAGGCTTTATATATATATATATATATATATATATATTAGAAGCTTTGCCCTTTCATGATGACCAATCAAATATAATGTTAGTTATACAGCATTTTTCTATCCAATAAAGAGATTGTATAAAATGCCTCTCGAGACTTGATGAGAAGCCCGGAGGGGCACTGGGGCACTTATACTTAGACTTTATCCTGTCTTTACAGGTGTAGGATGTAGAGATGCACCGATGCACCGGCAGTTTTTACCGATGCATCGGCATCGGTGAAATTTGACAGATTCTCCGATTCCGCTACCGATTCTTGTTAAAAATAAGTTCCATACAATTTGGTAATTACAAGTTTTTAAAATTGTGGGACGAAAATCGTCAAAGGGAATTATTCACTAAACAAGTAAACATTTGCTTGACTTCTCTAAATTAGCGCATTATCAAATAATATAATTGGAAACAACACCTGTTTGTTGTTATACACATTAATGCGGTATCAAAAAATATTCACACACATTTTTTTAAAGTTTTGACTAGGCCTAGCCAATTTATTATTGCATACTACTTATTTTATATATTATTTGTAGTGCATGGCTGATTCAGCTTAATGTATAAACTTTTCTTAAAATAGGCTAGTAGTCCTGTGTCATTATAGGATTCCTAGGTTAAGCTTAAAATGCTGTACTACAAAATACTAATACAAATTTATGAAGCATCTTGCTCTAGTCACTTGAAGCCGAAAGGGAAGAACAACTCTTTGAAGATGAAAGGAAAAAACAAACTAAAAGAAAAACGAGGCAGCTACTGCTCAACAAACTGCATCTGAATCATCAAGTAATGCTAGGCCTATTTCTAATCACAAATTACTTTAGAAGAAATATTTAATAAAAACAAAATGGGACATAAATGACAAGAAAGCTGAAACTTTACACTACTTGAGTGGCGAGATCATAGCTGTTGGCATACAGCCATATTCAATGGGTGAGGACATTGGATTCACCAGAATGAGGAAAACAGTTTATCCTAATTATGAGATTTTGAGTAGGAGGTACTTTAGTGAAAAAAGTTGTCCCCGATATCTACAGCTTTGTTCTCGGGAAATTACAAAACCGAATAAGTGAAACAAAGTATATCAATGACGAGTGATATTTGGACGGCTAGTACTGCTAATGTCCCATTTATTAGCTTGACGGGTCACTGGCTTACCGAAGAATTTGTACAAAAGACTGCTGTATTAAGGGCAATACCCTTTGAAGATTCTCACACTGGCATAAATATAAGTGAACTCATAATAAGAATGGAGGATTTCAACACTTCTAATAAAAAAGCTCATATCTTGGTGAGAGATAACAGGGCTAATATGGTTGCTGGGGTTCAGTCATTGTCTCTTTCTTGTATATGTTGCAGTGAAAACCCAAAATTCGTCAAAACCAATTTTACTAGTCAAAACTAGAAGCCACGAAGGTCGTTCGCTAAAACTAGTATTACCTAGTCGAAACTAGTTCCATCCAAGGCTATCAGGGAGAACCCGAAATATAGCCTACGGCTCACACGGCTTACTGAATCTACTTTTAACCAATTGAATGCCCGCTTAGGTCAACTGAATGCCCGGTTAGGTCAACTGTACGCTCTTGACAACTGGTTAGGTTAAGTCGTGATTTTTCGTTAGTTTTAACGATATATCACAACTTAACCTAACCAATCGTCAAGGGCGTACGCCGTACAGTTGACCTAACCGGGCATTCAGTTAGTTAAAAGTAGGTTTAGTAAGCCGTGTGAGCCGTATATTTCGGCTTCTCCCCGACAGCCTTAGGTGGAACTAGTTTTGACTAGGTAATACTAGTTTTAGCGAACGACCTTCGAGGCTTCTAGTTTTGACGGATTTCAGGTTCTTACTGCAACATGTACATTGCGGATGGTACTTGGAAATTCAATTTTTGAACAAAGATTTATCAAAGATGTGATCACGAACAGCGGATCCATTGTTATTCATTTTAATTTATCACTCTCCAGCTGCAGTAACAAAGTTGACTCACCTGCATTCCCAATTAGGAGTGCCTAAACAATTTTTTACAAGGTAAAATTTTGCAATTTATTATTACATATCTATTATGTGGCATAAATAGCACTGCTGCGGTGTCCGAGTGGTTAAGGAGATGGACTTGAAATCCATTGGGCTCTGCCCGCACAGGTTCGAATCCTGTCCGCAGCGAAATTTTTCCAAGGCGGAGGAACAAGCTTGACCGTCAGAATGAACAATTCGGGCGGAAGCAAAACCAAGGTTATTCAGACAAGGTGGAATTGTTATTTTAAATGTTACAAAGACTATTTGAGCAAAAGGTTGCAGTTACTGTATATTGTACAGAATATTCATCAATACCATCTTTAGATTCATATAATGGGGGTTAGTAGAAAAATTAGTGAAACTATTAAGACCTTTTGAGGAAACTACAGCGAGACTAAGCAACCGTGAAGCAACTGCTTCCTTAATTATTCCAAATGTTAGATACATCAAGATAATCTTAGAAAAGGTTTCCACAGAAGGATGTTTTAGCGATCTTCGATCTATAATTTCAGCATTGAAAAATTCTGTGAACGAAAGATGTGTAATTTATTTAGAGGACAAAAATTTAATCTTCGCCACATTTCTAGATCCTCGATTCCAAAATAAGATTTTTGAAGAAAATAAAAATTATTCATTCAATAATGAAGTACAAAGTTTAGTTAATTGGTTGACAGAAACACTTGACATTCAAAGTGAACAAGACTCTTATACTGCCATCTCTTACATCAGAAACTCGAGAAGGCAATGCAGACAACACTACTGAAATGAGTGAATTTAACTTCAGCGAATGTTTTGAGCAGATGATCAAAACCTCTAGAAGAGAAACTGAATTTATCATCTACAAGTAACCCAGGAAACCTGATTAATAAAGAACAACCTGAACGAGAAACGTCTAAAAAATCTAAACTGGTATCTAGTATGAAAATAGATGTAGATCAACATCTTAATCACAAATTAATTCACCAATCTGAAGATCCATTACAGTGGTGGCATAACAACAAGCACTCGTTCAAACATTTAGCAATCTTGGCTGGGAAATATCTGTGGCCCACTTTCTTCCGTGGAAAATGAAAGATTTAGTACAGGAGAGGAAGTACATTCATCTAAGCTCGGTTATGCCCTGCGAATGGAGAAAAACTAATGTTTCTGTACTATAACTTAAGAATATTTGATTTGAGTACTGGATATATGAAATAATAATGAAACCAAAGTAACTTATCTTCACCGTTTAATTCTAAAGTTCACCAGAACCAGCAATGACCACATTTATAAAGAATTAAATAATTTAAAATAAAGAAATTAAAAGTAATTAAATTTCTTATCCTTTATTCAATTGGCCAAAACTATGAACAATCTAATCAACTTTGCTATCTTAATTCCAAAGTTGAGCAAATAAATAAAAAAAAGTAGATGCTGTCGAAGAGTCAAATTAATTACAAAAAATCAAACATACGCTTCATATTGAATTATAAAATTAAAATATATTTTGAATTTTGGATACACTTTAGAAGGAAAATAATTAAAAATATTAATCTTCATTATAATATACTTTCGTTTTGTGTCTATTTGTTTATTTATGTAAACTATTCATGTATGAAAAATCTTAACAAATAATTTAAAAATATATAGATAAAGAATCGGCGTCAGAATCGGTGCATCACTAGCTACGATGTAACATTCATTTGAGTAAGTGCAATTCGAACACAACGCCTCATACCATGTTTGTAATCATATTAGCGCTTTCTCTCTCTCTCTCTCAGTTGGATTAATAAGCCCCATTAATTAGATGTAATTTAGAATTAAAAAAGACATTATAAAAATGGAAGGCATTCTCCTCTCCCCCTTTAATAACAATCAAAGAAGAAGGCCAGAAAATGGCACAGTGCTCAGGTCAATTATTGCAACCCATTGCGCTAACTCTTATATTATTATTATTATTATTACCAACATCATCGAGATTCAAACCCGCGACCTCAGTGTCTTCACTTCGCTTAAAAGGAAATGGTGTTACGGCCACTGGCTTCCCTCCCTACTCACTCATATAGCTTTAATTCAAGCCCTCGAGGGATGGTTAACACAGAAGAGGCACCGAAAAGAAAAAACCCAGAGTATTTAGCGAGTTAAGTAGATTAAATGAATAAGCCTAAAACCATAATAATGAATAATGAAGAAAACAACCACGAAAACAGTAAAATTTATTTATTTATTTCGTTATAAATAAAAGATTATTAATAAAGAGGGTTCACAAAAGGAGACGCCTTTGGTTTTTCAGTATTTTTTATTTGATAATAAAAGCAAAAAAAAACAAACAAAAAAAACCAGGTTTATTGAATCAATATATTTAGAATCTTGTTGCGGTTCCTTTTGCATTATGTAAAGCTGACCCACGTTCTGGCATTCCATTGAGGAACGCCGCCATTTGTTCTTCAGACCAATTATCGTGATGTCTATTTACTTTTGTCAACCTTATGTACATAAAATAATTTTATTTCATAACATAACACGCAACAAAAATATTGAACTTTAAAAAAAAAAAAAATCAATATTTTCAATTAACTACATATGGTTTGCTCATATATAGATAGCATCACAGAAAATGTGTCAATATTTTCAATTAACTACATATGGTTTGCTCATATATAGATAGCATCACAGAAAATGTGTATTCCAAAAACAAACTATAAATGCAAACACGAGGAGAAATCTACAGTATTATTATTATGGGTTTCTAAACTTTAAATTCATGAGCTACTGTATTAATTTAACTTCTAAACACGTACACCTAGAAAAAGAAAGTGCAAAGCATAATATTAATATAAAAACTAAATCTAGAACGGACCTAATAAAGATGAGATTCCATCTTGATTATTCCATTAGTAGTCAATAGACGGCCGCTCTGAGTAAGTGCCAACGGGGACAGAGTTAGGGAGTTGGAATGACTCTGCCAAGAAGCAAACAGCCAAGTGAATCAAGCTAATGGCAGTGCCAACACCAGGCACCGTCTCCGGTCTCAGTTGGAGAGGGGAAAAAGGAATTTTATATTTTATATAATAATATAAATAATATATATATATAAATATATATATAATATAAATAATATATATAATATAAATATATATATATAATATAAATATATATAAAATATAAATATATATAAAAATATATATAATATAAAATATATAATATAAAAATAATATATATAATATAAAATATAATATATATAATATAAATATAATATATAAATATAAAATATAAATATAATATATAAATATATAATATATAAAATATAATATATAAATATAACATAAAATATAATATATAAATATAATTATATAAAATATAATATATATAACAAAATAAATATATAATATATATAAAATATAATATATATAACAAAATATAATATATATAAAATATATAAAATATAATATATATAAAATATAATATATATAAAATATATATATATATAAAATATATATATATATATATATATATATATATATATATATATATATATATATATATATATACTCTTCATGAAAAGGTGATGAGAGAGGATGACAATTTTTCTCGATTTTGGAAACGGCACAAATTTATACTTAAATAAATAAATGAAGAGAAAGAAGTAAATAAAAAAAATATTTCCTTAAAAGGAAAGATAAATATTCGGCAAAGGAAGAGTCGAGAAAGTCATTCGACAATTTATAGTTTTATGGAGAGAATTGCAGTGAAAAGAAACTAGGTTAAATGGAGTGAGAAGCCATTTAAAGAAGATGTTACCATCAAGTTCTATGAGTAGCTAAATAAAAGTATGAAGGATAAAGTACATGGGGGAAGGAAAGCTTTAAATTATCAAGTTATTCATACTGTCACGCAGTATAAAGTGGGTTCATCAAGTGTACCGATGGACGCATAAGAATTTAAAGTACAAATTATTATCATTCACTCCCTATTCTACCCACACACACATTTTTTTTTTTTTTTTTTACACAACAGTATAAATACGACTTACAAAAACTAAGTTGAACTGGAACAAGGTCGAATTCGACTTAATAGCATTGGAGTTAATTCAATTTTGACTTCATCCCAGTCTGGCCAAATTCGATCTTATTCCAGTCGAGTGAACTGCGATATATTCTATTTAATTTTGTCTTCATAATTCCTAAATTTAACAAATTATACACAACGGTAACAAATATTAATCGTATAGAAAATAAGGTCTAACGGTCATTTACTCCACATTTTTTATCTAACCTTATCTAATCAGTCGTACCACCTAACGGCTTAACTAAATAGTAGTTCGATCTAATTCCAATAATATTCGACTTAATTCCAGTTCGACTTTATACCTTTTATACTTCAGTGTTTAAACACACACACAAAACGTGTGCGCATCTCCGCATAAGCTTAGTACTGACTTTGTCAAATTATACAGCTACATCGTGACCAATGTCGTACCACCCTTTCCAGATCAGCAAAGTTCAGCGACACTGGGTTGAGTTAGATAAGGAACCGTCCTCTGCGTCCAGATTATGTAGTGACCCGTAGTTCGGATAACACGTAAAGCTGTAGGTCCCCTCCGTCATATGACCGTAAATGTTACGAAGGAAGTTAAATACCCCCACTATCAACCAAACCTTTCAAACCCATATATCTAAAAAATTAATTAACCAAACCTAACTTTCGTGCCATCGAACCAGGAAGGGAATGATAAGTCCTTCAAACACAATTGAGGGTTCTAAGGGGGGTTGTTTTCTGTTAAGTCATTAAATATTGAAGTACTCACCAATTTAGCTTAGTCAAAGCTTAATTAACCTAACCTAATCAGGACCAACATCTCTTTTTCCGACAGTAAAAATGTTTATAGATTCTTTATATATTTTTTTCAATGTTCCGAGGTACCAGAAGTGTTACCGCACCAAAAAATTACTCCACTACATCCGTGAATTATCACACACTCGATCACTTATTCCCAGTTGTCTTCGCGCGCAAGCAAGCAAGCACACACCCAGGCGCGCACACATTTGGTTTCCTCACAAAACTGCTTTTTCAACTGTGAATGGTGACATTCAACCTAACCTAACGCTCATTATATCCCATTTTATGACAATTATTTTATAAGAAATGTCAGAAGCTATGACATCGCTAATGTCGCTATCCACACGTTCGTGTCGCGATGATGTAGGGTGGACAATAACACAATTTTATATATATCTAAAGGTCTGAAGTTCTTGGCATCATGCACTCGGATATACTGTATAAACAATAAGGATTATCTGCAATACAAACTAAGATGACACGCACGTGAAAGGTTTATTGATTGGAATAATAATTTCAATATGATAAATCAAAGCATCAGTTCCTCCAGTGATGATGAACCACGTACAGAAGCCTCGTTAGCACACTGACTCCTATATACTTGCCAATGAAGCTGCGAGCTGCTAGTACCCTGAATGGGTGTATGGGCAGAACTTTGTAATAAAACACTTTTCTTCCACCTATGACTTATCTATTTTATCTATTAACACGTCATGAACACTGATATACACTATATACAGTATATTAGGGATGAAACGGGTACCCGACCCGATCGGGTAATGTATTACCCGAACATACCCGATCCGATCGGGTAATTGCTCAAAAATCGGGTAGTAAAAACCTAAGTACACGGGACTTTCTTCGCGACTCAAAGCAGTCGTGAAAATGAAAAATTGAAATGAATGTTTATGTTCACATCCATATCTTTTTTATAATTTTTCTTTTATTTATAAAACAAATGGCGTAAAATTGGGAAAAATCACCTGTATTTGCATTCTGCAGTGTGTAACATTCAGTATTATGCTTAAGTTTATGTGCGCGCGCAGTAGAATAAAGTATTATGTTCCAAAAATTACTGTTGTTTTAATTTAAATTCAATTTTAATAATAATGTTGCAAGACCCAATCGGGTATTACACTTCGGGTACCCGAACCCGATAAAATAGCTACCCGTTCCATCCCCAGTATATATATATATATATATATATATATATATATATATATATATATGGGAACGCTGAGGTTGATCGAATGAAATAAAGTCGAACCCAAAAATAGGGGTTGGAATAAGGCCGAACTGAAATTAAGAGAAATAATACTGGAATTAAATCGATCTACTATTTATTCCGGCTCAATCTAATTAGTGTGTGTGTGTGTGTGTGTGTGTGTGTGTGTGTGTGTACCCATCAATGACAATTCACGAGTCGAAGTACAGTACGACTCCTGAATACGTTCCGAATTTTTTCACTTTATTCAAAATGTTTGTGCGCATGGTTCGATGCCATCAGATTACCTGCTTATTACGCCATTACCTTTGAGAAGAGCGATCAGAGAGAGAGAGGCACACAACGGATAATGGCATTGAAGAGAACTTAACGGAACACAATTACATTCATCAACCGACAAATAACTTCTAAAAAAATATAAAATCTTTATTCAGAAAAGAATACAAGTGAGAGTTTTACAATTTTTAGATATTTGTTATGACATTAATATATTCACAGTAATCTCATCTGAATATGACGTTGGAAGCATGGAGGCTTTTTAGGCGAAATTAATGGCATTTAGTTTAGTTATTTAAAGTAAAAATATCAAGTAATAGTAAATGATAACAAAATAATAATAATATAAAGTTTATAAAATGTTCCATAATTTTAAATTAAGTGATTTACTGTATATTTAGCAGAAAATAAACGATGCTTAATAAAAAAACAATGAAAAAATTACGAAATTAAAAATGCTTAATGAAATTAGCATATTTTAAATAGTTCATTCTAAAATGGGAACTTCATTAGAATAGTAAAAGTGGCAGTAATGAATTTGTACATCAGGAGAAGCTAATGAAGTGCTCTTTTAGTAATTTACAAAATATATTTAGTGATGAAGCCTGCCTGATATGCATGGGAATTGCATTCCACGTATCTGTTCCTTTGAAAGAGTGAATTTCTTGCAGTTTCGATTGTACAGTTAGGTTTGTGTATAAAATCTCTCGGCAGTCTAGTGTTATAACGATGGTGTATTTGATGGGGAGGTGATTGGTCTTTGAATAGGTGATTTATATTGATTTTCATTGACAACTATCAACATATTGACAGGAACATCGAATATGGTTGCCTCACTCTCTCTCTCTCTCTCTCTCTTTACTATCGCTATTATAACGGACATTGCTCTTCCGAACTCTCTAACTGCGTGCTTCCTCCTTTAAGGAGAGCACGCAGCACCAGACTTTCTTCACATTCTCGTTCCTTTTCTGTCCCACTCTCTAACGCGAGGGTTACTCGGTATTTTCAATCTTTCATCTACTCAACCAGTCAACTCTAGAACAATCTCCCTCAATCCAATCTTTCAAACGCAGTGTGTCTAGGCACCTCGAAAACCCTGGACCTTGATTTTGGCTCTCTTCTTCTAAGAGTGGGGGGGGGGGGCGCTTTTGCGGGCATTCGACCTTGGCCCCTTCTTCCTGCATAAAAATAATTTAGTTTTAAAATATTCAGCTCTTTAAACATTGGGGAAGTGTGACTTCGTCCGTTGCCATTATTCGAGTGTGTTCACAGATTTTATAAATTACTTCCAAATGATGTTTTATATATTTCTTTGTTGCATATTACAACATGGGATAGTTCAGTGTGACGGTAACGAAACAGTAAAATCATGATTAAATTTACCATTAGTTTCCTACGTATAAATGTGTTTGTGTGTGCGAGTTATATATATATATATATATATATATATATATATATATATATATATATATATATATATATATATATATATATAAAAGCCCCGGATGTACATCATACAATCTTTAAAAACTCCGCCATCACTCATTCACTAACATTTAAAAATTAATTTATCATTAAAACAAACAAGGAAAAAAGCAAGTCTAACTAGAGATTAAAAACAACAACCATTAACGACCATTAAAAACAACGAAAACCTCCTAAAATAAAAAGAAAAAAGGAAAAGAAAATGAATTTTAATGATCCAATTTCAGTTGTCTTTAATGAGGCTGAGAAAATAAGAGAGCAAAAGTCTGGCAAAAACGGTTATGGGATAAACTCTGGCGAGGACGAAATGATTGAAAAAAAAAAAAAAAAAAAGGAAAATTAATTACGAAGAGAAAAAGAGGGGAAAAAATGTCTGCTGGAAAATGGAACATGGAAAATGAGGGAAAATTAGGGCAGACAATTATATCGTTGAAGATTCACGTAGAACCAAGATGATGTTAAAATAAGGAATGTTTTCAAGCTGAGCCCATATATATATACAGTATAACCTTACCTTACAACCTTACAAAGGTTTCGCGTGATGATCTCTCATTTCGCGAAGGTCAAGCTTGTCGCCCCTCCTCTCGAATTGGCCTGGTGAAGTAGTGAGTTTGATTCTTGCGCTCTCCACCTCACACAGCCAGGTACGCCCGGCTCATCGGAGATTGTTCTGATCCAGGCGTCTAGTCTTCTTTTGAAGATTTCCACTGCAACTCCCTTTGGTGTTTCTTAGGTCTTTGGGCAACTGATTAAACAGTTTTGGTCCTCTCACTACAAAACTATTTTCTTTCAGGGTTAAGGATGTGCCCTGTCTCGCCTTCAATTTGGGAATACGGCACAGTCTGCCGTTTCTACTGTCCACCGTTGTTTGGGGAGTTTATAGGGTTCAGAGTAAGATTAGGGACTAGTTTCTCCATTATTTTCCAAGTGTAAATAATTGTGTATCTCTCTCTTCTCCTTTCCAGTGAGTATAGGTCTAGTTCGCGTAACCTTTCCCAGTAATTTAGTTCTTTGCACCCATTGATCTTGGCTGTGAAGCTTCTCTGGATCCCTTCCAGCTGTCTAATGTCTTCTTTTTATATGGGGGTGTTAGGACCGAGCAGTATTCCAATTTGGGTATTATCAGGGTTTTCAGTAGAGGAATCATTACATTCCTATCCCTTCGTTTAAAGGTTCTCAATATCTGTTCCGTTATTCTCTTTGCTCTGTTTACTGCTCTCTTATTTTGTGTCTCAAATTTCGCATCATCCGTCATTACAACCCCTAAATCTTTTGCTCTGGAATTTCTCTGAATTTCCTGTCCATTTGGGGTATAATATTCCATGGATTTTAGGTCTTCTCTTTTTCCGTACCGTAATAGCCGAAATTTCTCGGTGTTAAACTTCATATTGTTGTCTTCCGTCCACTTGTAGATTCTGTTTATGTCGGTTTGTAGGGATCTTATGTCTTCTGGGTTTCTTATTTTTCTAGTGATCTTTGTGTCATTCGCAAAGGATGTCACTGTGCTGTCTCTGGTAACTTCCTCATCTATGTCAGTTAGCATGATTATGAAGAGTAGTGGAGCTAATACTGTTCCTTGTGGTACTGAGCTGAGGACCTCTGATTCTGATGAAGATACTCCTTGTACTGTAATGATTTGCCGCCGCTCACTAAGGAAATTATATATCCATTTCCCTACTTTTCCTGTTATTCCCATATATTTCAGTTTATGTATTATAATTCCGTGGTCACACTTGTCAAACGCTTTAGCAAAGTCTGTGTATAGTACATCATAGTTTTCATTACTTTCCAGTGAATCAATAATGTTGTAGTGTTCCATTAGTTGTGATAGGCATGATCTGCCTGACCGAAATCCGTGTTGGTTATCATTGAATTTTTTCTGCGTTTCTAAAAAATCATAGATTTTCTGTCTAACTATTCTTTCAAATATTTAAGTGAGATGGGATGTAAGCGATACTGGCCTATAGTTTTTGGCCTCGGATCGATCTCCTCCTTTATTTATTGGAACTATGTTCGCGCTCTTCAGGATGCCCGGTATTTCTCCCGTGTCTAGTGATCGTCTCCATATCCAGTATAGGGGCTCAGCAATTGCATTCTTGCAGTTTTTGATCAGTGTGGCAATTCGAGTATATATATGAAAATTATTACACTAAAGTAAAACGTGAATAATATTTATGATGAAAATAACCACGGAGGAAAATTAAAGCACGAAATAGTGCTGAAGCGCTTTCGTCTAATGACATCCTTAGGAACACTGAAATTAATTTCAGTGTTCCTAAGGATGTCATTAGACGAAAGCGCTTCAGCATTATTTCGTGTTTTAGTTTTCCTTCGTGGTTATTTTCATCATCATATATATATATATATATATATATATATAAAACGGAGCGAAGGAATGAAAATTAATTAGTATTGTTGAGGCGTACGGAGAACAAGGCAGCTTAATTAGAGGGTCCGAGATTCGAACACGATTTCAGAGTCAATTAAGACAGAAGTAACGCGGTGAGTCCCGCCTGCTCTTCTCTCTCCTTTCTCCTTTAATAAAAAGCCGACAAATTCCGTCGCTGTTTTATCGCTGTGATTAATTAGCTAAGACGGCTAATGCGACGATATGCGTTTAGAATTTGATGCAGATACCGAAACACAATGAGATGGTCCAGCTCAGTTATAGTCTTTCTTTTCAGTGTTTTTAAGCCTATTAGCATACGGGATTCTTCACACACACACACACACACACTATAATATATATATATTATATATATATAGCATCAAAACTTTATGATAACACTGTTTAGGTACTTTATTGATAATGTTTAATTATACTATATTATGAAAAAGTCAAAGTACTGCATCGACGGGAATAATTGTGTTAAAAATTGTTAAAGGTATTATCTTAAATTGACAAAACTGGAATGGATCCAGAAGTGTTGAGAATGAGACATGACAAAACTTAGGAATAATGGCGAATTTATAACTATAAACTAATAAATTCGCCGACTGGATGACCTTAAAGTCGGTGTGGCATGGATAGAATCATATCTGAATGCAGCCATCGTAGCTGTTGCTCCATTCTTGGATAATGGCAGTTTTCAGCTCGTCGAAATTACCGGCCAGTCTAAAACAGATTCAGATCCCTGAAGAAACTCTTGGTGACCTGAGAGTTGTAAATTAGGGCAACGTCCCATAAAAATCCATTCATCGCCACAAAGGTGTCTCCCAAAGATGTTGCAGCCTGCATCACACTGGGCCGTGAGACGCGTGATGATGAACTCCAGTTCAATTTTTCCATCATAACCAATAATTAATTCCCCAGCAAATTACAGATCCGCAGCCGTTTACACGAGTTGAAAAGACTTTAGTAGTAGTCTGATCGAGTCTGTGCTAATACTACTGGTATCCGTCAGGACCGTCACGATTAAATTTCTTCTCTAAGAAGACCACTCCTCTCCGTTCGAGGTTCCACATCTGATGCACTCTGGCAAATTCTAGTCAGGTATCTTTATTGCGTTTCTGCCAGAATAACTGTTGCAGCCGTTTCTTCCAAGCCATCTGGCTGTCTTTGAGGAACCTTTGGACAGTTCATTTCTAGGTCGAACTTTCGGTAGCAGCTTTCAAAGCCGATAAACTGGCTCTTGGTGTGGCCTTTGCCGTCCGTAGAAGTCGCCTTCCTTCCCTATGAGTGATGACTTTAGCCCTACAACCTGGATTTTTCTTTCCCATAATTATTGGAATTCTTCAAATAATTTCTGAAAACAGTAAAACTACGACCGATTTGCTTCACGATACCATTCAAGGAGAGTTGGTGATGTGATAGGGCTTTCACTTGACCTCGTTCAAATTCGCTTAATATCTGGCCTCTTTTCCCCATTATCACATTTCTATATTTTATGAACTGAACAAAATATGGGCAAAAAGAGGCCTTTTATACCGGTGGAACAGGAAAATATGTACTTATTTTAAAGTTCTGTCGTGCTCCGATGGCGTGGCTTTTGGGATCAAGCGAATTTCCTGTAGACAGGGTTGGTTCCTTGCTCGAAAACTACAAGAGACATTTAGCAGTTGCATTTAACTACGTCTACCTTATTTAAATGCCATTTTAAGGATTACACTATGTAACAAAATTTTGGAAAATTTGTTTTTCTTATTTTTTGGTGTTTTTGTTTTTGGGTGCGCTGAATTAAAAAATCGCATTAGTTTTCTCGTGAAAACTCTAGTTTCTTCTGAAAACTATAATCTATTTTTTGTACCTAGTGGCTTATCAGAGAGCAAAATCACAATGAAGAAAAGGAGAGGAAAGGAGAGGAAAGGAAAATAAATATATTTCATATTTAAAGATATATAATGTATATACGGGGCTCCAATAAACCTTAGCCCTCCCGCCCATGGCCTAAACCATTAGAAGTACAGTAAAACTAAATATACCTTACAAAAGAGAATTTAATCCTGCATTTAATGAGAAACAATTAAAACTTGGTGTTCCCGCATTGGCTTCCAAGACAGCCTGAATTCGCTTTGGGTAGCTTGCCAAAAGTGACGTGAATAGATCTTGATCGTTACGCAAATTTGCTAAAACAGTTTCAATGTGTTGCGTCATTGTATCCTTCGAAAATCGATTTGCTGCAGGTTCTTGAAACAAGAGACATTCAACCTTGTCCTTTATAACTGATCCAATGTGTTCACAGACGTTCAGGTCAGGAGAATTTCCTGGCCATTCTTCATTTCCAAAGAAATCGATCTCATGGTTCCGCAACAACTGTTGAGTGGCTAATGCCTTAAAGCAGGGGGCCTTATCGTGCAGAAGTGTGACCTGATCGACATCCATAACATTGTTTGGGTTTCTTAGAAAAGGAATGACATGCTGGGATAGAATAATATCACGAAAATACTGCCCATCCCAACGCTGATCATTTGGCTTCAGCACCCACATGAGCTTCTTTGCAGTGAACAAAAAAAACACACCAACACAGTCTGGACTTTTTATTAATTCGCGATAATGTTCATTGTCATCGATTTCATCTAGTGTTGTGGCCCACACTCGATCATTTTGGTAGTTAGGCCGACGTGTTACGTAAACAAAAAATTCATCGGAGACAGCTAAATGCATGAAATCATCCACATCCCAATCTTCAAGATAATGGGCAAACCACATTCTGTCATCGATGTTAAGTTGCGTTTTTCTTGGCTTTGGAAGTTCATGCCAAGGCTTTAACCTTGCCTATGACGGTACAGTCGAATGATCGCACCACTAACGATCTTTCCTCTCAACACTTCGATCTCTCTAGAAAGTTTAGCACAGCTGTTTTTCCGCTTACGCGTACCGCTTTCAATGATGTCCTTTGTTTCCTGCGAGAGTGGCAAATTTGGGCGCCCAGATTTGGTTGTATCCATTTCACATTCATCCAAAGTTTTATTCCAATTTCTTTTGACGAAGTCCTCACTTCTTCGCAACTTTTTGGCAACCCATGAACGTGTTATAAAGGTGGCTCCAGCATCACGAGCTTCCCGAAATGTTATTGCTCGTATGCGATCTATCACACGTTGCCTCTCCGAATCACCAATTAATTGAGAAGCCATTATATTATCACTTTATCAGCTAGAGTAATTTTAATACCTGCAATAAATAAAGAATTTTATATATTTTTATAATCACTAAAAACTATTTCGATATAAGTAAACATGTAAGTTGCAAATGGAGGGGGGAGGGGGCTAAGGTTTTTTGGAACCCCTTATAATGCGTATATAATGTATATATAATACATCCAAATATAATATGCACACAAATATGCTCACAAATCTAAACCGATAGTGCTTAAAAATGTACATTTGAGCGACTTTTTCTCTTGTAGTCCCGTGGATTATCTCGTATTAAACACTAGATATAGTCGCCCATCATAGCTTTGTTCTATTTTCCCTGATATCTCCTCTCCATGGTTTGGATATCTTGGTGAAAACGTTCACCATGTTCTTCACTTACGTCACCCAAATTTGGTCTGAAGAATTCTAAATGCGAGTCCAGATAGTGTAACTTCAAGGACATTCTACAACCTAACCTTTGAAAGTGTGTGAGTAGATTTTCTACTAGCTCTTTGTAGTTGTCGTTCTTCTTGTTACCTAAAAATCCATGGACTACAAGCCGAAATGGCTGCCAAGCATTTTTTTCAAGAGCTGTCATTTTTTCTTCTAACTCTCTAGATGCTAACATGCGTCTAACTTGAGGTCCAACAAATATGCCTCCCTTGATTTTAGCTTCAGAAAGTTTGGGAAACATTGAACGTATATGATAAAGAGCATCACTTTCAGCATCCAAAGCTTTGATGAATTGCTTAATAAGACCAAGCTTGATATGCAGTGGGGGTAGCAAAATTTTGTCTGTTGGAACAAGGGCTTCGTTAAGAACACTGTGTTTGCCTGGATTAAGCTCATTTGTCACGGGCCATTCCTTTCTGACAAAGTGCTCACCACCTGCTCTGCTGTCCCAAAGGCAGAGGAAACACGAATATTTAGTGTAATCGCCCTGTAGTCCAAGCAAGAATCCTAGCATTTTGGAGTCCACATACATCCCATCTATGTTCACTGTAGTTTATTTTGTCTAGCAACTGCTTTACATTTACATTTGAAACTTCTAGTTGAACTGTCAGTAAACAAACGCCAATCAGCAGGGCTGTATTCAATTCCTATCTCAGCAAACAGGCCAGTCACATCACAGCAGTAGCAAAGAGAGCACGATGCAAAACAGGAGTAGAAAGAAGCGTATCGCAAATGCCTATTCCTGTAGAAAGAGATCTTGACACTTGGGTCCAAAGATTCCACTCTTTAAGGCGAGACGTCATAATTTCTGCATTGGTTTTCGTAAGGTTCATATCCCTGACGTCTATGTCTTTCTAGTTGTGGAAATGGGGTGACGTATTGGAGCTTGCCTCGAAGTCAGCATCTTCATCTGAGGATATTAAAGGCGTTTCTTCTATTTCCTCCATGGTGGGTGGGCACTGGGCATGGAACGGGTAAATCTTCATTATGGGGAACTGGGGCAATAGAAGATGGGATATTTGGATATAGGACAATTTTTCGACCTTTACTTCTCTTGTAGAGTGAAATGTCTACCATGCAGAAGTAGCAATCATCGTGGTGAATGGTTTGCTCCTTCCAAATGCGAGGAACAGCAAATGGCATGCCTTTTCTGGTATCTCGCAGCCATCCTTCTAATGTGGAACGGCAGCTTCCACAGCAAAAGTGAGGTGCCCATGATTTATCTTGATCGCCCATGGGCATGCCAAAGTAAGCGTGATATGCTGTACAAAACTTCGTTCCTGTGTCAATTTTGTGCTTTACTTGCTTTGGATTGATGTAATGGTCGCAAACATAACAAAATGAATCTGCAGTGTGTCTGCAGGGCTTATTGGTAGCCATCACCATGTAATTCTAATTCAAATATCTGAAAAATACAAAAAAAAACATTTTATAAACAGAAATAAGAAACCAAATGTGTACAAATATTTAATAATGGGCCTTAACCAATAAAAACATTACTAATAAACCCCAGTTTTGGGACATTTTGAATTTTACACTTGAAATTACTTTTGCTATCTCAGAAAAATGCCTTAAAAATGGCGAAAAAGTAAGATTTCTAAATTTGACCATATCATAAAAACTATAGTTTTCTGAGCAAAACCGATGCCAAATCTGTAATCAGCGTGACCGAAACATATAGAAAAGATCGAAAACTCAACATAAACAAAAAATTGTTGCACAGTGTTATTATTTTAAAAACTTAGGTTATCTTAAAGTTTTGACGGTGAGTGTACTGTATACTGTATATATCAGTGATGTAGGTAGGTACCCGAGACCAGTCTCGGTCTCGGTCATAGTGGTCTCGACTACATCACTGTGATGTTCCTCAAGTGCAACGAACACACTTTGTTTTAAGTAGGCAGTTAACTGCTGAAAAATGTCACAAACTATGAATTTGTGAATAAATTATGAATAAATTTTGCAAATGTTACTTGATAACCTCTTTAAAATCTTTATTCCTGAATGTGAAATACAGAGCTTAAGAATTAGGTATTGGACAATATTGAATACGTCCAAAATTTGCGTATGGTTTCGGTTTAGGTTTCGGTCTAGAGACCTTTTTTTCTGGTCTCGGTCTCTGTCTCTGTCTCGGCCATGGTGGTCTCCAATACATCACTGGTATATATACTGTACCGATCATAAACCTCGGAAGTCTTTTCCACGCATAGAAACCTCTACAGTTGAAACAGACTGTAAAACCATCCCAAAATACAAATTTACATTCAGTAAGTTCGGCTGGATCTTTACATTTGCTACATAAAATTTATTATGCCAATGCTCTCTTGTTTTAATACTTATACGAGGCTATATATAAAGTATATAAATCCCTTTTAAGGAGAGCACGCAGTACCGGGCTTTCGACACACTCATTCCTATTCTGTCCAATTCTCTAACGCGAGGGTTAATCGGTATTTTTAATCTTTCATCTACTCAACCGGTTGACTCTAGAACCTCGTCTTTCAAACGCAGTGTCGCATCTAGAAAATCCTGGACCTTGATTTTGGCTCTTTTTTTCTTCTCTTGAGCGGAGGGCCGCTTTTGCGGGCATTTGCCCTTGGCCCCTCCTTCTTGCATAGAAAAAGGTAGTTCACGGTCTTCTTATCTTCTTCAGATATTTTATATAGGATAATATCTGTTAATATAATGAACAGAGTTAACACGTGAATTAAGATCCCGAATCTTTGTTCTCCATTGAACAGAACAATCAGAGAAAGTGCAGTGGATCTCAAAATATCTAACGCAGCAGTTCAACGTACTAGAGAGGGTGCAAGATAATGGCTGTTCGTCACTCGTAGTAAACAAGGCTGGTCTGGAATAACTATACTTAACACAGAATCACGTTATTTGAAGACTAAGCAGTAAGCATTAAGCAGACAGCTTTAAAACAGCTCCAGAAATGAGTGCAACCATTCAAGATGATCATGGAAATGCTGTAAGCACGTCCAATGTGAAAAGAAGGCTTCAAGAACATGGACCAAAGAAACGTTGCTATCAGAAAGCTGTATATTAGTGATGTAAAAAAAAAGCTCGTTTGCAAAAGAGCATCAAAACGGGCGTCATAAATAGAACAATATTCTGTGGAGTGATGAGACCAAAACTGAACTTTTTGAGAATAAAAGGTGTTGGTTTGTGAGGCGATGTAGCCACGAAAGCTTTCAATCAAACTGGATCAGTAAGATTGTGAAACACAAGAGATGGGCCAGTTACGATGTGCGGTTGTTTCAATTCAGCTGGAGTGGATGATCTCGTAATAATCTATGCCAATATGGATAAAACGCACTATCGCAGAATTTTGATTCAGCATGCACTACTACCGGTTGAGTTCGTTTAACTGGGACGGAAGTAGTCTTCCAACCGTACAATGACCCAAAACATACTGCAATACGTAATAAAGCTTACTTGGAAAGGCAGGAGCGAACTGGAAGGATCGAAGTGCTGAAGATTCCACCACAAAGACTATCTATAACTCCATGATTATTTTCAAAAACAAAATTAACTAAAAACTAATGTCTCAAAAGTGAAGCCAACAAGCCTACATGATTTATGACGTATTATCCACCCGAAGTAACAAGTAATTCCCACAGAAAGGCTACAAGCAATGGTTGATTATATGCTTTCTAGAGGTGAAACCATCATTTGCGCTCGAGGTGACCAGAGTAAATATTTTATACTGACATGTACTCATTACTGTCCACCCAATGTCAACCCTATTCCCATTCGCGGTAGAAGCGCCAAATGGGAATGGCTAATATTCCGTAGTCTAAGTTAACCGAACCAAACATTAACATTGGTCCAGATTATGTTAGGCTAGGCTAGGCTAGGCTAGGCTAAAGTTGGAAAGCCGCGGATAAGAATGAGAATGGCATGAAGAGAAATAAACCCATTTGAAATTGCTTCCTTTGATATTCTCATTTTCGGCTTTCGCACACTTGGTCGAAGAATGAAATGGGAATGACGTTGAGTGGGATGATACCACCTGTACTTGTACAAAATTATAATATCTGTCTTTGTAAATTACTAGTCATTTGTTGCAATTTATTAGTATGGTTTTTAACCTTCATAATTGTCTGTAGACTCGGATGTATGACATATATATTAATATATATATATATATATTAGGGTGGAGCTTATTTTGTCACTGTTTTTTTTTCTTTCTCACCCCTTCATTAGATGCTTCCTATTGAGAACGTTTTTCATGCAAAATTTTATAGCGTTTGGACAATATTTAGTGTGTGCTCAAGCTGTCCGAAATTTTAAGCATCCTAACTCCTTAGTTGCCTTTTATAATTCACTAGGCAACAAAGATTTTGTTACAGAAGACCAAATAGGTGCTCCTAGCTAATTTCGGTATGCTGATTTCAAATCTATAATTAGATTTTTTCTATCAAGTCTAGATTTTGTGTAAAATGCAAATCACTTAGTAAAATTTTCTACCACGTCCAGATTTTGGTTTTAATCGGCTTAATGCCAGTAATATGAAACTTGCTTTTCAAGGTTAAAGCAATTTTTTTTGCCAACTATATACAAATTCGAACAATTTTGATAAATAAAATTTATCCCGAGTTGGCAACACTGAGTCAAGAGCATAGTAACGGGCAACGGCCCAACGGTCAGTCGCTACGTGACAGTCAAGCAGAACGGTTGTTGAAGCTCTCTGCTGATGAGCAAGTGACAGGTTGTGGTGACTTGTGTGTTTTTATAGCATTTGTTTTGTACTACGGTGTGTATTTCTTTTTATTTTGCACATCGTAATAATTACTTTCTACGTTTTTTCAGATATTGTATGGTAATTCAAAATGGCATCAAATAGACTGCTTGTGTAAATCACCCAGACAACTTCTGCTTTGTCTGTGGACAATATACACCTAAGCCACAACGTAGAAACATAACAACAAAGATTAAACTTGCCTACAAGTGTTATTTTGACTAAGTTAGGAGACCAACAGAGGGACTGGGCACCACATATTTGCTGTGCACAGTGCAATGCAATGTTAATAGCTTGGATGAATTGTAAAAGAAAAGCTATGCCGTTCTCAGTCCCCATGGTTTGGCGTGAGCCGAAAAATCACTTCAATGATTGTTATTTTTGTTTGACAAAGATTGCTGGTTTCACAAAGAAAAACAAATCAAAGATCACGTACCCAAACTGCGAATCAGCAATGAAACCAGTACCACATGATGAAACAAATCCACCACCAGTTCCACCAGCAACGATAACAGACAGCAGTTCATCTGAAGATTCTGCTAGTGATATAGAAACAGGGAAAGATGGCATATATGTTCCAGATGCAAATATTTCCCCACATTTGTTAAGTCAAGCGAAGTTAAATGACTTAGTGCGCGATTTGGAATTACCAAAAGAAAAGGCAGAGTTGCTTGGTTCAAGACTTCAAGAATTTAATCTTCTTCAACCAAACACCAAAGTTTCCCATTTCCGCCATCGCCATTTGCAGTTTTCATCATTTTACTTACAGGAAGAAAACGTTTGTTTCTGCCACGATATCAGTGGTCTGATGCAAGGGATTGGCTGTCGCTATGATCCAAAAGAATGGAGACTGTTCATTGACTCTAGTAAAGCTAGCCTTAAAGCTGTATTACTGCACAACGGCAATGAAAAACCTTCAATACCTGTAGCACATGCCACTGGCCTTAATGAGACTTATGAATCGATGAAACTGCTGCTAAGACTCATCAAATATAAGGACCACACATGGAATATTTGTGGCGACCTTAAAGTTGTATCATTACTTCTTGGGTTACAGTTGGGCTACACAAAGCATATGGGCTTTTTGTGTCTATGGAACAGCAGAGATGACAAGAACCACTACAAAAAACATGATTGGCCATCTAGAACTGAACATGTTGTTGGTAAATACAATGTGAAACACCCAGCACTTATTGACCCTCAGAAAGTACATCTTCCACCACTTCACATTAAACTTGGCCTTATGAAAAATTTCGTGAAGGGTATGGATCATCAAGGTAGTGGTTTCCAATATTTAAAGGATAAATTCAAAGGAATATTGACAGATGCTAAGCTAGAAGCTGGAGTTTTCACTAGACCACAGATCCGCAGTGTCATCCACGACTCATCGTTTCCATCTAACCTAAATGAGAATGAACTAGGAGCATGGACATCTTTCGTTGAAGTTGTCAAAATTTTCTGGAAACCACAAAGCTGAAAACCACCGTAAACTCGTAGAAAACATGCTTAAATCTTATGAAATAATGGGATGCAGAATGTCTTTGAAAATTCATTTTTTACATTCTCATCTTGACTTCTTCCCGGCCAACCTTGGGGCTGTAAGTGACGAGCATGGTGAGCGCTTCCACCAACAGATCTCAGTTATGGAAAACAGATACCAAGGTAATTTCAACCCAAATATGATGGGAGATTATTGTTGGTTCCTGCAGAAGGAGAGCTCGTCATCCTACAAGCGACAAAGGAAGAGGACACACCAAAGTTTCACTTAAGAACAGGAATTTGCCTTTCAGTAGTAACAACAAAATACTAACGCGCTTTGGGTGGATGGTTGGGCGCAGGGGTGGTAACTCCGCCAGCGGAATTCCGCTCTGTCTTAAGCAGAATAAAGTAGGAAGACATCCCTGTTCACTAATTATTTAAGTATGCTTAACATAAAACGTGGCACGGAAAAGTAGCTTAGACGGCTTTCGTAATAGAAGCGGGTGAGAAAAAAATGAAAATAGGGGTTTTCGGTTACACAAAATCTGGACGTGATAGAGAAATTTTGATATCAGATCTGAAATCAGCATCAGCGCTTTAGTAGGAATCAGTAGTTCACGTGTCTGTAACAAAAAAAAAGTTGAAATTTGTTGCCTAGTGATATAATACATTACGGATTCACTCACACTCAAATCCAGTATTCATTTAATATAAAAAAGTTGTACAATTAGTATTTAATAATATATTTCTAACAACAAGCTTGGTTGCTATTAAAATTTTACTTCACTTTGTGAACTAGATATATAAAATTAATAATCTTTATATATATAATGGGTATGACCACTACCCTGGAACATTAGGGTTTGTCAATTTTAGGGAGCAAAGGGAAATCTTTAGATTTTCAAAGACTACTAGTGACCAAATGATGCATTTGTATGTGCTAAATCAAAATATGGCTTTAAAATCCAGATTTGACCACTCCTAGCTACTTATATTTGAAGTTGAAGTTTACGAAACATCAGCAATTTTTGCAAGTACTTTTTTATTGTATATAACTACATTTTACATACATTACATACAATTAAAGGCATTTTGATTGTATTTCAATATTAAAACTTAGAAATATAGATAGGTTTCTTGAACTTTGCCAAGGATGACATGTCTGCCTTGCTCTTGTTCCTGGACATGAGCACCCTCCTGGCCACCTGGCCACTGATGTACGCCTCCCTCCTCTCTTGTGAGTAAACAAGTTGTGCTGCTTCAGTTGTCATCCTTACACACCTCTCTACTGACTGTGTGTGTGAGGGCCATGCAGGAACTTCCATTGGTCTATCCAGAAACTCCTTGATTGCAGCAGTGGTGAGGGAGCAGGTCAGAGGAGGCTCAGTCACGCCAGAGTTCCAGTCAATAAGCTCCGAGAGTTTGGTGGCATCTGGCTTGATGTCAGGAGTTTTCCTGGGTCTGACACTGCAGTCTCCTACCTGTGTGTCCTCATCTCCTTCACTTCTGATTTCCAGTATCCTCTTTACTGCCTCCCTCCTCTCCTCCTCCACCTCACTACACAGCACGGCCTGGAGGACAGCCTCAGTGTGTGCATACCAGGTTGATCTCTTCACTGTAGGCGTCACTATTCCTATCACCTCCTTCTTCTGACTTCTGAGCAGCTCCAGCTCGTACAGTACATGCCTGGGACCCTCCACCCAGCTGTGATTTAACTTGATGTTGAACCAGTTTGGCATGTAGACTCCCACTATGAATTCCACAATTATCCTCAGATTCTTCAGGTTCCTACCCTTCAGCCCATGTTTGGAAATCCACAATCTGCAGAACCTTAGAGCCGTGGTGACCCACCTACTGTGACAGACTGGCCCAATCTCCAGGAGAGCTAGACTCTGAGGTACCTCTCCCGATCTGATGGCAGTGATGATTCTGTAGCCATATGATTGGTCTGTGCTGAGGTCCTTGACTACCTCCTGACTGACATGGGGTAGAGGAAGACCAACAGTGATCCTCGTGAAGTTTGAGTTGATCTCCAGCTCAGTGGCAGTGTCTAACATCTTCCCTAAAGGCCCAGACCACTTGTTGTTGCTCAATGTCTTGCCATCCAGTGCAGTCACCAGGTGTCTGAGACTCAGCTCCCCAGTGTGCAAGTCACAGACAATCCACACCAACTTCCTGCTAAGCTTGGCCTCCACATAATGCATTACTCCTCCCTCCCAGCCAGTATTCACATTAGTACTGTTACCTCCTATGGCCAAAAGGGTCTGGTCTGGTCTTCCTCTCTCTCTTAGCCAGTTCACCAGATGATCAGCAATGACCTCAGCATGACTTCTCTCCTCTTCAGCTTCCTCTGGTACAAAATGCCACAAATATTTCCCACCTGGTTCATTGCACACTGTGTAGTGTTCTTCCTTAATGAGGCCAGGAAACTGCCTGTCACTGCCCTCAGCCTTCATCATTACTTTGGTGTTCTCTTTTCCCATCAAAGAAGATACAGGTGATGCCATTTTCCCTAATCTCTTCGTCAAACTTCTTGACCAGCTCCTTAGTCAGTCTCTTCTGAGCCCTCCTCACCTTGTTGTGGTCAATCACCAGTGCTGTGTCAAACTCTGTGATAAGACCAGGATCAATCCAGGCAGCAGTGGCAATCTCTGCAGTCTCTCTCAGCCCAGTGTGATGTCTCAAGCTAGCCAGAGCTATGTTGGTGATATCTTCAATGTTGTATTATTTCTTCTTAGCCACAGGCAAGGAAGAAATTGTCGCAGCCTCTGGTATGAAGTCTTCGTCCTCCTCTCTCTCTCCTCCCTGCCTCCTCCAGTATATCTCCAGTCTCCTCCAACTCCATCTCCAGCAGTGACTCTTCCCTCAACTCCTCTTCTTTCTTGGCTGACTCCTGGTCTCAAGGTGATCAGCTAGACCCATCTGGTGTGCCCCCACACTGCCCATCTTTTCTCTCTGACCTTTAATGAAGGCAAGCTCCTGCACTGGTATCCTCTGCTCGCTCCGGCAGCTGCAGTCAATGTGAACCTCACTGTTGCAGACAGGGTTGCACCCAAGCTCACTGCAGCTCCTGATCACACAGTGACAGGTCAGGATGTCCACCAATTTGTCCAGTTTCATCATGAACCTATCTTTGACCTCTAGCTTCACATTGCCAATGGACACCTTCACTGCCTCATCCCACAGTGCCTTCACTTTAGCCCTGATCCTGACCTGTGTTGACTATAAGTCTTTAAATAGAGCGTTGGCCTTTCTCCACTGAGCCAGTAGCCCTGGAACAATGCCGTTGTTAATCAGGTCATTAACTGGGTAATTCCTCCTGTCTTCCTCACTCATCTCTCTCCTCAACAAACCATACCTCAGCAGATCTCTGGCTGTGGGCAGCTCAGCAGGGGGAAGTTCCCTCCCAGTCCCCACCAAATGACTTAGGTGACAACTTGATTTGCCTCGGGTTCTGATTTCTTTCTGACTCATCCTGTGGACCTGTGAACAAAAGAAATGTCATTGAAATTTGGATAGGCCTACTGATTATGATTACATAAAATTAAGTTAATTGAAATTCTTAATATCTTCCTGTAAGCTCAGATAAAAGGTTGTGTTGTTATAGGTACAAGACTTAATTATTCAAAGTAATGACAATTTCATATATCTATCATATCAAAATATACAGAAAGTTTGGGTCACACAACATTTCGAATAATTTGAATTACACAATATTTACATTACGAAGTAATCAAAATTGTCAAAAAGAAGGGAAAACACATGCATTCACAATCAAAACTCCAGCATTTGTGACTATGTGAAGCTTAGAAACCATACTACACGCCAAAAATAACCAAAGTTGACCACACATATCAATGGCACATTGATATACGATGCTAGTCATATTTAGGTTATATTTCAAACCTTTATGGTCAAATATAAGTAAATGTCTTTTTTAAACAACACTTAAGATATTTCTAATTTGCTAGATAATATGACATCATTTGAGCATTAGTAGTTTTTGAATTGTTGACTTTATTAAAATTGACACACCCTACTGGAACATCATCCCAATGCAGTTCCGCGGCGATGGGACTCAAACTAATGTGATTTGAGCTGGGCACGACTTTGCAGATAATCAAATTTAGCTTATTAGCTCCCCATATCGTTTGCAAAGCCCCATCTTTTTTTTTTCATTCAATTAATACATGATTTTTAAACAACAAAAATACTTTTATTAAAATTAAAGGTGATAAGAAATTGAACTGAAAAGTTAGCACAACACAACCCTTATTTAAAGGTTGCAAGAAGAGTCTGATATGCCTTTGAGAATGGTATCCTCCTTGGAATCGGGGTACTTCTTCCGATGCCCTTGGACAATTTGAACGACAAACTAGGTCTGTTCTTCATTCTTGCTGAGGAGTCTATTATATTCCTGCATCAATGCAACTCCCCTTTCAGCAGTGTCATTCACTACTCGAAGATCTTTAACCATTGATCACTGACGCGATGGTAAAGACTGCATCACGGTCACTAGTTTTAGTGCGATCCAACGACGAAAGAACTTCTGGATGAAGGATATTCTTGCAGCCTCTTTTTGGATGTGATGACACTACGACTCCTCCAACAGCCTACCTTCATTCTCTGAATCCGTGGTGTTCTCACCTGTGGAAGATGAAGATGATTCCAGGACGATTTTTCTGTTAAGTACGAGATTCTCTATTTCATGTCTCTTCTTAAATTCATCATTTCCAAATTCGCTTCTTCGTAGCTGCTTCCTCCTTTTTAGCCAAAGTCATATCAATTCCAGCAATGGAGCCTCTTCTGCCCCTCTCTCTTTGTGCCAAAAGGAACGCTTTATCCTCCTCATTCGTCATCAACACCATAGCATTTTGGTGAGCAATGCGAAAAGTTCATCAAAGCAGGATTTCAGCTCTTCTTCTTTCTTCCTTTGTGTATCCGTCTTCCGGGACTGATTTCTTTTCAAAAGATCCCACTTCTTCGTCAGACTCTCCAACTGTTTCACTGCATGTTGAACTGGCCGCGGTGGAATCCTCGCCTTCTTCCAAAACGTCTCCACTTCCGCTATCGTCAACTGAGTAGCCTTGTGCTTATTCTTAATCGACTGAAGCAAATGTAGATAGTACCTCATAACATCCCCATTACTTGGCAATTTTGCACCTGATAAACAATTTTGAGTATGTTCAAGCAAATAAACCATGTTTTTTCGAGTTCCACTAGCCATCATAAAAAAATCTATATAGGGTACCTAGATAAAAAGAAAGCGTAATGTCATTTAGCATATAAGAACATAAGATCATCGCTACTATTTGTTTAAAATTAACCAGATATAATATGGCAAGTCATATAATAAACAAATTCTACCAATAACCCATCACGCCTATTTGATAATACAGGGTGTACATAAAGTCAGGATCTATTTTTGTGAAGCACTTGGAAATTATATGGAATTCAATCATAAAATGATAAAGTGGTAACATTTATTAAATAATTAAGAGTAGGATTCGACGTGACGCCCATCAGTATCCCTGCACAGCTCAAATCGTTCCGCAGCATTTCTAAACACATTCTGGAGCATTTGCGGGGTTATGTTATCTGCAGCAGTTCGTATACGTGTACGTAAGTTTTCAAGACTCGTAATCTTCGTCTGAGAGACGTGCGATTTGATAAAGCCCCATGCAAAGAAATCTAAAGGGGTTAAATCTGGTGATCTCGCTGGCCAAGGTCTGTTGTTTCCGCGTCCGATCCAGCGATTTGGAAAACGTCCATTTAGATAATCCTGAACAATTTTGGCATAGTGACAAGGAGCACCATCATGTTGATAGACGACGGGGATAGGATTGTTAGTACCGTGTTCTATCAACATGATGGTGTTCCTTGTCACTATGCCAAAATTGTTCAGGATTATCTAAATGGACGTTTTCCAAATCGCTGGATCGGACGCGGAAGCAACAGACCTTGGCCGGCGAGATCACCAGATTTAACCCCTTTAGATTTCTTTGCATGGGGCTTTATCAAATCGCACGTCTATCAGACGAAGATTACGAGTCTTGAAAACTTACGTATACGAACTGCTGCAGATAACATAACCCCGCAAATGCTCCAGAATGTGTTTAGAAATGCTGCGGAACGATTTGAGCTGTGCAGGGATACTGATGGGCGTCACGTCGAATCCTACTCTTAATTATTTAATAAATGTTACCACTTTATCATTTATGATTGAATTCCATATAATTTCCAAGTGCTTCACAAAAATAGATCCTGACTTTATGTACACCCTGTATATGAGTCGAGAGAGAAAGTTCGAAGTCCTTGAGCACACCCTATATATACACTTATATCTCACTAAAATTTTGTGTGTTCTTTTCTAGTGACAAAATCCAACTGAAGGGTGAGAGGAAAAAAAATCTTAAATACACACACACACACACACATATATAATATATATATATATATACACTTGCCCCAAAAACACCTTTAAATGGGAGACCCAAAATGGGTGCACACACATTTCTGCATTACTGTACAGTCTTTACAGCCACACCTACACTTTTCCTCCTAAGTATATATATTGTAATGTATATGGTTGTAAATTTTGACTTGGTCAGCAATCGATATGGACCGTGACTTATTTTTCGTTGGCAAGGTACTAGTATTGATGGATACCGTAATGAAATTGACTGGATTCTTTGGATCTGATATATTTGCATGTCGGTTATAAATAGATATAGTGTGTGTAACATATTTGTGGATAGTAGTCTATTATGACTTGATCCTCTGGATCCAGAGATTCTATCTTTGATTTTAAATCGATAATTAATTAGTTTTAAATTGATAATTATTTAGTTTTGCAAAAATTGGTCGTTGCCAATGTACAGGCAGTTGTTACATAAATTTCTTATGTTCTTGTGGTTCGGAACTCACGTAAAATTGTAGGTCCCCTCCGCCACCACGGATGACATACACAATACACAATTACGAACACAGGTTGATCAGCAATGAGTGGATCCTAAGGTCTTTGTTGGTCTGAAACATTATAACTATATATATATACACGCTATATATATATATATATATATGATCAGTCTTTCCTCATTCGTGATCAGTCTTTCCTCATTCGTGATCAGTCTTCCTTGTGAACAGACGTGTTTTATCGAGTGTCCATTGTTATCAATTGAAGAAGTGGTTTTCGTTGAAGTGTTTTAAAAAAAAATAAGTGTTCGGTGCATTCATAACTGAATTACTTCGTGCTACTAATTATTCATTAACGAATATATTTCATTTATTGACGTTATTCAATACTATATTATTTATCAAACCAAAGCTACTGCACGTGGCTTGCAGTGTTGTTTTTCAAATCTATCAAAAAACGTGCTGACATAAGGTTCATTTTTCCTTCTTTCGAGAGGTCAGGTAGAGTGTGGTCCCGCACCGTGTGAAGAAAAGGAAAAAAGTCGGGTCAAATCGCGGACAGATAAGTGTTATAAATACTCTTCTTTTAGAGATCTTTGTCGGTAGCTTAATTCTATATGCATTTAGTATAAATTTGTGTTACAAGAACCGTTTCTGCGTTTCAAAAACGCGGTAGACCTACGTTGTAATTTATTAATTTCCAAACGCTCGTTTTTTTGTTTTTTTGTTGTTTAACTAATTAAAAGCATGGCACCCCCAAGTACTTGCAGTCGCTGTGAAGGGAAATTTGCCGCTTACGCGTTTACAATGGCTAATAATAATGAACAGTTAGTTTGCAGGTGGTGCTCAAACTTGGAAGTGCTGAGGAACGAGTTAGAACGTGAGGAGGCCGAGTAAGCCTTGAAGAAAGGGTGATGCTCCTGACGGCAAAATTAGAATCCCTTGAGACTCCAGTTGCGACCCCTCCTGCCTCAGTTTCTATTAATAATATAAATAGTATTAATAGCCCTCTCTCTTCTCCTAGTTCCCAACCCTTCGTTCGAGTGCGTAATGGAGCCCGATTGAGAAAACCTAAGACATGTCTACCAGTAATAACAAACAATAAGTTTTCTGTTTCAGGTTTTGAAGATGATGATGATGAACCGGAAATACGACTCGTTGGCGATTCCATTGTTCGAGGACAGCTCGAGGAATTCTGTGGGAGAAACCGTCGTCGTAGGCGCCGTTACTGCTACCCTGGTGCAAGGGCGGAGGATATAACTAATAGTGTTGACCAATTTACAGATGGTACCTCCGAGGACACAACGTATGCTATTCATGTCGGTACTAATAACGTTTTAAATTCTAGATCGGAAGAACTGCTGGCTAGGTACAGGGACTTACTAGAGCGATTAAAGGAAAAAACTAATAAGATTGTTTTAACAGGTATACTTCCTCGAATTATCCATCGTAACGATTTCTACAGCAAGGAGACCTATATTAACAATAAACTCTTTGCCAAGAGGAAGGAGTGCATTTTGAGAATTTTTGGAACAGTTTCTACGGCAGGAGGGACTTGTTCCTCGGAGATGGACTTCATCTTAATGACGTAGGAGCTGCGCGTTTAGGAAGACTATTTCATAATACTGTCTTCTTTTCAGGCTGCCGTAACTCGAACGGTCCCAGCGTAAATTCCATAAATTTCCAGTGCGCTCGCGAAGTTGTCGCAATTACAAACATTGTCGCAATTACAAACAATTTGAAGGTTCTATCCTTAAATGCTCGTAGCCTACGAAATAAAATAAACGAATTTTTTTCTTTAATTGCTTGTAAAGACCATGATATAATTGCGATAAATGAATCGTGGCTTAGCACTGAAACTAGTGACTTTGTAGGGGAGTATCAACTTAAAGGTTATAGACTTTTTGTTAAAAACAGAATAGGTAGGCGAGGAGGCGGTGTTATGTTGTACATCAAAGATAATATAGCGAACATTATAGAAGTAAAGCACACAATTCCAGAACCGATAGATTCGACTATAGCAGAACTTAAATTGAACGATTTCAAACTTCTTGTTGCGGTTATATATAGGCCCCCTAATCAAACAGCTGATACGGACGAAGCGTTATATCGTGAACTAAAGCGAATAATCGGTAGTGAGCAGGCTTTAGTTATGGGTGACTTTAATTGCGCTAACGTAAATTACGATACAATGCAGGGAGACGCGGAAGGTAATCGTTTTAGTTAATTTTCTCGAGGATAGCTTTCTTATTCAAAAGGTTGGGGAACCTACGAGGTTGGACAGTATTTTAGATTTAGTAATAACTACGGATGATAGGCTAATTACTGATCTTCAAATAATAGAACCGTTGGGCAATAGCGATCACAATATGGTAGAGTTTGTCCTCTCAGTAAGTCACTCGAAACCAGCTAACTCGACGAAATTCCTAACTTCCAGCACGCAGACTTTAGTAAATTTCGAAATAATTGTCACACGTCAATTGGGAAAACGTGATGGGGACTCCAACGCAAAACTAATGTGGGAATCGTTCGAAACAGTATTTAGGACTATAAATGAGGAATGTGTACCGTAAAAATTAAGCGTGCGAAAGTAAACAAGCCCTTGTGGTTTACTTCTAGAGTAGGAGACATTATAAAGAGTAGAGATAGGGGCTTATAGGCTACATAAGTGCGATAAAGACAATTTGTGATTACGAAACAACTACATATCTCTAAGGCATGAAGCGAAAAGTGTAATAAAAAAGTCCAAGCGCGAATTTGAAATCTCCATAGCTCGTGACGAAGAAAACCCCAAGCGATTCTTTCAATACGTCAATAATAGAAATCCAGTAAAAAGTGTCTTGGGGCCTTTGAAAAATGTAAACGGAGATCTAGTTTCTGAAAAAAAGGAAATGGCTACCTTGCTAAATGAATTTTTTACGTCAGTTTTTACATAGAAGATGTAACAAATATCCCTACGGTCACGGACATAATACCGTTTGATAATGGTAATATTTGGATAATATAGTGGTTAGTGAAGGGGAGGTAACGCGCTATATTGATAAAATGAAGACGCGTAAATCACAGGGGCCGGATTCCATATATCCCATACAACTAAAAGAATTAAAACTAGCATTGTTGTGCCGCTAACAAAGATTTTTAATGAGTCTATCTGAGGGGTGCGTACCAGATAATTTCAAGTTAGCAAACGTAACACCTATCTTTAAGAAGGCGATAAAGGTGCGGCGGGAAATTATAGGCCAATCAGTTTAACGTCTGTTGTAGGTAAGCTACTGTTAACAATAATTAGGGATCGTATAGTCGAACACTTAGAAGTGCATAAGCTAGTTAGAAATACGCAGCACGGATTTAGGCGAAACAAATCTTGCTTAACTAATCTTTTTAGAATTTTTCCAAAGCGTGGTTGACGTTTACGGTAGACATCGGGCGGTTGATGTAGTGTATTTAGATTTTCAAAAAGCGTTTGACACAGTGACGCACAAGAGACTCATTGAAAAAACTAAGGCTCATGGAATCAGGGGTGTAGTAATAAATTGGCTAGAAGAGTGGTTGCGAGGCAGGAAACAGAGGGTGGTCGTTGATGGAGCGGAGTCGTCTTGGGCTAATGTAGCGAGTGGCGTTCCTCAGGGTTCTGTATTGAGTCCCTTGCTTTTTCTTATATATATTAACGATTTAGATATCGGCCTAGTCAGTACAGTTTCAAAGTTTGCGGATGACACGAAGCTGGGTGGTAGGGCGATTAATGACGAAGATAGAGGTAAAATTCAGGAAGATCTGAATAAAATCGTTGATTGGTCAGTCACATGGCAAATGAGATTTAACGTTGATAAGTGCAAAATTTTGCATATAGGTTCGCGTAACGGTAATTTTGCGTATAGTATGTCAGGGAAAGACTCAACAAGCGTAGAGCAGGAAAAAGATTTAGGAGTTATAGTCACTGGTGATTTAAAAGTAGCGAAACAAAGTACAGCAGCGGTCAATAAGGCG
>JAJOZX010007906.1:187500-195000 GCA_023014485.1 Bathynomus jamesi
TTCTTTTCTTTTAACCACTTCCAGCAACTCCCAGCAGGTCTGCCAAGGTCTAGACCAAATAGTCTTTATCCGGCTAAACACCTCGCACTACGAACTCCTGTGCCGTCGGCCAGTCCTTCGCTGCCGAACGTGCCTAAGAACGTGCACACCTCGTTGGTAGCCCACTACGACTCCTGTGCCGTCGGCCAATCCTTCGTTGCCGAACGTGCCCCAGGTAATCCGTTGCAGCTGGAAAATGGCCCGAGGATGACTGACGTGTCAGGAACAGGCGCACAAGGTGAGAAGAGGGTGGTAGTGTGTCATTTCTGTCGTAGATCTGGGCATGTGAAGAAAAATTGTTGGAGGCTGAATGGTTGGTGTTTCGCGTGTGGGAGTGACCAGCACATGGTGAGTGACTGTAATGTTAGGGGTGATTTTTATGGGAAAAGACCACAAGGCCAGGGAAAGAAACCTAAATGTTATTTGTGTGAGGAGGAAGGGCATGTCATATCTAGATGTCCTATGCTCGAGAATGCACGTGAGAATGTGAAAGGGAAAAAGTCGATCGACGGTAATAAGGGAAACTAATTAGCCCCGGCTCTGGTAATTACGAGTCGGGGCTGTTGATAGAGGCGCTGAAAGTGAGGATGCAGGCAATAAGATTTTAAATTTGAATCCCGAGGCTGCTGAATTTGTTTCAAGTGAGCAGATGGGTGAAAGGGGGCAGGTAAGGGAGCAAATATCTTTGCCGCAGGTAGTACGTCGGAAGTGTAAAGTAGAAGTAAAGTTGACAGTACGGTGGTGTTTGCTATGGGGATGACTAAAAGCAATAATCAAGAGCTTGAGGCACAAGACTTGATGGAATTGGTAGTTCATTTGAATGGAGTTGGGGTGGTGGCAATGATTGATTCGGGAGCACAAATGGGTGTGATGGATACTAACCTTGCCACGAGTTTACCTGAGTTGTGTATGGGAATGCAAGATAAGGCTGCATGGAGTTGGGGTGGAAAGTGAGGGTATATTAGTGACAAAGAAGGTTCGAGTGAATGTGATGATACATGGTGTGAATTATGGAGAGAGTGAATTTTTGGTAGTTAACAATTCTGGTCAACCAGTAATTCTTGGGATTGATTTCCTGGTTAAAAATAAAATTAAACTTAATGTGGGTAGAAGATGCTTTAAAAGGGCTAATGAAAATGATGAGCAAGAGGAGCTGTATGTGGGTGTGAATGTGAATAAATGTTTGAGAATGGTCTCTTATGTTCCAATTTGTATGGCTGAGAACGTGATACTGGAAGAGGATAAATGGATTAGAGTTAAAGTTAGGAGGCCTATAATAGTTTTAAACCACGGGAATGTTGTGGGAATGTGAAAGGGACGACGATGATGTGTTATTTGTCGATGGTGACTCTGTGAATCCGAAGTTTGATAAGTTATTGAGAGTTTGGCCTGGCTTGATTAACTGGGAAAGTGAAGAGAGTTTTATTTTAGTGAGAAAGTTGATACCTGGTAAATTAGGATTAAAAGAAAATGCAAGGATTACGACTGCGTATTCAATGGTTGATAATGCAAAGTTGGAAGAGCTCGATAAAGAATTTACTTACGCGGTGAACACGTTAGTACATGAAGCAGGTGGAATGAAGATTGTAAGGAATGGAATGAAGAATCCCTTCAGAGTAAAGTGTCTTTGTCTGATGTAATTAATGAGCAAGAGCGACAGGTCGTTTGGGGTGTGTTATGGAAACACAGGAATGTTTTTAGTAAAAGTGACTCGGATATTGGGCGCGCACGTATGACTCCATATAAGATTGTATTGAATGATTACACTCCGATATACCAGCGACCACGTAGATTTAATAGAGAAATGAATGAGGAGGTTGAAAAGCAGGTTAGAGAGTTATGTATGCGTGACATTGTGGAGCCCTGTGCTTCTGAATGGAGTTCTCCTATCGTGCCAGTTCGTAAAAAGGATGGGTCTATACGATTATGTGTAGATTATAGAAAACTGAACGTGGTTACTAAAGCAGATAGATTTCCTATGCCTAATTTGAGTGAAGCGGTGTTTGGGTTGCATGGTATGAAGTATTTCACTTCCATGGATTTGCTTCGCGGTTATTACCAGATGCCTGTAGAAGAGGAAAGTCGCGATTTCACTGCGTTTTCAACTGTAAGTGGTCAATATAGATTTAAAAGTTTGAGTTTTGGTCTAAAAACGGCACCAAGTGGGTTTCAAAGAGAAATGCAGAGAGTTTTGAATGGTTTGCCGTGGTCGCGGGTGGTAGTGTATATTGATGATATTTTGGTTATGTCCGAGTCCTTGAGTGAGCATATTGAGTTGTTGGACAAAGTATTAACGCGCTTGGAAGAAGCGGGAATGAAGGTCAAACCAAGTAAATGCCAATGGGTGAAGGAAGAAATTAAATTTTTGGGTCACATGGTAGGACGGAACGGTTTATCTAAATTGCCTGAGTATGTGGATAAAGTCACTAATTTTGAACGACCAAAAACGGTGAGTGACTTGCGTCGGTTTTTGGGATTGATTAATTTTCAAAGAAAATTCATTCAAAATTGCTCTGGTATCTCAGCACCGTTGTGTGAAATTACTGGTAGAAAGGGGAAAGAAGTGATTGAATGGACGGAGGAACGATTAAGTGCATTTGAGGAGTTAAAGGTACGTATGAGAGATGCTGTATCGTTAGCTTTCCCCGATTTTTCTGAAGGTGCGGAACGAATGGAATTATATGTCGATGCAAGTGGTGTGGGAATGGGTGCTAGTCTGTGTCAAAAGCAAGATGGGGTGGACAGGATAATAGCTTACGATTCACATGCATTTTCACCTGCCGAAAAACGGTATTCGACCATAGAACGTGAGTTAACTGCATTAAGGTGGGGTATAAAGGCATTTAGGCCATTTTTATTAGGTCGTAATTTTATCCTCTATACAGACCATCGTCCTTTGGTCTACCTGCATAGCATGAAGATGATTGATAGTCGTTTGGCAAGAACGTTAGAGGATATAAGTGAATATGATTTTGAGATTAGATATAAGGCAGGTCGTGAAAACATTGTGGCAGATGCGTTGTCTAGATGTTGTCAAGGAGTCATCGAGAATGAATGTATAATAAATGGGGATTTGGAAGGGCTGCCAGAAGGGTTGAGGATGATTAAGCGTGTTCAGGGAGGAGGCAACTCTTTGTATGAAAGTTTAAAAATAGTGTTGGATGAAAGGAGAATACCTAGTGTCCTGATAGTGTGCAGGGTTTAAGAGAGTTGTTGGCAGACACATTAAGTAGGAATTATAAGAAATATGGGTTCAGTAGACGTGGCAAGGTGAAGCATCTTCGGTCCCTTCGAATATGTGGAACACTGCCTGTGCTAGAAATGTTGTTGGTTGCTAGTGATTTGTTTGGGGTTGAATTTTCGGTACATCATGGTACATGTTGTACAGTTGCGTATGTGGGTCCCGATGTGAAAGAGAGATCAGATTTAGTGAGTGTGCATTTGCAGTGTTTGGCAGGTGTGCATTTTAATCCAGTTTTGAATGACGGAACGTTTGACTGTGAAAATGTTATTGAAGGAGTGGAATGGGATGATTGCAAATTGGAAGGACAGATCAGAGAAAATGGAGTACCGTTAGAAAGTAACAACGAGGAGGTGCAAATGAATTTGTTTATGAAAGAGAGCGAATCTAATAATAGGTATTGTTGCGGTCACGATGGGGCTTTTGTCGCTTGGACAAATATTCGTATTGACGGTTACACTTACTGTGCATTTTTGGATACTGGTTCAGCTGTTAGTTTGGTACGAGAATCTGTGTTTGAGGAGGCGAAAGTTCAGGAGTTTCGAATGAGACAGTTGGGTATAGATGTGAAACTGAAAGGAATTGGATCAGAATGTGTGCATTCGCGAATAGGTATAACGTTAGATATTATGTCTGACAAGCAGGTAGTGACAACACCATTGGTTGTGGTACCGGATAACTGTATTCCTGGTTGTTTTCTGTTAGGAATGAATTATTTGGTTAAGGCTAGTGTAGAGTTAGATTTTGGTGAAGGGTTATTAGTCTATGGGACTGTAGGGCAAGCAGTGGATATTTTTAATGTCACGGTTGGATTAGATGGTAGAAATGTTGAATCGGAAACTGAGGATATTCGATCAGATGTGGAGATAGGGGATGGTGATGTAGATTTGAGTTATAGTGACAGTGTGACGTTCAGTTTAGTTGAAAACATGTTAGCCAGGGATGTGGTTCTGAAGTTACAAAATAGATCTAATGTAATTAGTAGATTGAGAGAAAAGGTTGCAAAGGGTAGCACAATGGTGGAAGACCGTATGTTGGTAGAGTTTAGACGATATTTTAAAGACTTGGTAGTGAATAATAAAGTTTTGTTTAGAAAAATCAGTGAGAGTGAGTTTGCTGTAGTAATAGGCTTTAGGCAGTTAGTTCACGTAGTTGTTATGTTTCATAACCAGTTAGCCCACATTGGAAGAGATAAGTTATTGCATGTAGTTTCAAAGTATGTATGGCACCCTAAACTATATATGATAGTCAATGACGTGTGTAGAACGTGTGAAAGATGCCAGAAGATGAAGATTGGTCACCAAGTGGTATATCCCCCAATATGGAAGATAGAGGTAAAGTACCCTTTGAACTTGTAGCTGTAGATTTGTTAGCCTTGCCTAAGACACCGAGAGGTTATGTTGCATGCTTAGTTGCAGTTGACCATTGTAGTAAATGGGCAGTAATAAAACCATTGAGAGATAAGACTGCCAAATGTGTAACTAAAGCTTTTGAAGAGCATGTCTTACCCAGTTTTGTACGTATTCCTTCAAAGATTCTTTCCGATAATGGAAAAGAATTTAGGAGCGAGTGTTTTACTACTATGCTAGAAAAATTTGGAATTGGGCATGTGTATAGTAGTCCATATAAACCTGCTGCGAATGGTGCAATAGAGAGAGTGAATAGAACGTTAGCGGAATTCTTGAGGAATTTGTGTGAAAAGGGGTATGACTGGGATGTTTGGCTGCCTAGAGCAATCTTAGTCTACAATAACACGCTCCATGCGGAAATTGGAATGACTCCGGCTGAGAAAATACTGTGCGAAATTCATGAGAGAGGGAAAATGTTACCAGTTACACAAGAGGAACAAATGCAGTGGCGGGAAGGCCATCCTAATTGGGTACCGTATGGGAAGGGTGTGAAAGTAAAGAAAAAGATTGTAACAGTTGACAGATCATTGGAAAGAAAGATGGAAGGCAGGTATGAAGGTCCATTCACAGTGGTGGAAGTGTTGTCAAGGGGTATGGCTTATGTAATTGAGGGTCAAGGAAGACGAATGAATGTCCACTTTTCTCATTTAAAGTTGTGGGTGGATCCGCCTTTGTATCTTCGTGAATACTGGGAGCGACAGAAAGGTGTGTATGAGAGGTTAGAGCCTGAGCGGGGATGTTTTGAAGAAAAGGCATCCTTATGTTCATGGATCGAAAATGGATTCCGGTATTAAATTTGGGTAGGTATGATGGTGAACTTGCAGAATCCGAGGAGTTGCAGGTGAGAGGCAGTTAATTTCCACCAGAGTAAGACAGAATCCACCTCGTCGAATTCAGTGGAGTACGTGCAAAAAGTTGGCTGTTTGTAAGGTTAACCAGGTAAAGGTGGCTCATAAGTCAATTCAGACAGAATCCAGTACAAGAGAGGTGGCAGTTCAGGTTGAAGGAGGAAGTACAGTACTTCCATTTGATTTCGAGATGGGGGATTGGTTCGAGACGTTCCAGGAGGATTTCAGCGATTTTGGAGAGGACGAAGAAAGAAGCATAATAGACGAGAGGAGATGGAGTGAGGCTTTAGACTTGTGTAGTAGTAAAATAGAACATGCGAATAGTTTACCTCAAGTGAAAGAAGCGTACACGTTATGCTCCTCGGAACTAATTTTGAGTGAATCTGAGGATGGACATATAGAGAGGAAAGAGGTAAGAGAACAAAATACCGAAGTCGATATTAGTGAGGTAGCCATGAGATTAGGTATAACGTCTGGGGAGGAGAGTGGAAATTTTACTATTTTTTATAAAGGTTTATCAGATACGAATAAACAAGAAGGCGAGAGAGATGAGGATCTGAATCCTGATTTTAAACGGGTTACAAGATCAAAATTATTATTACAAGATTTACCATGGGTCCAGGAGCGTGTATTAGAATACGAAGTAAAACGAAAAACAAAATCTAAAATGCTAAAGGACGGCAATAAGTCAGCGTAGGATTTGAAAAGATACACGTTAAATAGTTTTTAAATTTTGTGGAAATATTTTTAAAGTTTTTATTAGTTTTCTTCTTAAGATTGGTTTCCAATCTTGAGAGGGGAGAAATGTAACAGTGTTGATAATTTTTCCATGTTTTGTAAATATTATTTTTTAATTTTTGTATTCTGTATTTTTTGTGGGGTTTTATTAACTATGTACAGTAACTCTTATGGAAATTTTGATATAGTTGCTCTGTGATATGTATAGTAAGTTGAAACGCAAGTGTTAAAGATATTTTATAACGTATTTTTGTTTTCATGTATTGCGTAATGGGTAAAAATTAATTATTGGGGTCAATGTGTAGGTGGTTGGTAAAAACCTTCTAGAAGTTTCGTGCAGAGCTTTACTCTGCTCTGGTGGAATCTTGGTATTGTTTGGTCTGCTGGCATAGAAAGCATTTATGGTCAGAGAATTGAGAGTTTTTGGATTTCTGTAAATCTTTAAGGAAAGTGGAGCATAATTTAAGGGTTGATTGCCAAGGTTACCACCAGAGCGGAGGAGTGAGGCGTCTCGGCCCAAGTTGTGGGTATCGGTGCTCTCCTTCTGTTGAGTCAAAGGTCAGGGTCTGGTTTCGTTGACTATATATATGGTCAAGTGTGTGGAGGCCTACCCCACACCCAGCGTTCGACATTACGGATCGGTCGTTTGTCATCCTCAGGCCATTTTCCCGCTGCAACGGATTACCTGGTGCACGTTCGGCAACGAAGGACTGGCCGACGGCACAGGAGTCGTAGTGGGCTACCAACGAGGTGTGCACGTTCTTAGGCACGTTCTGCAGCGAAGGACTGGCCGACGGCACAGGAGTTCGTAGTGCGAGGTGTTTAGCCGGATAAAGACTATTTGGTCTAGACCTTGGCAGACCTGCTGGGAGTTGTCTGGCGTGCGTTAAAAAGGAAAAGAAAACATTTATTTAGCCAGTGTTTGTACTATTATGCTCTCATTGAATTTATGAATTGTTGTAAATACGTGTATATATTTCACTAATTATAATTATAAGGTTTATTTTGAAAGCAGCCTGTTTATTGTTCCTTAGTTTTGCACCTGTTGTCTTCTGTTATTAAGGTAACCCATCCCGAGATACTGTTGCCGGGTTTTTGGTATAATTTGGTCAGAAATATTGTATGACAGCCTTAGTCACCCGGCACGGTAACAATATATATACATATATATGTATACATATATATATATATATATATATATATATATATATATATATATATATAT
>JAJOZX010007907.1:0-37500 GCA_023014485.1 Bathynomus jamesi
GCAACTGAACATCTTGACATACTTAAATATGTTTGCTCGCACATATTTACTTATCTTTCATTAATTTTTTTTATTATTGTTTTGCTATATAGGAATATAAATTAATTTATTATAATGGAAATAAGGAAGGGGATACGGTATTATGGTTTGTACGAGTTGATGAATTTGTCTTTCAGTTTTCTCTGCAAGGTTTTTAACATTGTAGATTCTATTGGATTCTGTAGAGCATAAGGATCTAGTCGCACATTTTGAGTGTAATTTGGTTTTGTTGATGTGTGTGTTTGATTGTCTTGTGTTAAATTGAGTTTGGGAAGCTAATATTATGGATAATTTGTGGTACAGTATTATGGACAATTTGTTACGTACATGAGGTAACTACAATCAAAGGGAAGACTGGGAGGAGCGAGTGTATTACTAAAACCTCCCCTGGTTTTCCCTTAATATGTATACTAAACTTGATGCAGACTACCCGATCCGTTTAGGCGTTTATAAACGAACAGACATCATCGTCATCCCGTACACCACACACACACACACACACACACACACACACACACAGAATTTTTAACTCGTGGAACATTTTCTCTGTACTTTTATTATATTTTCTTTTGTTTATAAATTTTCCTAACTATTATTTTTAGCATTACCACAAGTGGCTGCATAAGATATTGTCGTGCAATTAAATAAACATTAATGCGTATTGTAGGTGTAGTATACCGTAGTGATATATATATATATATATATATCTATATATATATCTATATATTATATATATTTATATATATCTATATATTATATATGGTTCTAAGGACTTGTTTTGGGAATGCTGCACTTAACTTCTGTAATTATGAATGAGACCTTGACTAATTTGCCACATAGATCTTGAGCGTGTTTTTTTGAATGAGAAATTTGAACGAGGATAATTCGAGAAGTTTGGCCGATTGCGCTCGCTGAAGAGGGACCGAATTTATACTTGGGTTTAGAGGGGAGGGGGCAACGATTTCTTTTTTGTAATGACTGTATAAGCCGGTTTTTTTATGTTTAACGGTAGTTTGTTGGTCATTTATTTTATTCTATCTATCTATAAATAAAAATACAAATAACAAATATCTCTTTTGCTCAGTCGCCTGTTATGATTGACTGACGCGTAAAGTGGGTGGAGCTAATTTTTCCCGCTCACTCGCCCGTTAGGGTCGGGTCTATCAAGATTAGCGGCGTTAAAGATCACTAAATGATCACAAGCCCTGCCGCGGCTTGTTCATTATAATTAATTAATGATTATAAATAAAAAGTTTACTAAATCACTAAATCATATGAAGTTCAAACTAAACTTTAACTTATAACCAAAGAATTACTATTAATATCCCCACATAAAATACAAATGGAGAACAAAGAATTTTTTCAGCTTAAATTAAAATATCTTTAATTCCCATAAAACGTACATTACACCATTTCTTTAGCATATATTATCATAAGGTAATCACGTAATGTTGGTTTCATATCGTATTTACATAAAGATTCCAGTATTCTAAGGCCCAATTTACCGAGAGCTGATTTTAATATTGAAAATTTGTTAGAGATAAGACGGTTGTTATTTTCAGAATGGTTATGGATGGAAGACTTGGTTGGTTTTCTTAGTAGTAGAAACGTTCCGCTCATTGACTCTACTTTTCAAGTGGCTGAATGTACTGCCGGTATACCTATGACGATTTTTGCGATCCCAATGCGGGACGGATCCATTGGTACACTAATATACTCGTATGATATCTCGATAACACTCCACAGGTCAACCAATATAGTCCAGGCAATCTAGAGCAAAAATACTTCAACCTGGGCAAAATTGCTTCAGAAGCTTTCTAAACTGTTTCCAGCTCAGAAACCATTGCAGAATAACATATCCAAAATCCGACAAAATTGGACCCCGGGAACACCCCCAAAAATGAAATTCAAAATGGCGGACTGGCAGTTTCCTACGAAATACAATAAATTTTAATTTCGCTTTGTAGAGAGAGTTATGACGTTTTTCTTGATCAGTAAAATGTTTTAAAACACATTTTCGTTTCTAAATTAACCTATATGACACTAAAAATTGTATTAGGCGGCTAGTATTAAACTATGACGTCACGTAATGTAAATAAAATATACTGTATGGAGTGTATGTGAGAATGGACATTGCTACATCTTTATAAACTTATATTATATACAACTCTTTAATTCCTACTACCCACTATCAAATCTGCGTATTTGTGCTTGTCATTTTCTTTAAAACTGTTATTATGTACTCCTTTTAAATACTGCAACACAGTTTATTAATTTGTGTTTTCTGTTTCAGACTGACTCGGTGTGCGTCCGCCTTCAAGAATGCAGACCCCTGAAGAATTGTGCGTGATTTGTAAGGAGAAATTGGACAGCGGACAGGAAGTGGTTCACATCTCGCAAAAAGGAGCAGATGGTATAAATGCATCCAGCCGCAGCCGTGGAAGCGATGTTGTTGCAACAGCTGGAATAAGTGTTCACGTTGTATGTAGGAAAAGGTTTACGGATAAAAAGACCATTGAAATAAAGAAGCGACAGACCGCAGCCGAGGCAATACCAAGGAAAAGTGCTCGTTTTCATGAATACGCATTTTCCAGTGCTACTCACTGTTTGTTTGTGATACCTTTGTGGACTTTTTTTCCAAACACAAACCAAAATCAGAGCATGTCAAAATAAGAACTACAGAGTTCTCCGAAACCATAAAAAGGTGCTGTGAAAGCCGCTGCGATGAATGGTCGTTTAATGTAAAAGGCCGTCTGGAGTATTATCTTCGTGATCTTCCTGCTGCAGATTGTGTCTACCATCACACCTGCAGCGTAAATTTTCGAAGTGGAAAAAACATTCCTCGCGCATACTCCTCCGACGATCATGATTCGAAGAAAGGGAGACCAACTAATGAAGAGCAACACCAAGCATTCCTTCAGACCTGTGCTTACCTGGAAGAGAATGATGATGAACAACTGTTGATTGGAGACCTAATTTCCAAAATGGAGGAATATCTTCAAGGAAGTCAGAGCTCTGTCTACGAACGCAGGCACATGAAGAGAAAGCTTTTAGAACGTTACGGAGACAAGATCATAATATCGGTGAAAGTGGGAAGGCAGATGTAGTAACACTACGAGAGACAGCTAATGAAATTCTTATAGATTATCACAAAAAGTCGAAAGAATGTGATATAGATATAGAGCTACAGAAGATTTACCTAGTAGAAGCTGCTGCAAAAATAATCAGAAGTGATATCAAGTCTGTCGACTCGCCTAGAAAAGATGTGTATCCATCTCCAAATGACATCACTGCAGAAAGTGCTCTTGATTACATTCCCAACAGTCTGAAATTGCTATTATCAAAAGCATTTGCGGGACAGGATGCTTCAAGAAAAATAGGTGCAATTGGGCAGAGCATTATGCAAGCAACCCGTCCTAGAGGATTACTATGTCCACTACAGATCGGTTTGTCGGTTCAGCTACACCACAACTTTAGGTCAAGGTACCTTATTGACGTTCTCCATCAGCTGGGTTACTGTTCGTCGTATGCAGAAGTAACAAGATTCGAAAGAAACGCGGCGCTGGCAAGTGGGTCTGGCTCTTTTACTGTTGATGAAAACACTGCAGTCCTTCTAGCAGCAGATAACGTCGATCATGATGTCTGCACTTTGGATGGGAAGAATACCTTTCATGGAATGGGTATGATTGCCGCAATAACTCCGAAGATCAAGATCCACCCTTCTATTCACAGGCGTAATGTTGGTGACAATGACATTAAGAAGATTGCAACCGTTGACATTAGGGAATATAGACACGCGAGAAGCATGTTGAGGGACATCTCATTCCGCGAACTTCCAGTACCCACTGCCACCATAAGTCGACTTAGTCTTCTCTGGCAGATATCTTCAGCAGAAAGATCAGGTCCAAGTTGGTCCTGAACAATGCAGGCAATTCACGGTGGATCAAGTGTCTCACATCCAGGTGTGGCGTCGATCACGTTCCTTCCCATCATAGATATATCGCCAACTGACATGACCTGCATATTTTCGACATTACTATATTTGAGCAAGAAAGCACGCGATCAAAAAGTCCCATGCATTATTACCTTTGATCAGCCTTTGTTCTGGAAAGCTTCCCAAATCATCAATGAACAGAGAGACCTGCAGGACATTGTTTTAATGCTGGGATCATTTCACACACTGATGAATCTTTTGGGAGCAGTCGGTACTCTTATGAATGGTTCAGGATTGTCTGAAGTACTTCAAGAAATATACGGACCAAATGCCGTGCAACACATGATGTCTGGAAAAGCTGTTTCAAGAGCGATACGTGGTCATATGATAGTAGATGCAGCTCTTAGTACCTTACTAGTCGCAGACGTTTTTCCCTCGTAATGAAGATGGAACTCCTCATGACCTCCATAAGGAAGCTTGTGACCTGCTCGACGATGTTATGACCGCCAAACAATCAGTTGAGGATGTGGAATCTTCGAATGCATTGTCTCAGATTGCTACCACTTTGGATGCGAAGAAAACTGACCTACAATCTACTTCGCAAACAAGTCAACTCTGGTTGGAATATCAGCGAATGATCAACATTGCACGTTCCTTGATAACAGCAGACAGAACCGGCTCGTGGGATTTGCACTTGCAAGCTATGCTGGAGACCATCCCCATAATTGCAGCAGCCGGACATCACAATTACCTGAAATCGATATACCTGTACCTGCAGAAAATGTTAAGTTTGCCTTCTGAAAATCCAGCCGTTAACAAAATGTTCCAGGAAGGTAAGTTTGTGGTAAGAAGAAGCGACAGATTATGGGCCGGACTCGGCACAGACCTGGTGATAGAACAAGTACTAATGCGTTCCCTGAAAAGCAGAGGCGGACTGACACGCGGAAGTGGATTTACAGACATCCAAAGGACAACGTGGCTCTTTCTATGCCTCTGTGTTCCACTTATAACTTAGCAATGCAGGAATACACCAGAGTTTTGTTGGAAAGTAGTGAACAGCACAAGGAAATGAGGGGAAGTAGACAAATCAGGGACAGTAATGACATGAAGAAAGTACTTGAACGTCTGGAATCCTTATCCCCATTCCATTCTACCTCGGGTCTCTGCAACATTGTAACAGGGCTAACTGCTGATCCTGGAGTTAACGTTCATCAATTGCATTCAATCGGTACGAACATTGTCGTAAAAATGATTGGGAAACAAGCCTTTACATATTCTGCCAAAAGATCTGACAAAGTGAAAACACTAGGATCTGCTTCTGCCGTTGTGATCACTGATGCTTCAGATATAGAAGTAGATCCTGCACTACTGTTTCAGAGAATGATGACTGTTGCCACTGGCGGAGACATGAATCTTGAAGATGTCATGTGTTAGGAACTGTGTGCATATCCTCCTGCATTGTTCGAATCACGAAGTATCTTGAGGAAACCCGATAAGTCTCAGCTAGCTCATGCAATAATCAAATACACTGACACTTTACCCATGGAAGAAGTTCAAGAAATTCAGTGCACAGACCAGTACGTATTGGATGGTGGATCTCTACTACATCGTGTTTCCTGGCGTCAAGATGAAACATATGACAGCATCGCCAACTCATATGCCGATTTCACTCTGAAAACATATGGAAAAGCAATCTTTGTTTTTGATGGCTACAGCAGCTCTCCTACGATCAAGGACATGACCCACAGAAGACGCAGCACCAAGACAAGCAGAAATGTGAATCTCAGTCCAAGAATGAAGTTTGTTGGCCAGAAGGAACACTTCTTGGCTAATGAAAACAACAAGCAAGCATTTATTTCCCTCGTAGGTGAGATGTTGAAGAAGCACGGGTGTACTGTTCACAACGCAGATGGGGATGCTGATGTGGACATCGTTCGTGCAGCAGTTTCCTCATCAGAAAATGCAACTACAACAGTAATAGGGGAAGACACCGACTTGCTGATTCTCCTTCTGTACCATGCCAAGGACAGTGGTTTCAAGTTGTACTATCGCAGCGATATAAGACGGGACCATCTCCTAATCCTGTGTATGATATTCTCAGCATTCAATCATTGTTAGGCAATGACATCTGCAAGTATCTCCTGTTTGTGCATGCTTTCACGGGCTGTGATAGCACATCCAGAATTTTTTCGATCGGTAAAGCCAAAGCATTCGACACACTGATGAAGGTGGCTGAACTCCGTTCAGTTGCAAATACATTCTGTTCTGAGTTTGCCAACACTCTGACATTGAAGCCGCTGGAAGAAAGGCAATGCTTCTGTTGTATGGCTGCAAAACACTTGAATCCACTAACGCACTACGTCATCGAATGTTAGTTGAAAAGGTAGCTACAGCTAAATCTTTTGTTACACCCGAACGTTTGCCACCTACCGATGCGTCCACAAAGTACCACAGCTTTCGCACATACTTTCAAATACTAATCTGGAAGTCTACAGAAGAAACGATCGATGCAGAACAGTGGGGTTGGTATGTAAAGAATAATTCCTACTACCCTACAGCCTGCGACAAGCCACCAGCTCCAAATTATCTACTCAACATGATCCGCTGCTCCTGCAAGACGAAATGTGCTACTTCAAGATGTGGATGCAAGCGTAATGGAATGCCCTGTTCAGCCGCTTGTGGCGAGTGCCAAATCAGTGGTTGCGATAACAACCCAAGTACCGGTAATCTATCCGATGATAGTGATGAAGAGGATTAATTTCTGTATGTTTGTGACCAGGTATCACTTCTTCTGTAATGAACATAACTTGAAACTGGGAAAAAAATAATTGTTGTATTATTGATTATAAAAATCTGTAAAAAGCTATATAACATTATATTTGCGTAATAACTGGTTGTGTTGTATATTGTTGAATTATTTAAAACATTACAACTGAAAGAAAAAGCATCAAATGTATCTCTATAAATAAAAGCGTAAATTATATATATTTTTTTTTCGTAGGAAACATCCAGTCCGCCATTTTGAATTTCATTTTTGGGGGTGTTCCCGGGGTCCAATTTTGTCGGATTTTGGATATGTTATTTGGCAATGGTTCCTGAGCTGGAAACAGTTTAGAAAGGTTCTGAAGCAATTTTGCCCAGGTCTAACTACAAATTTTGCAGCACTCTATTGGCATTTTACTTTATCTTTCAAAGATATATAACGGACAAATAATTGTACTACCAAAAAGTAATTTTATATAGTTTACTTACCTAATTTATTGAAAAACATTTTATTTAATTGTACTTGGCACTGGAATGTATTTTCTGGAATGTATTGCAGAACATCAGGTTGAAAGACATTCGTTAAAATTGCCTCTGTTTTAGTACGAGCGCAAGAAAATGTCTTATTGAAGCATCTTTTGATTAGTTTTGAAGTGCAGTCTGTAGATTGAAAAGATAGGTTGTGTTTGATTGAATGGTAAGTCCATGTTCCTTCAGCTACTGCTACACTTTTTTTCTCTTCATGAAAATCTTTACTCTGTAAAAACGTTGTCAAAGGCCTACTTGATGAAGCGCAGGCATCAGCTTGTTTATGCTTAGTAGAGTTTAAATGACGTTTAATGTCACATTTCCCACCACTTGCAATTGAAAAAGTAGATGAACATTTAATACATTTCACCATGCTCTCACTCTTTGCTTTTTTAATAAAAGGATATTCTTTTTCTAAATCTTCATTGAAAGTGCACTTTCTTTTTGAAGTCATTTTTAAAATGTATGGGTACTCTGACAATTAAATAACACGTCAACACCATTATAATTCAAAATTTTAAATAACGAGCGTCGGCCGTCGAGGTCTGTCGTACTGGAGGTTTCAAAAACGTTTTAAAACGTTTATGAGGGGATGCGCGGATGCCAGATCTACGATAATGAATACAAATTACATTTCATTTGTATGAAAATTGCATAAATACAAGAATGCGGGACATTGCATTGTCCCGCATTAGTCAATGTTTTTTGCGGGACAGAAACTCTAAATGAGGTAGTGGCAGCCTTTCTTTATATTTAAATAAGGAGTTTATACTAAAACTGTTGGTAAAAACAAATTTTAAATGAATTTTAAAGTAAAATTTGGACAACAAAAACTTTAAATCTTCCTGTCTTTTATTTCGAGCCATAATAAGGGTCTGAAATATATTTAGTATCCTTTCTTGGCTATTGAAATAGGCAGCTGTGGTCTGTATATACTATTTAAGTATTGAGAAATATAGTTTTGCACCAAATACTTAGGGTGGGAATTGTTGGGGAAATATTCAGGTAGCTTAATTCAAGGAGGAGTGATTGGTAACTGGAACGGATTTTAAATGCTTTGTCTGTTAGTGTTTTTATTACAGGTACCTTAAAAATGAAGGCCCTACCTTTCTAATCAAGCGGTAGTAGATTCGATTTCTGGTGGAGGTAAGTTTGCATATTTGTAAAGAAGTCGGTTTTTCTTGTATGGCCTACTTATTTTAGGTTAGGTTACCTCAGGTTAAGCTAAACTAGCGTTACCAACCTAAAAAAATTAGTGTGTGTGAGTAAAGTCTGAGGAAGCATAAGAGACGACTTACTTCTGATTTTTTTTAATTCGAAAAAATAATCAATATATACGCTAAAAAAGCGCTTTCTCCAAACTTTCCCATATAACTCTTCCCCTTCGTCCCCCACTTGTTTAACACAAGCGAAAGTGATTAAATATTTGAAAATATAGGATATATATAATGTGTTCGACCTACTAGGTTATATATATATATATATATATATATATATATATATATATATATATATATATATTATAAAATTAAAATTCGCGCTAACTAATTCAAACACTGACATGCAAAGCAAATGTTTGTTTTAGCAAAATAAAAGTTATTTACAGAAATTTTCGACTGAATTCAGTTTTTTGTGTTTGTTTAATTCAAGCTCACTTTGTTAAGTAAAAAAGTAAATGGTAGAACACGGGCAGTAAAAGAGGAAGAGAGAGAGAGAGAGAGAGAGAGGAAGAGGAAGAAAAGAAGAAGAAGAAGAAGAAGTACCTCAAAAGGCCTTGCGGCCCATACCGAGGAGGTACCAATGTGAACGGGTGCCAGGGAAAATTTTTTACACACTCAAATAGTGTGCAAGATTTGGTCTAACCTTTTCTTGAACTGATCCACAGAGGAACTGTTCACAACTTCTGAAGGTAACCTGTTCCACGTGTCACAGATCTTATACGCAAAGTAATTCCCACACACACTAGTCCAAAACCGTTTCAAATCCAACTTCCAACCATTTTTGCGAGTTGGGTTATTATTTAAACTAAACATGCTTCTAAAATCGACATCGTTGAACCCGCGTAAGAGCTTGAAAACCTCGATCAGTTGACCGCGCAGCCTCCGAGTTTCAAGCGAAAACAAGTTCAGGGCGCGTAACCGTCGATTGTAGCCCATATGCCTAACGGAAGGAATTAACTTTGTGGCCCTCGCCTGCACTCGCTCCAGCCTCTCAATATCTTTCCTGAGGGTGGGCGACCAGAACTGCACAGCATACTCCAGGTGCGGCCGAACCAGGGAATTGTACAGAGAGAGCACAATCTCCTTGTTCCGAAACTGAAATTGCCTCCTGATATAACCCAATAGTTTCTGGGCTTTCTTTTCCACCTCTACGCACTGTTTCGTAAACTTAAGGTCGCTGCTAATTAGCACACCCAAGTCCTTTTCTAAATCAGTCACCTCGATATGACTCCCCAACATCGAGTAGTCCGACTTGGGATTGGCATAGCCAATGTGCATCACTTTGCATTTACCCAAGTTAAACGGCATTCGCCATTTTTCGGACCACTCTCCTATCCTACCTAGGTCCGCACGCAGTTGCTCGATCGCTTCGGGCGTCCCGACATTGGCCCCAAGCTTGGTGTCATCAGCGAATTTGGCGATCCGACTGACGATGCCACCGTCGATATCATTTATGTAAATGATAAACAACAGTGGCCCCAAAACGGAACCCTGAGGAACCCCACTAGTGACCGAGGCCCAACCCGAACTAGCCCCTTTAATTACAACTCTCTGTCGCCTATTCCTCAGCCAATTTTCAATCCACCTACCTATTTCCCCACCGATACCCAGCGCGCGCACTTTCGCCATTAGCCGGCGGTGAGGTACCTATCAAAGGCTTTCTGAAAGTCGAGATAAAGTATATCAATCGCCCTACTCTTATCATACTCACTCAACATGACGTGGAAAAACTCGAGCAAGTTGGTGAGACACGACCTATGCCGTCTAAACCCATGTTGGGAGTCCCCAAGCAGCTTGTAGGAATCCAAATGGTCAACGATCCTATCCGCTATTATCCCCTCTAATAATTTACCTACAACTGAAGTGAGACTAATGGGACGATAGTTCCCTGGACTTTCGTGATCCCCTTTCTTAAAGATAGGGGTCACGTTGGCTTCCCTCCAGTCACCAGGCACCTGGCCCGTCTCCAACGATTTGTTGAAGACTGTAGCCGGGTGGGGAGCCACCTGGTCGCGCACTTCTCGCAACACTCTGGGAAGAAACTGGTCTGGCCCAGGAGCCTTAAACGCGCTCAGTTTGTCTATTCTATCGGCAACGACTGTCGCGGTACATCGAACACTATCCAGGCCAGCACCTTCGTGCCTGACGCCTGGCTCGGGGATGACGCGGATATCCTCCCTGGTGAACACTCCCGCAAAGTACTCATTAAGCACATGAGAGAGAGAGAGAGATTGAGAGTTACAAGGACTAGAGGAAGCCTCAGAGACCTTCCGGTCCACTCTGGGAGGTTCCTGTTATTAAACAAGGTCATTGTTCTTTCATCTATTCTAGCAGTAGTAGAAAACTGGATAGAAAAGTATAAGACACTCTCCCCACCCTCCGCTTCCTCCCTGTCAGAGGCAGGTACGGAAAAAGGTTGAAGAAAATACTTTGACCCTGGAAAGTATGTAAAATAGCTCTATAATTACGCATGCATACATAGAAACCGCGCAGACGAACTCCTGCAGTGTTACATTATGTTTTAGACTTAAACCATGAGAGTATTCAATACTTTGTCCAGCCTATTTTTAAACACATTTACACTGCACCACCAAACAAGACGGTATTACGCTAGGAGAAAAAGCTGTTTGAAACTGGCTCCATCAACGACAGACTACGGTCGGGAAGACCAACAGGCAACAACACGAGCAGAACAATGTGAAGGTGTGATTGCATCAGTGGCTCGTTCACCGAAAAATCACTTCGGAAACGATCACAAGAACTTGCAGTCCCCATGTCCACAATGAGAGCTCACATGACAAAAGATCTCGGCATGAAACCATCCCGTCATTTGTTAATGAATTAAGCTATACAGACATACAGAAACAATATGAAGCCTGTAATTAGTAACTGTATTTACTGTAATTAAAATAATTGTTGCTGGGGGACTTGTTTCTTAAATTACACCTACCATATATAAATAAAATTAATCACACCAAAATAAAATTAGTACTGTATTACAATATGTACATTTTGTAGGAGGTGACGGGACTTTTCGAACACCGTGTGTGTGTGTGTGTATATATATATATATATATAAGAATTTGACCCTTTTGTTTTCATGGTTGGGCGTTAGCGAAATTGGTAAAATGAAACAATACTCTCTTGATAATAACAACTTGTATTCGTGGGATCACGCACACTTTTTCGACGTGTTGCAGGGTAATGCGTTATATTTATACGTTCAGAACGAACGAAGGTAAATATGTAATTGGATTAAAATCGTTTTTATTGAGTCTCTGATGTTCCAGAACCATTTTCCAGTCTCATTTGAGTAGCAGTAATGTCGCAGTTACGTTCCGCTGTATTACTGTTATACCAAAAGAAAGGTTTGTTACGTTATAATATTAACATTCTATTGAAGCACGCATTTAAACGTCATTAGGGGTCATTCCACGATGACACTCCGTGTTGCGACCATCATGCCAATTTACAGGCCTATATATAAAAATTGAAAGAATATTTTCTGAAAAAAATGGCGCCAAAATGCCTCATACCACTTTTGCCCTACCTCCCATACTTAGGCTACTCTTTCAGTTGAATGTTTACGAAACGATTTCTCCAAATGTTGCCAACGTCACCGTAGAGTAACCCAGTATGTTTATATAATATTAGCGTGGAATAAAATGTGTATGGACGACGTAGTATTTCTGCTATATATATACAGGGTGTCCCATAAGTCCGGCATCATAGGAAAAAAAAAAAAAAAAGGCAAAACAAAAGCTTTTATTTATAGAACGTGCTCACTATGTCCACCATTGTTTTCAGTACACAAATTCAGACGTGATACCCAGTCAGCAAGCACACGGTGAATGATGTCAGGAGTAATGGTGTTACATGCCCCAATAATGGGCTGCCGCAAATGTTCAACACTCCTAATTTTCTCTGCGTATACCAGCGCTTTCAAGTGGCCCCAGAGATAAGAATCTAGTGGCGTGAGATCCGGGCTTCTAGCTGGCCATTCCACAGGCCTTCGACGTCCTATCCAATGACCAGGGAATTGTTGGTACGGGTATTCCCTTACTTGGGTGCTGTAATGTGCAGGAGCGCCGTCCTGCTGGAACCATGCTGGGAAATTTCCTTCTTCGTTCAAGACACTGGGAAATGCTTCTTCCTTGAGCATACGTAGGTAGGTGCCTCCAGTGACATGTTCATCGAAAAAGAGGGGGCCTATGATGCGATGCTTCCAAATGCCACACCATACCATCACCCGAGATGCACCTTGTTCCTTTGAAGAGGTATACCAGTGAGGGTTGTTTTGAGACCAGTAGCGGGTGTTCTGTCGATTTACCTCACCATTTCCATAAAAAACAGCCTCGTCACTGAACAGAATGGTGGACGGGAAATTAGCATCCCGAGCATAATTATGGTTTGTAGAAATAGAAAAATATGAATTTCTACTATGATGCCGGACTTATGGGACACCTTGTATATATATATATATATATATATATATATAATATATATATATAATATATATATATATACACACACACAGGGTGATTACAAATGACCTCCCCATTTTAAACATTTATTATGAAAAAACTAACAAAGTTACAGCGAAAAGCAAGATATACAAATAAAAAAGAACAAAAAGTTTTATTTACAAGTTATTGAAGTTCAATATGAGCTCCTTTTGTGTGTGTGCAGACATGAAAGCGGTATTCTGTTTCCCTCCATACATTTTGTAACATATCGTAATAAACTTTTCTAACAGTCTCATGTATCCTTTCCTTCAAATCTTCCAAAGCTCCAATGGTGGAACAAAAACTTAATTTTTTCACATAACCCGAGAGGAAGCAGTCAAGGGGGGTTAGATCGGACGAACGAGCCTGCCAAGGAATGGGCCCCCATACCCGATTCAACGAACAGGCAAATTGCTCATTCAGGAATGTTGTAACCTCAAAAGGAGCTCATATTGAACTTCAATAGATTGTAAATAAAACTTTCTATATATCTTGCTTTTCGCTGTAGCTTTGTTAGTTTTTTCATAATAAATGTTTAAAATCGGGAAGATTATTTGTAATCACCCGCTGTATGTATATATATATATATATGCTTTTCATTATTTAGAATTCATCATTCATTTGAAATGCATTCCAAAAAGCATTCCAGAAAGCTTTGACATGCAAATATTAACACACTCATAAACGTCAGTTCCGGGGCATTAATGCCCGCTTGGTTGCTTTTATTTTCCTACATTCATGACTTTTGGCACTCCTCCACCTACGGCTTTATTTACCTTCCATTATTTTTCATTTCTACTATGATTCCCCACAATCTAAATTTGGTCATTTCGGACTACTTTCAGCAATGCGTGTGTCAGTTTCGTCTAACTGTACTCTTGACACCAAAGGTACATTTATTACATTTCTGTATAATTATACAGGGTGTCCCATAAGTCCGGTCTCATAGGAAAATTTATTTTAAATTAAATTTGCAAAAGTAATACATAAGAACTAAAACAAATGTTCAAATTGATGTCTTGTTTTGGGGTCTTTTTTTTTTGTTGCAGGGAGAATAACACGCAATGGCTAATAAAGGAGTGAGTTATACTCGTGAGGAAAAGCCCTCCGCCTTTTTCTCAGGAGTGTCACTCGTTTCCATATTATGTTATTACAAAAAAAAAAAAGGGTCCCAAAACAAGACATCAATTTGAACATTCATGTCAGTTGTAATACATTACTTTTGTAAATTTAATTTAAAATAAATTTTCCTAAGAGACCGGACTTATGGAACACCCTGTATAATGCATATTTTACTTAAAGTAGTCCTGCATGACCACATTCAGAGTGTGTACATATGCGATTTTATCATTGATTTTATCCTTATTTTAATCTTCACATTTACGTACAGTTTTTGTCTGTCATATTTTATATGCTCGTAATGTATTCTCAAACCAAACAAACATTCATCACATTCTCTATACACTCTTTTGGGCCTGCGTAATATGGGACACCCTGTATATATATATATATATATATATATATATATAATCTTCAACAAACAAAATGCCCTAAATTTGCATTACATTCAAACAATGGAGGGAGTAAAAGTCTTTCTAGAAATACCATTGCAATTGGCACTGGATGACCTTTCCACGAACGCTTGACGACCTCATTAAAATTTAGCAAAGACCTTTTCTGCTGCTAGTTTATCAAAAGAAATGAGTCACTTTCTTGCCTAAAGACTCCGCATTATGACAACGCGTACATACCGGAAGAGTCACTTTGCGAAAGCTGCGCTATTAAAAGGGCGTTGCTTAATTGTTGTATCATCTGTTTTACAGCGCGTAAGTAAGAGTTAAATTATGAGAATTATTTAAATTTATTTTTGTTTAGTTTAGGTAAGAAATGAGGTGTTTTTTTTGCGTGGTTTTAATTATTGTTTGTTTAATTAATAAATAATATTTTTGATTTGGAAGTTTTAGATTTAAAAATTTGGTTTGGAGTTGAGAACTTGAGCTCGTTCCAGTTCTAAGTGCTGACGATGATGATGATAAAACTAGTAGTAGTAGTAGTAGTAGTAGTAGTAGTAAACCAAAAAACACATACAAACATAGGAAATTTTTCTTTTTGATCTTCGATTTTGAACCGTTTGGTTTCGTCAAATATAAAAATGAGTGAAAATATCTAGTATTTGAAGAAACCATTTTAATCTTAGATTACACACACACACACACACAATATATATGTATATATATATATATATATATATATATATATATATATATATATATATATAATGAAAATAACCACGAAGGAAAAAGGAAACGCGAAATAGTGCTCTTTTTCCTCCGTAATTATTCTCATAAATTTATTCACGTGTTACTTTCATATACGAAATGCATACAGTAACCATTAGTGGGAAGTTTATATATATACACACACACACACACACACACACATATATATATATACATATGACCCTCGTTTTACACAGTCTTACATTACATGGGTTCGTTTTAACAAGGTTGAAAATTTGCTGCCCAAAATTCTATATAACACGATAAGATTCGATACAACACTGTTCACGCCGAAAGAAAATCCCCGGCTGCGACGAAAACGCATCTCGCGGCGTGAATGTTTTGTCCATAAAGTTTTGTCGTGGGGAGATGCGCCTCAGTTACCTCGTGGTATCGTGGTTCTCTATTGTCCTCCATCGGAGAAAGGTCGGACGATGAGATGGTGGAGGAATCTTCAACACCATCCCCAAAACAAATGATCGGGTGTATACCTAGGCACATCTCGCATTGAGGATATACAATTTTGACGACGACTTTGAACGACTTGGAGTGTAAGTACACTTTATCCATAAGAAGTTAACGCGGGTTCTCCTGAAGCAGGGTTCTCTCAGGACGTAACCCCCGCGTTTTCTGCTAACAATAGTCACACTATAACTCCTAAGTTAAGGAAGATAGAGAAAACATTGTTGAGAGAAGAAGATTGGCAAACTTCCATAGATTAAAAATGATAAGAGTACTTTTTTCCATGAAACTGTTTTTTTTGGGCAAAAAATGCATAAAACCAGTTGTTGTTTTTTAATAAGTGCCAATATCACCCCTTGAGCCAAAATCACCTCATATTACGGTATGTACACTCATTGTACAGTATATAATCATAAAATTATCTCTCTAATGGCATTACGGTTCATTTTCGGGTTTGATAACAACCATAGTCAAAATATTCTATAAAGGATTTCGGATTGATTGAAATTAGAACTTTAAGCTAGAGTATCCGTACGATTCTGGGGATATTATGCGCCTCATACCATTTTTGGATTCCTCAAACACGAAGGGAACGCGCTGTGTTATCATCTTGGAAGAATAAGCGCTGGTTAAAAATATAGAAGAAAATATATATTCTACCTCCTTTAGAACCCTCAGAACAATGGATAGCGTATCAGTTCCCAAAACACTTGTACCATTCGTTTCAATAGAAAGAGGTACACTGGGCAGTAAAGTAGATGTGCCCAGTATATCCCGACTATTGGAACCTATGGTACCTTTGGCATACAGTGCCACTAATATGAAATTAGTGGTACCAGCTGTACAGATACGCGTGTACCCAAACCATTATATACACACTTGTTACACGCTAAATAGTTTGGTGAAACTCGTATACCGAGTTGAATGACCTGTCGTCCAAATGAATGTCACGTTTGAAATATGTTACGTATATGTTTCTCTGATATATGTCCGTTTTCTCATTGTATCAGTTGCTGGAAGACACTAGCACCGGACCTCCAATTTTGGGTGTTGATTCGTCGTTACTCAAAAGAAAATGATTTCCACACATTATTGTCCAGTTCTTCGTAGCTACGAAATCTACTTTATTTCTACAGTAGATCATCATTAAAGTAAACAATTGGCTTTAATCTTAAAAGATTTTCCTTTTCTGACCACTTATTTCTTCAGTAATTTTCTTCACACCATGCGGATACCAATTTCCTTTTCACTTTTCGAAGGAGTTCATGCGATGCTAATTCGTATCTGACGTAAAAGAATGTCTTAGAAAATTTTTTTAAAGATAAATTTTGTCTAAAAAAAAGAAAAAAAAAAAGAAAAATCCACTTCGTCAATCATTTTATGGTAGAAAAAATCTTGAACGCTATTTAAAAATTTTCCTCGAAGAAATTTCAAATAGATTTAAGCTACACTATCGTTACCGTTATCAAGAGCAAAATAGAAGTCATTCTGTGTGGGAAGTGATAGGGAAAAAGAACCAAAGAGCGAAGGCAGCGGAAGCTACAAGTAAATACAGGTGAGCAAAAACAATCAAATGAAATACTTTGGCGTGTAGATGGCGTTATAATTACATTTGATCTCTGTTCGTTTCTTTAACTTTTGTTCGTTTTGTGAGTGACTTTTTCGTACCACTTTTTCTTTTGAATCTCGAAAAAAAAATCCTGTTTTGCAGCGATTATCAAACAATTAATTATCGTAATTGGTCCTGTCACTTTATCGCGATTAATTATTAATTGAAGGGAAAGTTTGTTCAGAGATGCTGCATTCTACTTTGTTGTATCTCTCTCTCTCTCGTAGCACATATATATATATATGCTACAACTCAGAATGGTACCCTGAGGAACTTTTATGTTACATACAAACCGTGCATGGAACAAGGAACTCTTCTGGGAAAATTAAATCCGCTATAGTCCGAATAAGTAATAGTAAATGACAAATACTACAGTTTTTCTTCATGATGGAAGCCCAATGTGGGCAACGGTTCACTAGCAAAGAGGCCCCAAAATATAGCTTCCCTCACCAGCTATCTGGTGACCCTAGACCCTGTCCCAAAGCTGGGTTCTATCTGCTTACATGATAGCTGGTGAGGGAAGCTATATTTTTGGGCCTTTTTGCCAGTGACCCATTGTCCAAGTTGGGCTTCCATCATGAAAAAGAAAAACTACAGTATTTGTCATTTACCATTAATTATTCGGACTGTAGTTGGATTTAATTTTCCCAAAAGAGTTCCTTGTTCCATGCACGGTCTGTGTGTAACATATGTGATATATATATACGGAGAAAAGTAAACCATGCATCCCCTAGGAGGGTTCGTCCTCATGTCGCGAGACAACGTCCTGAGTCCGACATCTTACCACTAAGTCATCCAGGAAGCGAAAAAACCTCCTTTCAAGTTTAACTTTTGAGCGGAACTCATTTTATCCTGAGCTCTTTACAAATGCACTGGTTAACCCTTCAGTGAATTCTATGATAGAAATCCATAAGAACCGAGGTTGATTTTGCCTTGCGATGCGAGGACAAACTCACTCTAGGGCTGCGTGCTTTACTTCAGTCTTCGTGTTAAAATTAACCTGGGTTGTCACAATTTTCTACTTTATATATATATATATATATATATATATATATATATATATATATATATATATATATATATATATATATACATACATACAGAGCCGGCCCTAACAAGTGCGGGGCCCTAGGCATTTTGATAATACGGGGCCCCACTCCAGAAAAGATTTTAGTTCATAGTAAAAAGGCAAAAAAATAATCTGAAGTGCTATACATTTATTGTAGACATCTGTCTAATAATATCAAGAATAACAAAAAAATGTTTTCATTTAGCATACTAAAAAAATACCATACTTTATAAATTTATAATATATTTTAAAGACTAATTTTTCTAACCTTCCTTTCTAAAAATTCCATTAAAAGGGGTTCAAAATTTAAACCCTTGCTTCTTCATGTTCAATTGACAATATTCCAAGGTTATTTAGCCTATCTTGGCCCATATTAGACCTTAAGCAGTTTTAATTAATTTTAATTTTGAGAAGCTTCTTTCTCCTGATGCTACCGTCACAGGAATTGTTAAAAATATTCTTAGAGCAATGGTTTTATATTTCATTAAAACTGTCCTTAATTTTCCCCTTTCCTCTGACAGCCGGCGTGAGTCGGGGAATCTGGTGGAAGCGAAATATATAAAAAATTTATTTTCCCAGCCCCGCTGGCAGCGCGGGGCCCTAGGCGGCTGCCTAGCTCGCCTTGCCCTAAGGCCGGCCCTATATATATATATATATATATATATATATATATATATATATATATATATATATATATAGTGAGGAATAGTAGGACGAGAGATGGTACATGTTTAGTGAAAGAGGTTTCGAAAAAATGTAATTTCCATCATCAGTGCTAATTCCGAAACGTCTGTCAGTGAACAATGAACATGTACCATCTCCTCGTCCCCCTATTCCCCACTGAGTTGCGATTCCTTAAGAACAAACCCTTCAGTGAAATATATATATATATATTCTATATATATATATATATATATGAATAAAACCACTATATATTTTTCATATATATATATATATATATATATATAGGGTGAACCAAATGTAGGTGGACAGTAAATGATAACGTTTATTTTGAGAATACATATTTAATTTTTTTGTATACTATAATACAAAATAAAATTTAAATAAATTTAGTTATAATATTTAATATAATAAAACACAAACACCATAGTTATAATGAACACCATAGTTATAATATAATATAACACAAACCGTATTCAACCTACTGTCCACCTACTTTTGGTTCACCGTGTATATATATATATAGTTGAGTTTTATCGTCTTCTTCATCTGGCTGTCTTCACAAGTGTGGGAAGAATTGTAGTAGCGATGGTTTGACAAAAGAGAAATAAGGTAAATTATAATAAACAAACGAGAATTCGATCCGTTATTGACTTCATGTTTATTAATTAATACATTCTATTTGTTCCCTGATACTCGTTTCATTGTATATGAGGAGCCAGGCACTATTTCGCTTGTGGCACTCTTCTGTGTAATCCAGTCTGTATAAGTATAGGGAAATGACAATGCGGTTTTGGGAATGCTTTAGGTTATACCGTATCGGGTGTGTATATATATATATATATATATATATATATATATATATATATATAAAGCTTTCAAATTTAGTATTGTATAGAGTTAGAGACTATTATTAAAACTGCAAGGAATGATTTAACCTTTCGCTTTTCATCTAAGTTTAGTTATGTTTCCTTTCTAAATAATTAAATTTTTATTCCTTTTACAATTTTTGTCATCAAAATTTAAAAAATATATTTTTATTTCTTTTAAAACGAGTAAATTTAAAATTTTTAAATATCTATCAATGATTATTGCAAAGACGTTGTGTTGCCTCTGTTCCAAATCTACTTTGCGCTATATCGAGTTGCACTTTGGTTTCTATGGCAACGTCCTACAGTTCAACCCCGATATAACGTCTACGAGGATGGCAGCCTCGTAAACAAATATATATACTGTATATTATAAACAACGTCATAGTGCCATCTACGCACAATTTCATTCTATAATTAATAGTTTTTGAAAATAATACGAGTTTTGCTTCAATTAGCCGAGTTCTATTTCAAAGTTTTTATCTTTTATTTGTGGAACTCGTTTGAAAGTGGGTTCTTTTTTTTGGGGGGGGGGGGGGGGGGGGATGATTCGCTGTTAACAAAATTAGAATAGTTTGCAATTTTATTTTTTCCTTTATTGTCTTTTAACATATATTGTTTTCGTTTACTTTGTTACAAATATGAATGCGGGTAACTTTGTAATCTGATAAAAATAGTTGCTTGAGCGAAATTAAATGGTATTAAACGCTTACCTTTTTCATTAAAATGAAATAATTAAAATGTATATCAGTACTGACTCAGTTATCCGTGATTGAAGGGTGGTCCGTAATCACGGTTAACCCGATTTCACGGTTAAGTCGATATACCCCCAATGGCGGGTGGATGGTGTAGCCGCTGCTGACCGCCACTACTGACTGGCCCCACCCCGCGCATCACCACACAGTATTATTAATATAAAATACATCCGAACCGCGGATGTAAACTGCGCCACCTCACGGTTAATTCAGTAACATAACGGATAAATGCACAGTGGTCACAATTAGTAAATCACGGTTGAGTGAATCACGGATAACGCGTGAGTACTGTATAAAAGTTAATATTATTTAAACTTATAAATTAATTCATACAATAGATGTTAACGCTTGTACGCATTACACATTCAAATCGTACTGCTATTTCTGTTATTACTACTAAGTACTGCTGTTATTACTACTACTACTGCTGTATTACTACTACTACTGCTGTTATTACTACTGCTGCTGTGACTGCAGTGGTATAACACACTATGTGATCTGAGACAAGTTTTGCAAGTAAGTCAGTTATAATTGCAAGTCTTGTCATTACAATATCCTCGTAATAATGACCTTTCGTATAATGACGTATATAGGAATGAGCGGAAATACGTTATTGACGTCGTGACACTTATGGCAAGTTATTTAGGTTAGGTTAGGCTATTAAAATGTCGGCGAAATGGTATAGGACTGTTGGAGTACAGTTATTAACTGACAAGAAAGTTATTATATCCATACAGAAGCTCATTAGGTCAAAACCTTTTAAAATGGGTTAATATAAGTAAAAGGTGCTTCACCATTTCAAGAAGTAGAAAAGAGAGAGTCTCGTTATTATTTATTATTATAGTTTTAATAATCCGAGTTAATAATTTTTTCTTCTTTTTTAATGATGGAAAGTAGAAGAAATAAGAACGTATAATTAGAACGTTGGTTTTGATATTAAGCTTTAATTGGGACGTGTCACGACACGTTCACAAAAAACGTTCAACAGATTTTTTGTAATAATAATAAACTCGTCTTCCTTCGCACATTTTTAATTAGAACGTTAAGGACGGAATTACATTAAGGCAAGAATTTTAAGTAGCGATGGCAGTTTTTCTCGTGTGTGTGTGTGTGTGTGTGTGTGTGTGTGTGTGTGTGACTTATAATAATGAGGCGGCGGTTGTCTTTAATATAGTTAAAATGATTGTTAGTTTAAGTATTTATATCCTTCAGTTCAGGATTAAGACGTTTTATTTGATTAAAATTGGGACGTTTTATTTGATTGAAATTGGGACGTTTTATATGATTAAAATTGGGAAGTTTTATTTGATTAAAATTGGGAAGTTTTATTTGATTAAAATTGGGAAGTTTTATTTGATTAAAATTGGGAAGTTTTATTTGATTAAAATTGGGAAGTTTTATTTGATTAAAATTGGGAAGTTTTATTTGGTTAAAATTGGGAAGTTTTTTTTGGTTAAAATTGGGAAGTTTTATTTGGTTAAAATTGGGAAGTTTTATTGGTTAAAATTGGGAAGTTTTATTTGGTTAAAATTGAGAAGTTTTTTTGGTTAAATTGGGAAGTTTTATTTGGTTAAAATTGGGAAGTTTTATTTGGTTAAAATTGGGAAGTTTTATTTGGTTAAAATTGGGAAGTTTTATTTGGTTAAAATTGGGAAGTTTTATTTGGTTAAAATTGGGAAGTTTTATTTGGTTAAAATTGGGAAGTTTTATTTGGTTAAAATTGGGAAGTTTTATTTGGTTAAAATTGGGAAGTTTTATTTGGTTAAAATTGGGAAGTTTTATTTGGTTAAAATTGGGAAGTTTTTTGGTTAAAATTGGGAAGTTTTTTTGGTTAAAATTGGGAAGTTTTATTTGGTTAAAATTGGGAAGTTTTATTTGGTTAAAATTGGGAAGTTTTATTTGGTTAAAATTGGGAAGTTTTATTTGGTTAAAATTGGGAAGTTTTATTTGGTTAAAATTGGGAAGTTTTATTTGGTTAAAATTGGGAAGTTTTATTTGGTTAAAATTGGGAAGTTTTATTTGGTTAAAATTGGGAAGTTTTATTTGGTTAAAATTGGGAAGTTTTATTTGGTTAAAATTGGGAAGTTTTATTTGGTTAAAATTGGGAAGTTTTATTTGGTTAAAATTGGGAAGTTTTATTTGGTTAAAATTGGGAAGTTTTATTTGGTTAAAATTGGGAAGTTTTATTTGATTAAAATTGGGAAGTTTTATTGATTAAAATTGGGAAGTTTTATTTGATTAAAATTGGGAAGTTTTATTTGATTAAAATTGGGAAGTTTTATTTGATTAAAATTGGGAAGTTTTATTTGATTAAAATTGGGAAGTTTTATTTGATTAAAATTGGGAAGTTTTATTTGATTAAAATTGGGAAGTTTTATTTGATTAAAATTGGGAAGTTTTATTTGATTAAAATTGGGAAGTTTTATTTGATTAAAATTGGGAAGTTTTATTTGATTAAAATTGGGAAGTTTTATTTGATTAAAATTGGGAAGTTTTATTTGATTAAAATTGGGAAGTTTTATTTGATTAAAATTGGGAAGTTTTATTTGATTAAAATTGGGAAGTTTTATTTGATTAAAATTGGGAAGTTTTATTTGATTAAAATTGGGAAGTTTTATTTGATTAAAATTGGGAAGTTTTATTTGATTAAATTGGGAAGTTTTATTTGATTAAAATTGGGAAGTTTTATTTGATTAAAATTGGGAAGTTTTATTTGATTAAAATTGGGAAGTTTTATTTGATTAAAATTGGGAAGTTTTATTTGATTAAAATTGGGAAGTTTTATTTGATTAAAATTGGGAAGTTTTATTTGATTAAAATTGGGAAGTTTTATTTGATTAAAATTGGGAAGTTTTATTTGATTAAAATTGGGAAGTTTTTTATGATTAAAATTGGGAAGTTTTATTTGATTAAAATTGGGAAGTTTTATTTGATTAAAATTGGGAAGTTTTATTTGATTAAAATTGGGAAGTTTTATTTGATTAAAATTGGGAAGTTTTATTTGATTAAAATTGGGAAGTTTTATTTGATTAAAATTGGGAAGTTTTATTTGATTAAAATTGGGAAGTTTTATTTGATTAAAATTGGGAAGTTTTATTTGATTAAAATTGGGAAGTTTTATTTGATTAAAATTGGGAAGTTTTATTTGATTAAAATTGGGAAGTTTTATTTGATTAAAATTGGGAAGTTTTATTTGATTAAAATTGGGAAGTTTTATTTGATTAAAATTGGGAAGTTTTATTTGATTAAAATTGGGAAGTTTTTTTGATTAAAATTGGGAAGTTTTATTTGATTAAAATTGGGAAGTTTTATTTGATTAAAATTGGGAAGTTTTATTGATTAAAATTGGAAGTTTTATTTGATTAAAATTGGGAAGTTTTATTTGATTAAAATTGGGAAGTTTTATTTGATTAAAATTGGGAAGTTTTATTTGATTAAAATTGGGAAGTTTTATTTGATTAAAATTGGGAAGTTTTATTTGATTAAAATTGGGAAGTTTTATTTGATTAAAATTGGGAAGTTTTATTTGATTAAAATTGGGAAGTTTTATTTGATTAAAATTGGGAAGTTTTATTTGATTAAAATTGGGAAGTTTTATTTGATTAAAATTGGGAAGTTTTATTTGATTAAAATTGGGAAGTTTATTTGATTAAAATTGGGAAGTTTTATTTGATTAAAATTGGGAAGTTTTATTTGATTAAAATTGGGAAGTTTTATTTGATTAAAATTGGGAAGTTTTATTTGATTAAAATTGGGAAGTTTTATTTGATTAAAATTGGGAAGTTTTATTTGATTAAAATTGGGAAGTTTTATTTGATTAAAATTGGGAAGTTTTATTTGATTAAAATTGGGACGTTTTATTTGATTAAAATTGGGACGTTTTATTTGATTAAAATTGGGACGTTTTATTTGATTAAAATTGGGACGTTTTATTTGATTAAAATTGGGACGTTTTATTTGATTAAAATTGGGACGTTTTATTTAAATTGGGACGTTTTTTTGATTAAAATTGGGACGTTTTATTTGATTAAAATTGGGACGTTTTATTTGATTAAAATTGGGACGTTTTATTTGATTAAAATTGGGACGTTTTATTTGATTAAAATTGGGACGTTTTATTTGATTAAAATTGGGACGTTTTATTTGATTAAAATTGGGACGTTTTATTTGATTAAAATTGGGACGTTTTATTTGATTAAAATTGGGACGTTTTATTTGATTAAAATTGGGACGTTTTATTTGATTAAAATTGGGACGTTTTATTTGATTAAAATTGGGACGTTTATTTGATTAAAATTGGGACGTTTTATTTGATTAAAAAAGGTAACTGTTTAGTTTGAAATGTTTGTTGTATAGGCAATGGCTTAACGTTTACGTTTGTTTGTGTTTTACCGAACAAGCTCTTAAACGTTTTGTTTTTAATTTATTTAAGTACACCCTCTCTTACGTGATATAAATTTAAACAGAAAATGGAAATTTTGGAACTAAGAGTCGATCCAAATTCAATTTTTTTAATTAATTTTTCTTTTTCCTTTTAATAAGACGCTTCACAAACTAATGAATTTTTTTTTTTTTCAACTAAAAACCCTAATTAAAATCTAACTCTTTAAAACTTAAAAACTGTGGCTTTTTTAAATTAAATTTTATATATATATGAGAGAGAGAGAGAGAGTTACAAGGAAAAGAAGTACCTCAAAAGGCCTTGCGGCCCATACCGAGGAGGTACCAATGGCAACGGGTGCCAGGGAAAACTTTGTAAAAGTTTATTTTTCTTTCAACTCTCCTAGCAGTAGTAGAAAACTGGATAGAAAAGTAGAAGGCTCTCTCCCCACCCTCCGCTCCCTCCCTGCCAGAGGCAGGTACGGAAAAAGGTTGAAGAAAATACCTTGACCCTGGAAAAGTAGCCAAGGAAATTTTACAGGAAAGTGGAGAATATATAAATAGCTCTATATTTAGCTTGCTCACAGAGACACCGTGCAAGCGATCTCCTGCAGAGTTTTCTTATGTTTTAGTCTTGAACTATGAGAGTATTCAGTACTTTGTCTAGCCTATTTTCAAACACATTTACACTTTGACTGGAAACAACCTCTGAGGGAAGTTGGTTCCAGATATTAACTATTTTATAGGAAAAGAAATTTCCGCAGACTGAGGTCCTAAATGTCTTTACACACTCAAATAGTGTGCAAAATTTGGTCTAACCTTTTCTTGAACTGATCCACAGAGGAACTGTTCACAACTTCCGAAGGTAACCTGTTCCATGTGTCACAGATCTTATACGTAAAGTAATTCCACACACACTAGTCCTAAACCGTTTCAAATCCAACTTCCAACCATTGTTGCGAGTTGGGTTATCATTTAAACTAAACATACTTCTAAAATCGACATCGTTGAACCCGCGTAAGAGCTTGAAAACCTCGATCAGTTGACCGCGCAGCCTCCGAGTTTCCAGCGAAAACAAGTTCAGGGCGCGTAACCGTCGATTGTAGCCCATATGCCTAACGGAAGGGATTAACTTTGTGGCCCTCGCCTGCACTCGCTGCAGCCTCTCAATATCTTTCCTGAGGGTGGGCGACCAGAACTGCACAGCATACTCCAGGTGCGGCCGAACAAGGGAATTGTACAGTGAGAGCACAATCTCCTTGTTCCGAAACTGAAATTGCCTCCTGATATAACCCAATAGTTTCTGGGCTTTCTTTTCCACCTCTACACACTGTTTCGTAAACTTAAGGTCGCTGCTAATTAGCACACCCAAGTCCTTTTCTAAATCAGTCACCTCGATATTACTACCCAACATCGAGTAGTCCGACTTGGATTGGCGTAGCCAATGTGCATCACTTTGCATTTACCCAAGTTAAACGGCATTTGCCATTTTTCGGACCACTTTCCTATCCTACCTAGGTCCGCACGCAGTTCCTCGATCGCTTCGGGCGTCCCAACATTGGCCCCAAGCTTGGTGTCATCAGCGAATTTGGCGATCCGACTGACGATGCCACCGTCAATATCATTTATGTAAATGATAAACAACAGTGGCCCCAAAACTGAACCCTGAGGAACCCCACTAGTGACGGAGGCCCAACCCGAACTAGCCCCTTTAATTACCACCCTCTGCCGCCTATTCCTCAGCCAGTTTTCAATCCCCTACCTATTTCCCCACCGATACCCAGCGCGCGCACTTTCGCCATTAGCCGGCGGTGAGGTACCTTATCAAAGGCTTTCTGAAAGTCGAGATAAAGTATATCAATCGCCCTACTCTTATCGTACTCACCAACATGACGTGGAAAAACTCGAGCAAGTTGGTGAGACACGACCTATGCCGTCTAAACCCATGTTGGGAGTCCCAAGCAGCTTGTAGAATCCAAATGGTCAACGATCCTATCCGCTATTATCCCTCTAATAATTTACCTACAACTGAAGTGAGACTAATGGGACGTATAGTTCCCTGGACTTTCGTGATCCCCTTTCTTAAAGATAGGGGTCACGTTGGCTTCCCTCCAGTCACCAGGCACCTGGCCCGTCTCCAACGATTGTTGAAGACTGTAGCCAGGTGGGGAGCCACCTGGTCGCGCACCTCCCGCAACACTCTGGGGAGAAACTGGTCTGGCCCAGGAGCCTTAAACGCGCTCAGTTTGTCTATTTCTATCGGCAACGACTGTCGCGGTACATCGAACATTATCCAGGCCAGCACCTTCGTGCCTCACACTTGGCTCGGGGATGATGCGGGTTCCTCCCTGGTGAACACTCCCGCAAAGTACTCATTAAGCACATTGGCAATGTCCGCGTCCGAGGTCCGCAGAACGCCGCTTCCGTCCTTTAACGGACCTATCATGCTTCTAATGGGCTTTCTACTATTAACATAACTGAAGAACTCCTTAGGGTTCCCCTTGCAGAGGCTTGCCACCCGTAGTTCTCGTTACGTTTCGCTAGCCTAACCTTCGCCTTCATTTCCTCACAGGCAGAGAGAGAGAGAGAGAGAGAGAGAATTCTTCGCTCGTTTCATTTTTTTTTTTTTTTTTCTTTATAATAAATTCCTAAATCTTTACTTTGTTTCTCCATTTATCAAAATAAAAAGTTAAAAAAAAAAGTACAAAATTTATATATATATAATATTATATATATATATATATCAAGTTTCTTTCCTGAATTTTTAGATAACCGTAAAAGGGGATTCAATATAAATTGAATTGTTACGCATATAATATGAAATGGTTTTCAGTTTTGGAAAGTGAGGGGAAAACGATTGAAAGTTGTAGAAAGTAGTGACATATTGCGGAAATGGTGGGGTGGGGGGGAGATAGAAAATGAAGTGAGAAAATGGACGAATATACTTTCAAAAGTGAGGAGTTAAAATTTTGCTAATGTGAGTATTTCACGTAACTCCTCAGGATGTAAGTTACTTTTAATTTATAATACCATGTAAAAATGTCGCTATGCAACTCAGTATAGTAAAATGTTGACATCTTAACTACGAATAAATTAATTAAAGTGAGTTTTATGTAAAAGTTCAGACGTTAAACTGTTTCAAAGTAAATAATAGTAAAATAGTAGCTTTTAGTAGTGAATAGTAGATACTGTTAAAGGTACTAATTGTATGAATATTCAGTAAATAATGTTGGCTTTTGAAGGAGATTACATATACAACCTATAATCGATATACGTATATTTGTTAAGATAACCAAAACGTTACATTACGTGATAGAATGAACCTCGCTTGTAACAGCATGATTTGGGTGATAGGAGCGTTGTACGTAAATTCCACCCAGTAAATTCCACCCCCGAAAAATCGACCCATGGTAAATTCCACCCATGGTAAATTCCACCCATGGTAAATTCCACGCAAAGGGCTATCAAAAAAGTTTACAGTTTATTAAAAAGTTTATGCAAAATAAAAAAAACTGGTAAAATATATAGATTATAAAATATGGTTTGAAAAATATAAACTATTTTCTTGCGTATTTAATGTAGGTTATGAGCAACACTTTTCAGGAACTCTAAAGTGTTTATATTTTTCAAACCATATTTTATAACCTATATATTTTACCAGTTTTTTTTATTTTGCATAAACTTTTAATAAACTTTAATAAACTGTAAACTTTTTTGATAACCCTTTGCGTGGAATTTACCATGGGTGGAATTTACGTACAACGGATAATCTAGGCTAACTAACGAAAATATCACGACCTAACCTAACCAATCGTCAAGGGCGTACAGTTGACCTACGATTGTTACGTTAGGTTGTGATATTTCGTTAGTTCGCCTTATAAGGCTAACTAAAGAAGGCTGGGGCCCTGATCTTCAGGTGATCCACATATTTTACATCCACAAAAAATGGCAAAGCATAATAAGTTAAGTTGTCCATAAATTTACATTTTCTCGACTAGCTAATCTCTGAATATTATAAACTATTTTAATGTAACTGTAATTGGTTGCGTAATGTCTATTTTTGGGAAGCAATATGTTAAAGTGATATGCACTGGGAAGCAATATGTTAAAGTGATCCGGGTTTTTTTTTTATGCAAAGAAAAATTCTTAATTTTTTTGATGGAATTTACCATGGGTGGAATTTACTGGATGGATTTTTCGGGGGTGGAATTTACTGGGTGGAATTTACATGGAACCGATAGGAGTAATACGGATAGTATTAAATTAGGGTTAGATAGTACGGTTTCTTAGTAACCTTACGTGACCTATTGAGTAATTCAAAATATATCTCTGAAACCAGATTTTTTCGGTTTCGTGTTTCAGGTACTTGCTAAACAGTCTGGCGTAGCCACTGCAGGAGCGGTGGAGCCGCAGTCTGAGGTTTGAGGGGCCAAACACTCGTTTAGCTCTGTTCTCGTAAATTCAATACTTTTAAATTAATACTGTCCGCTCGAAATGAAGGAGGATTAGGTGAACAAATTGTGAAAACCTAATTGAGGGTAACTTACGTAGATGAATTTTCTATAGTTCGGTCTATGGAAGCCTTATAGAGTTATTCCAACCCATTTATGAAGGTTGTTTTTACTTAATAATTTCTAATGACTGGCAATATTCTGGTTGTTCATTATTAGTTAATGAACTTGTCATGAAGCGTGTCTAAAACTTGTGAATTGTGTATTTAGCATTTTTCCCGTTGTAATACTTTATATTATATAGCTGGACACGTAGCAAAACTACTTCCCGTTATGTCAGCGACATTAAGGGACGTTGGCTCTGTTTAGCAGTTGGATAGGTGACCGTTTTCTGCGTTCAGATGATGTATCGACCCTTAGATGGTTCGCATCCCCCATAAAACTATATAGATCCCCTCCGTCATATGAGCTATTATGAAGGCGAGTAAATAATCACGAACATTATTATCATTGTATAAAGTGCTTATTTGTCACAGGTATTTTTAACAATAACTTTTAACATATTTTGCTTTTAGATTAATTTTTGGTAACCTTTGGTTTGCTTTTGGCTTTCTTCCGCTCGAATTGTTCATTCTGACGAAGGTCAAGCTTTTCACTCCACTTAGACCTACAGTTTAACGTGGAATCCGAACCACGCCCCACCAGCATCCCCTTAACCACTAGGCTACCCCACCCAACCCAACCCAACCCAACCCTACCCAACCCTACCCATTTATCTACCAACCACTTTCTTATTGTATGGAAGGATGAACAGCTGGGTTTTGCTGCGCGCCGCCTACCATCACCGGGTCTCGATCCCGAGACCGATGGATTCGTAGTCAGCGACGCTAACCACTACACCACCGAGGCGCCTAATAATACTTAAAACTACTGAATACTTAAAAAAAAATATTAAAAAAAACAACTTTTTTTATTTTTTTTATTTAAAGAAACATTTTTAGGGATTGACAGTAAGCAAGATAAAGTCTCGAAATAACATGAAAAAAGTAACACCACTAAAAACATCGTCTGAAAACAAACGGCTTTTGCAAATTTCAAAGGCAGACTCGGATGCTGAATCCTCCAAATCTGAGCCATGACAGAACATAAATTGTTTTACATTTATTAAATGGTTCGCATTTAAAAGAGAAGATCAGGTTAATTTAAAGTTCCATTTGGTGGATAAAAAGGTAGAGTTAGATTTTTAAATTAGTGTAGAATATATACTGTATATATATATATGTATATATATATATATATATATATATATATGTATGTATGTATGTATGTATGTATGTATATATATATATATATATATATAATATAATATTATATATATTATATATATATATATATATATATATATATTAGGGTGCATCAAATTTCCCATGATTTTTCAAAAAGTTTTATTTCAATCTGCCCTATGATTACTGTGTTCCAATGCCTGAAATAGCACATTTGGTCAAATTTCAAAGATTTATGTCGTCATCTAGGGGGTCCACATCATTGATGCAATATTTAGTATTGGAGTTAAACTGACCAAAAATTAAACATTTTATATCCCAGTTTCCGTGTTTGCAAAAGTATCAGAACCAGTAAAAATGTATTAAATAATCAAAACAGGGATACATTACATTGATTTCTACATTACATTCTGACATCTGACATTACATTCTGGTTTATACATTACATTATTGATACTATACATTATTGGTAATACAAGCAAGTCAAAGTCAAAAGAACACTACTTTAATAAAAAATGTTCAAGAACTGTAAATGAACATGAACATGAACAATTAGTTTAGTCTCTAGTTTTCCTCTTTCGAAGATTAGGAAGCTTCTTTCTGTCAGATTCAACAACTTGTAGAACATTTTGGTAATGTTCTGATCTGGCAGCCATGAGGAAATCAGAACTTAGCTTCACCCCACACTCAGTCTGATCATTTATGACATTAACTGCTGAGATGTGTTCTCTGGATGTTTGAAAGGAAGCTAATTCTGGCCAATTTTCGATATTATGAGTCAGGAAAGAACTGTCAAGTTCCAGAACAGAGAAAATGTACCATGAATCTCCGTTGATTAAGTCGCCAAGCTTTGTCGTGCTGGAAATGGAGTTTGGAAATTTGGGTTTCCCAAATCCCGTACCAAATTGATGTTGTGGTAAAGATGCTTGATCTTGTGCTGGCTTTACTGCTATAAGTTTCTCAGCCAGATAGCGGCATTCAGCTTCAGGGACTGCATCATTAAAGAGTGTGAGAGGTACCATCTCAGCAGTCAGGTACCATAGGTGATGCTTGAGAGCTTTTATCGCACTAGATGATGCTGGGGCTGAGTTTTTCATATCTGAGGATGTCTTGGTAAAGACAGAGGTCATTCCATGGAGCCTCGACCGCGCTTGAACAGGTGATCCACCACCAGCTGTACAGAAGCAAACAAAGTTGACAAACTCACGCAGTTTGGGTCGTGCTTCCGTGGTAATGGTTCCAGAGGGAAGAGAGCTGATCTGCTCCTCCAGCAGCACCATCTTAATGGAGTAGAGAAGCTTGGCCATCCACCTAGCCTTGTGTACAGCACCAGGATGTTGAAATGAAAACTCTCTACTTGTCCCATCCAAGTAGAGCAAATAAAGATCAGAAAATTCTTTGTAGTCATCACGTTGATGCTTCACAACAGACTGCACACATGAAATCGCTCTGGCCCTATAGTCATGGATTATGGTTTGTACATCATCTGAATAAGAGGTACCATCCAAAAAATTAAGTGCCTGATTATTGTTGTGCAGAACTGTGTCAAAATGCTTTCGGAACCAACAGAATATGGTAACTTCTGGTGACATTGGTGGTTCTATTTTCAGATCATTGAAGACTTGTGTAAGGATTACCTCGCCAATGTGATGCTGACAAACTGACCACAGTAAAGCTCAACCTATGTCCTGTTGCAGACTAACACATGCAGCACTCACATGACCAGTGTTACTAGTTGTTGTGTCAAAAGTCATGTTCACTACTGAGTCAACACAATTCCATTATCGGAGAAGCTCCATGGTGAGATTAGCAGTGATTTGACCAGCTGGCTGATCTGTATTTGGCTTGTAGGAAGGCACCCAAGAAGTTTGATGTCATAGGAATTGCCAACTGCTATGGTGAGCCTCTCTTCAGCTTTAGTTTGGTATGACAGAGTTGACATCAGTTTAGAATCCCAGTGAAGAGACAGGAACTGTGGTGGAACCCAGGACTCTTTGACCAATGATGCAAGCTCTTCACCAACCTTATGTCTTGCTCTGTCGGCAGTAGAAATGAGTGTGAAACTTTTTTTGTCACCTGATTCCTCAATGATGGCTTTGGTAAATGCTGCTTATTGGGCCGGTGTGATCTTCATGCATGTAGACAGGGAAACCATCCTATGGGATTTGAGTATGTCATGACTTATAAAAGCAGTTGTTCCTAAACAAGTTGCTTGGTGAGATTTTTGTGTTTTTGGTTTGTAATCCTCTATATTGCCCTCTTTATCCTCAACATCACTGTTGCTTTCCTCACTGTGCTCAATCTGAACTTTGCTTGTAGATATTGTGCTTCTTTATGAGCTTTAAGCTGTTGTTCTGCTTGCATCATTTCCTTTTCCTGCTTTCTTTGGACTTTTGATGCGAGCTTTTTGTCATGGCTTCCAAATGATGCGACTCTGTCTGATTTCATTGACTGCAAGAACTCCAGATCTTCAGGATCTTTTATGAGTTGCTCAGCATTCCTTGGCCACAACTGAAATGTTTCTTGTAACTCCTTTTCAATCCCCTTAAGCTTCGCAACTGCACCAGGCGAAGAACGCCGATCCACTGGAAGTTCCCTAAGTTTTGCATTTTTTGCGGATAGTGCTATAATTTTTTCAACAGCTTTCCTCTCAGTAATCATGGCAGTGTTGCCTTTCTGATAAAATGGAGTAATTTTTTGCAAGACAAATTTAGCATTGTTCCATTTTGTATGGTTAAACAGTAGACCTTCTTGCTGATGAAACATGTAGCATTGCAACACTTGCTCACATGTGGCAGCCTAGATCCTGTTATCTCTGCATCTGCATCACTGATTCCAGCACCAAGACCATAAATGGCAGCAGTTTGACGAGTTTTAACAGCATATTTATCATTTGTGCTATCTGAACTGGCCATAATGCACGACAGGTGTAAAGAGAGAACACAAAATTCATTAACATAAACACTTGCACATAAACATTTAACATAAACACACAAAAATCACATTTATCATAAATACTTGCATATCAGATTATACATTGCAGTTCCTTTTAGAATATTCTATAACTTTCCACCACTTCCTAGCACTTTGTAGAGGTTTCTATCACTTTATAGAAGTTTCTATCACTTTTTAGAAGTATATATGACCTTTAGAAATATCACTTACATGTTCTTGGGCTGATTTTTGTAGTGAACAAAATTTTTAAACTTCTACTATTTGGATCTCAAATCACAGAATGACTGTGGGGTTGGTGTGCATATAGGAAGTCTGTGTGGACCCCATAAATGGCATTCAAATCCAAAAATAATTCACATAGTAGGTTTTCTTAACCATTGGAACATTTCTAACTTAGGGACAAAGTGCAACTATGTCATTGGTGATTTTGATGCACCCTAATATATATATATATATATATATATATATATATATATATATATATATATATATATATATATATATAACCTTGGTTAACCTTGGTTTTGCTTGCGCTCGAACTGTTCATTCTGACGAAGGTCAAGCTTGTCACTCCACCTCAGACTTACAGTTTAACGTGGAATACCGAACCACGCCCCACCACGGGTGGTTAGAAATTACAAAGTCCTCGCCCGTACTCGATCTCACGACCTCCTGATCAGCAACCCAGCGTCTTAACCCATTCATCTACCAACCTATTTTTATTGTAATTCTGAGTTCTAGAATTTTCTCAGTGAATCTTCATGAAAGACGGATTATTTTACACGCCATAAGCAAACATTGGGTCGTCGTCGTAAAGAGCTTTTTACATATTTTAAGAGATCTGTTATTGCTGCACAGGAGTCTGGAAAGAGTTCCATTTATGACAGTTGCTGCAGTAATAAAAAAAATGGGAGGGCTTTGGAACAATCAAAACTCTACGAAGGTGTGGACGACCTTGCAAGACTTCCGAAGGTACAGCTAGACGGATTGAAAGAATGGCTGTTGCGAATCCACGATTGATTGCAGGTAATATTTGCCAAACATTGACTTCCTAAGATTGATGTCCATCCCTTTACTATACGTCGTATAGTGGGAAAGAATGGTCTGCATGGAAGAGTTGCACGAAAAAAAACTGCTACGAAAAGCGCACAAAGAAGCTCGTTTAAATACGCCAAGGATCATCAACGTGATGGATTTGCAAAGAAAGTTCCAATAATCCAAAATTGGATTATTCAGGAACAACGAGCAGCAGTATGTTTGGCGAAAATCAAATACTGCATTCTGAGAAGAAAAAAAAACACCCTTCCTACGGTGAAACATGGTGGTGGTAGTTTGCTTCTTTGGGGATGCTTTAGTGCTTCTGGTCTATAAAAGCTTGTTGTCATTAATGGAATATTGAATTCAAAGAAATATCAGGAAATTTTGGAAGAAAATGTATTGGCTTCAATTCGGAAGTTGGGATTGGGTCGCATGTGGGTACTGCAACAAGATAATGATCCAAAACATAGTAGTAAGAGCACCATCAAATGGCTTCAACAAAAGAATTTCAAGCTTCTCGACTGGTCCAATCAAAGCCCAGATTTCAATTTAATCGAGAATTTATGGTTTGATTTGGAAAAAGGTGTCCGCAAGAGAACTCTTCGAATACGAATGAATTGCAACAATTTTCTTTTGAAGAATGGGTTAAAATTTTTACTGAGAGATGTCGAAACTTTGTAAAAAAAAAAAAAAAAAAACACAAAATGAATCATTGAAGTCATTCAAGCAAAAGGTGGACCGACTAAGTATTAAATAATTTGTAAATAAATGTACAAAATCTTTTGCATTTTCACTTTTTTATTTTCCTCAAATTCTTTGATGTTTTACATTATATGTTGGAGTTAAACTAATTTTTTATTTATTAAGTTTTTTCAAACGAACGGTAAAGTTTTCATAACTATCGTATGCCTATTGTTTTTAACGCAGGAAGGAGAGGCCAAGGGCGAATGCCCGCAAAAGCGGGCCCCCCCCCTCAATAGAAAAAGAAGAGCCAAAATCAAGGTCCAGGGTTTCCGAGATGTCGAGACACTCTGTGTTTGAAACATGGAGGTCATAGACAGGAGGAAAGATGGATTGAGGAAGATTGTTCCAGAGTTGAACGGTTGAGTAGATGAAAGATTGAAAATACCGATCAACTCTTGCGTTTGAGAGTTGGACACAAAAGGAATGAGAAAGTGTTTAACGTCTGATGCTGCGTGCTCTCCTTTAAAGGAGGAGGCATGCAGTTACAGAGTTTAGAAAAGCAATGTCTGTTATAATAGCGAAAGTAAAGAGAGAGTGAGGCAACATTGCGGCGAAGAGAGAGAGAGAGAGAGATATTGAAGACAGTCGGTAAGAAGCGGGTAATTGATGAAACGAAAAGCTTTTGATTCCACCTGGTCAAGTACGGTTGTGTGGGTTGAAACACCCGACACATGAGAAGCATACTCCTTACAGGGGCGAATAAGACCCCTGTACAGAAACAGCAACTGAGTGGGGGTGAAAAAACCACGGAGGCGGTACAACACACCTAACCTCTTAGAAGCTGTTTTGGAAAGAGAGTATATGTGATCTTTCCAAGAAAGATCACGAGAAAAGGAAACGCCAAGAATGTTAAGAGAAGAGGAAGGATTGAGTTGTGTATTGTTAAAGGTAAGGGGATAGTCGTGTGGTAGATTGTGACGAGTAGACAAATGGAGGAACTGAGGTTTTGAGACATTGAAAGCCACAAGGTTTTCTCTGCTCCAATCAGATATAGCACTAAAGATAAGGACGAATATAACTGAAATATTTCTATGTACGAATACTTATGAGTACCACTGTGTGTATACAGAGTGGTCGAGAGCCGATTTCACACACTTTATTGTATCTTACGTTGAAAGTATTTGAAGGCGAGACTTTAGCTTAAAGTTAGTTATTTGACATGAATGGCGCTGTTGATTAGTGAAATAGAACTATTCTCTTTGTGAATTGGTGACTCAGCGGAAGAACTCAAACTATCCACCCTTGCCTTGCTAGTACTCTCGAATGCTCTCGTGATAGCATCCGACATTTTTGACAGTTTACTGTAAGAAATTACAAACATTTAACATAAGTAAGACTCATTTGTAAAATTGGCAGTTACCCAAGAACAGGGTGAACATTTTGAGCTCTTCCTAAAAGAATAGTTTTATGTCGCTAATGAACACTGCCATTAATGTTTAGTAATTCACACTGAGCTAAAGTTCACCTTCAAATACTTTTCACATGAGATACCATAGTGGGCTTTCGCTCACTTATAGGGATTCTACGAGATGTTGGAGGGCAAACAAGTTTATTTTATCCCATTTCTCCAAAAGTGTAGTCTCCATCTTCTTGAGTGTTGGTGTAGTGGGATACGCTTCCACACAGCAAGTTCCACTATATTCCACAGATCCCAAATGGGATTGAGATCTGGTGACTGTTGTGGTTAGGAAAAATGCTGAAAATTTGCTTCATGGCCTTCGAACCAATCGAGCACGTATGCAGCACGATGGACTCTGCAGCTTTGTTATCCTTAAAGTAGATATCACGGTTGGAGTAGAAATGAAACATTGCGGGGCTGCATGTGGTCCGCTACGATACTCATGTATTCCCTGGATGTTACTCGTCCCAGCAGCGGCATCAAAGGGCCAAAATCGATACCAGTTGAACATTCCTTAAACCATATTCTTTCGTCGGC